>CM053762.1:61472405-61487506 GCA_028658305.1 Pachyuromys duprasi | reverse complement strand
TTGTTACCATAGTAATTAGCATCCCATCTTAAGCTAAAACTGCATATTCTGGGTGAGGTTTTGAATATGAAGAAATATCTACACTGAAAGAAGCAGACATTAAGAAGTTACAGGACAATGAAGTTGATAATTTGGTCTCTGATAAGTCAGAGTAAGGAGACTTGTTAACACCTAAAATATTGATGAGAAAACCTGAAAATCCATTTGGATTCTACAACCAAAGTATACCTAAGAAATGGCTACTCTACACTGATCTCATTTTAATCTTCAAATGAAAAATTTTATAAATGAAATATAGCATTTTATTTCCTTAAAAGAATATAAGAGAAAAGATAGATATTCAATGATATAATCAATACTCGGACTTGTTAGAAATTACAAGACAGGCCATGAAATAAAACACATATCTCCAAAATCTCCACATCCAAAGTCAAATCAGATAGTGGCATGACAAAAGCAATACTATATATTCTTATTAGAACTTGTATATTTAAGGGATGTGAACATAAACATGCAGTGAGTATTTATTTTTTTCATACAAATATATTCATTTCCATTATTCAATTTGTACTTTGTCTAAACACACATATGCTAATTTACAGTATGTGTGTGTGTGTGTGTGTGTGTGTGTGTGTGTGTGTGTGTGTGTGTGTGTGTGTCAAAGAGCATGGGAAGATAAGTCAGTGCTTAAAGTGTGAGCACCAGAGTTTGGATCTGCAACACCCATGTGGGTTCTGGGTGAGTAGACTGCTTGCAATGCCAGTGTTCCAGCATCAGACACAAGGGAGCCTCTGAGAATATTTGCTAGCTTGGATAGCAAATCATTGACCTCTGTATTCAGAAAGAGAACCTATGCCAATATATAAGGTAGAGAATGATTCAAGAAGACATCCAGCATCAACTTCAAAGCATGTACCCACACATGTGAAGATGAATACACACATAGATGCAAACTCCAAACATACACATGCAAGTCAGAGTATAAGCACACACAGTTAGTATGAATAAATCTAATTTCAGGATGGAAATTGTAAAACAATAAACTCTATTTTGAAAAAGGTATTAAATATGAAAACTGCTGTGGGGTCAGAGCTGCGAGACTCTGGTCCCAGGAAGACATGGCAGCTCAGTCTCCTTTGGGATTCCCTAGTAAGGGGAGCATCTAAGCACGGGCAGTCTCTGGCATGAACTCTGTTGCCTGCTCTTTGATCACCTCCCTCTGGAAGGGTGGCCTTACCAGGCCACAGAAAGAGGATCCAGACAGTCCTGATGAGACTTGATAGGCTAGGGTCAGATAGTAGAGAGGAGGTCCTCCCCTATCAGTGGACTAGGGGAAGGACAAAAGGGAGGAAGGGTGGGAATCGGAGATAAGCAAGAGAGCTATAGCTGGGATAGAAAGTGAATAAATTGTACTAAATAGTAGTAATAAGAATAATGATGAGGATGATAATAATAATAAATTAAAAAAACAAAAATATGAAAACTGTATGCTTAATAGCATATTTTAAGCTTTAGGCGATACAACTAAATCATAAAAGAAAATAGAATAAATTATGTTTTTCTAAAGGAAAATAGTTCTAACATATTGTAATTCATGTCAATATTTGATTATATGATGCCTGATTATCAAATTCTAAAATGATGTGATTCATATCAATATTTGATTACATGATTCCTGATTATCAAAGAAAACAAAAATGTTTCACGTGACTAAATAATTCCAATTAAATAAAGACAGAATAAAGATAAGGAATGCACACATCACAAATGGCTGTTTGAATAGCACAACAGTAGGGAAACACCAATACTTTGAAGCAACTGAAGGGACAGGAGACAATGAGGGCAAAACCACATAGGTTTTTTGCTGAATTTTTGTCTGAAAATTATTTGTTTATGTCTTTGAAGTAACTGGAAGAGGGAACAAAGGTCAACCTAGAATTCTGCATCTGTTCAAAATATTCTTCAGAAGTAAAACCATCATGAAAGTACTTTGAGAAAGTCAAAGCTGAGAGAATTGTCACCAGCAGACCTGAGGTCCCAGAAATAGCATAAGAGATAGTACAGAGCAAAGGACACAGCAGCCTTCTCAGAAAGGAGCCTATACAAAAGG
Organism: Pachyuromys duprasi; assembly: GCA_028658305.1. NCBI lineage: Eukaryota > Metazoa > Chordata > Mammalia > Rodentia > Muridae > Pachyuromys > Pachyuromys duprasi. The sequence continues at coordinate 61,485,396 of CM053762.1, read as the reverse complement.
AGGAAGGTGACGACGAGAATTAGAGGCAAAGCATGTAAGGTCATGCTTGCATTAAACAAATGAATATGAATTTACCCTTAAAACGAAAGTAACATTCTATGAAGTTGTAACACACACTATGTCAACAAAACAAAGAAAAACAATTGTAAAATATTGTTATTATGTCTGGAGAGAGTGACCGTACTCAAGACAGATTATCAGAATCTGAAAATTTCATCAGAATATGAACATAAATAGTTCTAAACAAGGCTAAATTTTCTAAACAAATCAAAGAATGAATTCCAGGTAGAAAGCAAATGTAATAAATTGTTCCAAATAGCACTGCTTATTCAGAGGCAAGAAACATGTAGCAGCAGGGGAGATACTATTTATTTTTAAAAGGGTGTTGGGGCAACTAAATTCCAATATGAAGTAAAAACAAAAACCAGAAAGTCCCGATTCTTACTTTTTACTATGGGCAGAATATGATCCATTAATTCGTACTAAACTGTGAATGTTAGTAACCCAAAATTACTGGACTTGAAGAGGAAAGGAAATGGACCCACACATAGAGTATATATTCCTTAACAGAGTAGAGGAAAAACTGTTACAAAAGCACAATGATGATCATACTTCTTTAAGAAATGTTTCTGTTGGAGAACAATGTTAAGAGAAGAAAGTTAAAGATTGCAAAGGGAATATATCTAAAGTATAATTGTAAACTCCTGCTTTTAAAGTGTGATTAAATAACCACACAATGAAACCTAAAGTCATTCCAGGGTGACTGTTAAAGATCATGATGTAACATATGGACTCAATATCAGCTGCCATGGCCAGTGACATAGCTTTCATTTCTACATGCTCACCTTTTAACTTTGTTTCCATCTTAGACTAGTGGACTAAACACACTCAATCGTTTCCTATTTTTCAAACTTCTGAAACTTCAAAATTTGTAGTATCTGAATGCATTTTTTTCCCTTTTGTAAAGCTGGCAGTTGTCTTTCCTCCTATACTTGTGCTATTTGCCTGATACTCACACATAGGTATTGAAGATTTACTTTTTTGATGTAAAGGGATTTGTTGGAAAGTCCTACACTTTATCCTTGGGTTTCTCAGCCTGGTGTTGTATGATACTGACTTATGTGAGTGGAGGTATAATGTTCTTCTGGAATGTATACAATTTACCATTGTTCATTCAAATGCTGATTTCTCTTCCCCACTACCTGGTTGCAATTTGGACATTGCATTGTGATGATTATTCTAAGTATCACCTGTCTCAATTTTGTGTAAACATGATACCATTTGTTCTCTGCATTGCCAATAAAAACAACCAGCCAATGCGGAGCAATGGAGAGAATAGGGCGGGACATCCTGGTCCAGAAGGGAGGAAAAAGAAGAGAAGGGAAGGCAAGATCTGAGGGGAGAGGACCAGGAAACATCAGGAGAGATGACCTGGACCTAAGATATGACTAAAAACAAGTACAATGTGGGAAATCTGAATGGGAGGAAGTTATGCAGGGTTGGAGGTTTAGGATGGAGTAATTTTTGCCCAGCATTGTGCTCTAGGTTAATTAAATAAATCCTAGTCTCTGTGTGGTGATTTGGGTATACAGCTGGCTTAGGAATAACTGCTGTTTAACTAAAAGATAAATAAATATTAAATATTACTAATCATCAACACATGACAAATGAAAAATGAGCTATTTTCACATTGTTTATGATGTTAAACAGGGACTAGGTGATGCATATCTTGAAATAAGATATACAAATGAACAGGAAACACTTTTTGAAATGCTTCAATATTCATAGCCCTCAGGAAATTGCAAATTTAATCCAAGATGGAGGTGCCAGGCAGATACTGTGTCTGAGGAGCAGGGCAGCAATATTAGTACAGCGGCCAAGAGACTGAACTCTGGGCCCTAAAACAACAGCGATTGTGGTTCCCAGGTGAGAGGAAAATCCAGAGTGTAGGAATCAGTCAGGTCCTCTCTCAGGTCCCCCAGCCGGAACCCAGAAGGAATCCAGGGTCACACAGGCACTTGGTCATCAGATCAGAGCCACATACCTGCATGTCCTGATCACCTTCCCAGGCTGAACTGTGGGCACAAAAACACCAGAGATTGGGAGTCCCAGTCATGAGAAAACCCCACAGGGAAGGAAGGAAATTGCAAATTTAAAGCACTTTAGGATTATACTCAAACCAGTAAATATGACCATCATCAGAATTACAATTGCAACAAATGCTGGGTTGCTTGTGGATAAAGAGGAACTCAGACATAATGCTGAAGAGAGTGGAAACCACCACAAACTCTGACAATAATCTAGAAAGTTTCTCAGAAATCAAGACATAGAACTATCACATGAGGCAGTCTGACTCTTCCTGGGCAGGCACATCCATCCTTACTGCAGCTATATTCAAGGTAGCTATGGAATAAGATAACTATCAACAGATGAGTAAACAGGAAAAATGTCACACCGTATAAGTAGGAGGATTCAACTTAGCTCATAAATCATGAAAGTTGCAGATAGATGAATGGAAATGGAAAAAAATATCTACTGAATGATAAAACTCAAGTCCAGAAAGACAGACATCATATGAGATCCAGATCCCATTTGGATCAAAGCCTTCAATATGAAACCTGAATATCCTAGAAGAAAATATGAGCAGTATCCTAAAAGATACAAGCATTGACAATAATTTTCTAAATAGGACTGTATGCAAGCCATATTTAAGGCCAATGAACAAATAGAGTATCATAAAAGAGAAGATCAAGGCAGTCAAAAGTCCAATATTCATGCCCCACACCATGAAGAAGAGCAATTGGTGGTCGATAATTCCTAGGGAAGGAGACTTATTCCTTACTGGGGATACTGGAACTGGTTGTTTTCCCATACTCTACCGCATCTATGCCCTGCATTAACTAGACTTACTGGTATATGAATTATATATATATGTGTGTGTGTTTGTGTGTGTGTGTGTGTGTTAATTAATTGTCAGGGAGCAAGTTGAATGTACGTGAAGAGACTAGGAAGAGAAAAAAAATGGGGGTAGGTTTGATCGTATTACATTCAATATATGTATAAAATTATTAAAAACAGAAAAACTGTTTCATAATTTTTTGCCCTATCTTCACTATTGTTTTACAGTGTCTTGGTTCTAGTGTAAAGAACAGAAGTGATTCTCAAATGTTGAATTTTTAATTCCATTTTGAACTCGGAGACTCTTTGCCATAGTATACTATGTCCTAATCTAGTTTGCATTTTTGTAGAAAATGCAATCTTTAAATAAATTAATCATAATAAATCAATACCTCAACATTTTTAGTTATTATTAGAGAGTATAACCTGAGGTAACCAAGTTGCTCTAGGGCAAAGTTATTGTAGTAATGTTACTTCACAGCCACCATTAATACTCTCTACCAAACTAACACGTTTTATTGGCATGTATGATAAAATGGGGTGTTAAAGTAGGTTGTGTCTGTTACCTTGTTTAATTGGAAATGGTGGCCTGAATGTTTGTGTTGTTAGTAGCCTTGGTGTTTCCTCTGAATTCTTCACTAGATAGATTTTGGGCAGATTAATAATACCTTGTATGTATATAGGTGGCAGGTAGGAATAATATGTATTTTCTGTTCAAATCATAAGTTACTGTTTCTCTTTTGGTTATGTCTCCTTGTCCCTCATTTTTAAATTTCTACTCCCACATTCTGGATGTTAGGGTCTATAGCCTTTTATGATTCAGCTAGATTTCATCATTCTCAAAATGGTTGATAGACCTAAATTACCAATCTTGCTGGTCTTAAAATAGGACTAGTCAAGCAGCTCATCATGAGCACCTAGTCCTTCATGGTACAAACTCTTCTTTATGCCACAGTCATTTTAGAAAATCCCTGGCTATTGTGCCCCGTATCACTAGGAGACAGAATAATTTATTATTATTTTCTTTTTATTATTATCATTTATTATAATTTATTCAATGTGTATCCTGGCTGTGGCCCCCTGCCTCATCTCCTCCCAATCCCACCCTCCCTCCTTCTTCTCTCCCTATGCCCCTCTCTTAGTCCACTGATAGGGGAGGTCTTCCTTTCCTTCTATTTGAATCTAGCCTATTGGGTCTCATCAGGACTGGTTGCATTGTTTTCCTTTGTGGCCTGGCAAGGCTGCATCCCCCAGGGGGAGGTGATCAGAGAGTCTGCCACTCAGTTCATGCCAGAGAAAGCCCCTGTTCCCTTTACTAGGGACCACACTTAGATACTGAGTCTATGGACAGAATAATTTATTATTACAACATTATAACGGTCTCTTCCCTATCTTAAGAGCAATGCTGATTACAGTGACTGTGTGTGTAAAACCAAGGTCCCTCTGAACAAGATGTTCAGTAGATAAGTGAATACCAAGGTTTTTCTGAATCTGTAGCCTTGTCTTAAGTAGCTGCTTCAAATCCATGCTACTTAGTTAGAAAATAAGAGGTTCTGCACATAGAAAGGTGCAAGAGAAGAGAGAATTTTGAAATCTCCAAGGATTTTGGCCCGATATAGATGATAAAACCAATTCTGTATTCAATTGATTATTACTTTTATCCACTGTCACATGTTCACCATTCCACTGTTCTAAGTTTTGCCAGAAAATGATGGAGTCTTTATTCATAATTATAAAAAATGTCAGCTAAAGACTCCCATATGTATTAATTCTGTGTAATTTTGACAGATCATAACGAGCTTGACTATAACTTTAGCATTGAACAAAGCAGAAAGCAACACTTCCTTTTCTGGAGCAGGAACTATAAATGACCTGAGTAGGAATCAGAACCACTCTCTGCTTTATGATGTGTGGATTAATGAAAGCATTAAACCATTCTAGTGATAGATAAGGAAATTACAGCCAGTGTTGCTGAAAGAAATAAAACTGTTTCATCATAAATTAAAGAGGTCTAAAACACTGCAAGCTCATCAGTAGTTCGTAGGCAACAAAGAGGTACAATTTTATAAGCCGTTGTGGAGCACCTTAATTTATTAACATTTGTCATATTTTCAGTTTCATTACTGTCATTGTTAGTCTTACAAACTTACGGTAAAAACCCCTTTTGCAGAAAATAAGAAAAATATGGGTCAGGCTATTATCATATTTAAAAGTCATGCTACAATTTTCCTATTTTATTAACATGCTGCACTGTTAATTTTTATCCCATTGACATTCTCATCTAGACAGCAACAGTACCCTAAGCACAAATGGCATGATTTACTGTTCAGAGATTCAATCTGGATCTGTAATAAACGGTCAGGCTGTGGATCCAGAGAATGTAATTCTTAAAATGTCAAGCAGAGGTATTGCTTTCTTGTATTGTTAAAACACAAAGGAATTTGTTGATTCATCAGCACCCACTGGGGCGGCATACAGAGTGAGAAAATGGAGATGGTGAGCTATCCGTCCTGGACTATCTTGTCTAACTCTTTAGGTAATGTCTCCTGCAATGGGGATCACTTTTATCACTGGTTTCTGTGCTACAACCTGAAAGTACCTTGCTGTACACCTTGTACCTGATAATATTCATTTTGCTGTACTAATATTTCTCCAGTATAAAAATGATTTGCATGCAGAAAATTACTCAATACTCAGACATTCACAATTTAGAAATTAAATCTAGGTCTGTAATATACTTGACATACAACAATGTTGTTTAACAAAGTTTGGATGGGAGGTTTCGAATATGATTTCCAAATTTAGTTCCAGAGATGGAATCTCTTTTAAACATTTTTAACAATGGCAAATAAAATGTTTGTTTAATAATTAATTGTTTTATGCATAGGCTACACACTCTTGGAGACTCATACAAAACAATATCCTGTGTAGGAATTAGCAGTGCAGTGTATGTAGCTATTGTCCTAGCCTGTTTCCCACTGTCCCTGTGAGAATTATGATACAGGTGAACTTACACAATTCTTTCTTCTTATTGTGACCATTGGATACTTGGCATAAGGAAGTCTTACAAGAAGACTTACTATCATGCAGGCATTTCTGTCCGAAGAGCAGGCCAGAATTATGTAATTAATTAGTGACTCTATTTGCAATAATTTTGGAGAAGTAATAGGAAGTTAATCTGTGCCTCAGTGTAATTACAGTTATTACAAAATCATAAGAATAAGTTTTAAATACTTGAACTATAGATATTGATCTTTACAAAAAAATAGGAATAAAAAACAAAAAAAAGGTATTTTGAAATATTCATGGCCAACATAAGATCAACAATGTGTTTTTAAAAATGATTCATTATTTGACATTATAATACAAATACATCAGTTTTCCCCTTCCCTACCAACCCTCCAAAACCTCCTGTATGCTTTGACTTGTGTCCTTTCAAGTTTATGGCCTCCATGGCACCAGCCAAAAATTACCGACAAGATGTTAGTCTGTCTCTTTCCATTACTCTGTTGCTATCCAGCCACAATGACTAATATCTAGTATATTTTTCCATATTAAACTAGATATGCAAAAGTCCTCATTGTCAGACTATTTTTAAACTAAGTATTCCATAACTCTCTACAGGAATACCAAAGACAAAAAAAAAAAAAAAAAACTAACTCAAAATTATTTTCAGCCAAAACATCATTATTGGTTGATATGAATAATTAGGAGTACACTTAACAGGGACTCAGAAAAGTTTGTTAATAACTGGTTTCTTTTCATCTTTCAGTACTGTTTTTATATATGTCTATGTATCTATGGCATCATTCCAAAACAACCCCATCAAAAACAGAATCTTCAAACATTACCTATATAATGCTGAAAAGTGAACATAGCTGAACCACATATTGTCTTTTTAATTAAAAAATGTAAAACTGCGTATCATTTTCCTACAAGTAGCCTCTGTACATTATTTTACGGAAAATAAGATATAATGCACTAATCAGCTATTTCTGAGCAAAAAGTTAATCTCTGGAGTTAACCAAGACAGGAACCTCTTTATTATAACAATCTCTTTTTAAATTTCAAATATTTTCAGTAGATACAATCATCAAAATAAATTTTGTCTAATTAAAGATGAATGATACTCATAGGTTTATATTTAGTGTGGGTGTGTGTCTTTAAGAGACACACAAAGCTCATTCTAGTCTTTGTATTTCATTTACATTTTCCTCAGGGTGATGGACATTGTTTTGCTTGTGATCATTAATTTTGATGGCTGGCTCATATATTTGGTAGTCTTGAAATGTCTTTGTGAGACATGATCTCATTTTTGATAGTTTTAATATGATATTTGTCCATTTTGGTTTTTAGTTTTGAAATATTTATTTATTTATTCATTTATTTTATGGTTTGAGAATTTTATGTAGGCACATAATATGTTTTATCAAATTCACTCCCAACCCCACAGTCCATTTTCTCCCGTTCCCCTCCCCTCACATGTGGCTCAATAGTTAAAATACCTTATTACTTTCTAGTTGCTTATGGTATTATTCCTCTTAACACACATGTGCTTGAGCCACAGAACATGAAGATATCAAGCTGGTACTCATCTGGAAGTTTCATTACTGGCTAGATTTCACGGTTTTGGATGGCACTTTAAATATGAATAAATGAAAAAAAATGTAGTTATCAATCTCACTTATATGTCAACCCTGGATACTGCAGCAATGTTTGGCATGGTACAGTAATATCACAAGTATAATTGAAATAGCCAAACATTTATTATTAGATATACTTCTCACTCCATAAGGAAGCACTTGTACCTCACTAGAGACTGTGGTGAAAAAGTCTGTAGATCCTAAGAGAGAATGAAATACCATCGTTCTACTGAATAGACATATTAAAATGATTCCTAAAGAATTATTTGTTATAACCATAGATTAGAGCATCTCTGAAACCTCATAAAGGAATCTTCTACTTACAGTAGAGGACAACAGAGACCCTCAAGTGGTCCACATGAAAAACAAGAGGCTAGTGAATTCTCCTCTCTAAATGAGACATTCATATTAAACATCTAAGAATGGGGTCCTCTCCTTTACTGAGGATAAAGGTATGGGTGAATGAGGGAGAGCGTGTGAAAGCGGGATTGGGAGAGGAAAAAGGAGGGCTTCCATAAGCTGTAAAATGAATATATAAATAATCAAAAGTAAAGCCTAGGAGTGATATAGCTGGATCTTGAGGTAGTACTATTCCTAATTTTCTGAGAAAGTGTCAGATTGATTTCCAAAGTGGTTGTACAAGTTTACATTCCCACCAGCAATTGAGGAGGGTTCCCCTTTCTCCACACCCTCTCCAGCATGTGTTGTCACTTGAGTCTTTAATCTTAGCTATTCTGATGGGTCTAAGGTGAAGTCTCAGGGTTGTTTTGATTTGTATCTCCCTGATGACTTAAGGACATTGAACATTTCTTTAAGTGTTTCTCTGCCAATCGATATTCTCTATTGAGAATTTTCTGTTTAGATTTGTACCCCATTTTATGGGAGATTACATTTTTATTTATTATTATTATTTATTACAGTTCATTCAATTTGTGTCCTGGCTGTTGCCCCTCTCCCCTCTCCTCCCTATTCTACCCTCCTTTCCCTATGTTCCCTCCTGATAGAGGAGATCCTTCTCCCCTTCTATTTGACTCTAGCCTATCAGGTCTCATCAGGACTGGTTGCATTGTCTTCCTCTGTGGCCTGACAAGGCTGCACCCCCCAGAGGATGTGATTAGAGAGCCTGCCACTGAGTTCTTACCAGAGAAATTCTCTGCTCCCCTTACTAGGTAATCCACTTGGAGGCTGAATCTATGGACTACATCTGAGCCAGGGTTTTAGGTCCTCACCATGCATTGTCCTTGGTTGGTGTATCAGGGCCCCTAGAGCTCAGATTTTTTGACTCTGTTGGTCTCCTTTTGGAGCTCCTGTCCCATCCAGGTCTTCTATCTCCCCCTTCTTTCATAAGATTCCTTGCACTTGCCCAAAGTTTGGCTATTAGTCTTAGCCTCTGTTTTGATGCCTCGATCAGTAGAGTCTTTCAGAGGCTATTTCTGGTAGGCTCCTGTCCTGTTCCCTGTCTTCTGCTTTTGATGTCTATCGCATTTTTAGAAATTTGTTTTATTTTTATTAATTACAGTTTATTCACTTTATATCTCAGCTGTTGCCCCTCCCCCTCTCCTCCTAAGCCCACCGTCCTTCCCTCTTCTTTTCCTATGCCCCTTCCCCAGTCCAATGATAGCCGAGGTCCTCTTCCCTTTCCATCAGACCCTGGTCTATCAGGTCTCATCAAGACTGGCTTCATTATCTTCTTCTGTGGCCTGGTAAGGCTGCTACCCTCTATCACATTTTTAGTTGGATAATTTGGTTTCTTGGTGTTTAACTTCTTAAGTTACTTCTATATTCTGGATATTAGCCCTCTGTCAGATAAAGGATTGGTGAAGATACTTTCCAAATATGTGGGGGAGACCGAAAGACATGGAGGGGACAGGAGCTCCAAAGGAGACCAACAGACCCACAAACAAAAATAAAAACAAAAATTAATGTACCCTGGGGCTCCTAAAGAGAATGATCACCCAAACAAGGACAGTGCATGGAGAGGACCCCTGGCTCAGATGTAGCTCATAGCCTCAGTCTCCAAGTGGGTACCATAGTAAGGGCAACAGGGTCTTTCTCTGGCATGAACTCAGTGGCAGGTTCTCTGATAATCTTCTCCTGGTAAATGCAGCCTTGACAGGACCCAGAAGAAGACAATGCAGCCAGTCCTGATTAGACATCATAGGCTAGGGTCAGATAGAAGAGGAGGAGGACCTCCCCTATCAGTGGACTAGGAGAGGGGCATAGGGGAAGAAAAAGAATGGTGGGTGGGATTGGGAAGAGAGGAGAGAGGGGGCCACAGCCAGGATACAAATTGAATAAATTGTAATAAATGATAGTAGTAAAAATGTATTTTTTAATTTGGAAAAAATAAAACCATAGCCAAAACAAACAAACAAAGACGATGACAACTCTTTCCCTAAATCTCAGGGATCCTCATGGAACAGGAAGTGGAAAGACTGTAATAACTAGAGATGGTAGATAATAGTAGGAAGATTTTCCAAACACAACATGGTAGTTGCACATATAAATTTATATTTATAGAGGCCTCATATACAAAATCTAAGCAAGCTAAACAAAAATTTCAGCCTGCAGAGAAGTCGATGGTAGTGAAACTAGATTCAATGAGGAAAGAGAACTTTTTAAAAGTACAGGAAAGACTCTCAAGATTTAGTGAGAAGACATGTAAGGATGGAGAATGTTGTTATGTGAATTGGAGGAGAAGAATAAGTTCAAAATCCACTGTAGAAAATCCTCAAAGAATTAATGAAAATATTGTTAAAATACACATATGTCATACTTTTTTTTCTGTGTTCATCTCCAGTGGGAGTAATCAAAAGAGAGTACTGATGCCATCAAAATTCCAACACTGTGCCTCTCTTATTAAGGGAACTCATGAGAGAGCCACATCATGGGAGAGAGACGACCCCTAACACTATTAATGATACCCTGCTATGCTTGCAAACAGGAGTCTAGCCTAACTAACTACCTTCTCTGAGGGTTCATGCAGAAGCTGATGTAAACAGGTGCAGAGCCCCACAGCCGAATAGGCTGAGCTAGGCGAGTTTTGTGGAAGAGTGAGAGGAAGGATTGAGGGAGCAGAAAAGGTCAAGAACACCTCAAGAAGACCTACAGAGTCAACTAATATGGGTCTATGGGTGATCACAGAGATTGAACCACCCACCAAAGAGCATGTTTGGCCTGGGCCTAGACTCCCTTATATGTATGTAGCAAATGTGCAGCTTGGTCAACATGTGGGTCCCCTAACATTGGGAGCAGGAGTTGTCCCTGACTCTGTTAATCTGGCTCTGGATTCCTTTCCTGTAGCTGGGCTTCCTTGTTAAGCCTCAGTGGGAGAGGATGTATTTATTCCTGATGCTACTGGAGGTGTCAGGGTGTGTTGGTATCCTTGGCGGCCTCCCCATCCCTGTGAAGGAGAGGAGGTAATGAGGGAGAGCATGTGAGGGCAGAAATGAGAGGAGAGGAGGGAGTGTGGGGATCAAGCTGTAAAATGATGATGATGAGAGAGAGGGAGAGACAGAGAGAGAGAGATTTAGATAAATAGAGATAGATAGATAGATAGATAGATAGATGCATACATACATACATACATACATACATACATACATACATACATAAATGGAAAGGACAAATACGGTATTCTGAGAGTTTCTAGTTTATAGGTGATAGGGTTGAAGATGATGGAAACATTTCAGTGAGTGGAATCAAACAAGTTCTTGGATATGCTGAACTGACTTATATTTGTTGTGAGAACATGAATACCTATGAAATTTGGGGGTTAGTTTCACAGTTAAAACAGATAAATAAAACCAAAAAAGGTCCACTGTGTAAGTCTGTAATCATGTAATAAATTTACACCTTCATATATCCTTGATGGTCTCAGACAATTCTCCACTGATACATGCCAAAGGAATTGCAAAAATCACATGTCAAGATGCTATTAAATGCTATTAAAATTAGGTGTTCATTGCTACTTGAGAGTACATGGTCTACTGGGATGAATTTAAATTGCATGCAGCCTAATTAATTTTTGGTGTGTTCTCTGCCCTCATAGTTTATTTCAAGTCATTGCTATTTAACTTCCTTGTGTATAATATTGTTAACACTAAGGTGGATGCCCTACAAGTGCATTCAGTTCAAGAAAGGATTTTACCACATAGAAAAAAAATCTGCTAATGGAGCATGCTTTATTGAAGTTGAACTAGAAGAAAACGCAGAGCATTACAAATCATTATAGACAGTTTGTTATCCTGGATTTAGTCTTTGCAATTTACACAAATGCCTTATCAGCTTCTGTGGCATAGATCCCTGAACAACAAATTATTTTTGTTTCTTATATTAATAAGCTAGGCTTCTGTATACCCAACAAATGGATCATACCACCATTTAAAAATGATGCAAAGAAATGTTTTATAATGTCCAGATGTAATCTGTTATATAAAACCATTCTATTATTATTATTTACAATTTACTCATATTGTATTCTGTTTGTAGTCCTCTCCCTCATCTCTACTGATACTACCCTCCCTCCCTCTTCCTCCCCTATCCCTCTTCCTTAGTCCACTGATAGATGAAGTCCTCTGCCCCTACTGTTTGACTATCCTATCAGGTCCTATCAGGACTGCCTGGATCCTCTTCCCCTGTGTGCTGATTAGGTCACTCCATCAGGGAGAAGTGTTCAAAGAGCAGGCAACCAAGTGGTGGAGGTTGGTCTGTTGTGTGTTACTGGCCCTCAAGATCATGTTATACCTATCCTTGTTTTGGAAACCTGCCTAAAACATACCTGATTGTTTATTAAATGGCCTATACCTGGTCAGGGCTTAATGTGGCAGGTGTGGTTAAGGTTCCCAGGGCTCTTGAATTCAAGAAAGAATCATGGGAATCAGATGGATGGTAAAGGAGGAGGAAGGAATATGCCATGATGGATTAGCATAGAGAATGAACCACGTGGGACTGGAGAAAGGACTCCAATGATGGTGTGGAAAGGCCCAGATAAAGAATTAAAGCAAGTACCATGGGCTTATGGATGAAAGTTAGTTCAGCTGAGGAGGATTAAGATGGATGGCATTGGATGGGAGCTGGGAGATGGATGGTGAGGATACTGAGACAGTGTAAGTGAAATATCTGCCCAGAGCAGGGTAAATAAGACAACTATAAATCTAACAGGTATCTGTGTCTTATTAGTTGCAATAGAGGGTTAGATAATACCATTGTGATAATCTTATGGCTAATAATAAACATTTCATAGCTCAACACTCATTTTTAAAAATTTACAACAAAAACCAAGTTCATGTCAGAGACTGTCTCTTCTCTTATGGGGGAAACCACATTCAGACTGAGCTGTCTATGGGCTATATCTGGGCAGGGGTGTCTAGCTCCATTCTATGGGTATTTGATTGATGCATCAGTCTCTCTAGTTCCCCGTGGGCCCATATTTTCTTTTTCTTTTCTTT
>CM053762.1:61430051-61472305 GCA_028658305.1 Pachyuromys duprasi | reverse complement strand
TTAGATATTAGGTTGGCTATGCTAGCTTGCTTTTTCATTCCATTTGCTTCATTAACCTTTTTCCAGCCCTTTATTCTGAGGCAGTGTCTATCTTTGTTGCAGAGGTGAGTTTCTTAGATGCAGCAAAATGTTGGATCCTGTTTCTGAAATAACTCTGATACTCTGTGTCTTTTTATTGGAGAATTGAGTCCAGTGATATTGATACATATTAGTGACCAATGATTTTTCTTTTTATTGTGGAGTTGGTGGTGATTGTGTGTTAGTGTGACTGTTTTCCTTTGCTTTTTTTGTTGTTGAAAGTATCTTTATTCTGCATTTTTTGGGGGGTATAGTTTATCTTGTTGGATTGGAGTTTTTCTTCTAGTATCTTCTGTAGGGCTGAGTTGTAGACTATATATTGTTTCAATTTAGTTATGTCATGGAATATTTTGTTTTTTGCAATCTATGTTAATTAAAATTTTTGCTGACTACAGTAATCTGAGTTGGCATCTGTGCTTTCGTAGTGTCTGCATGATATCTTTCCAGGCTCCGCTGGCTTTCATAGTTTGTGCTGAAAAGTCAGGTGTGATTCTGATAGGTCTGTCTTTATATGTTACTTGGCCTTTTTCACTTTTAATATTTTTCTTTGTTCTGTAGATTTAGTGTTTTGATTATTATGCAGAGGGAGAGAGTTCTTTTCTGGTCTAGTCTATTTGGTGTTCTGTAAGCCTCTTGTATGTTTAAGGACATCTCTTAAGGTTGGGGAAACGTTCTTCTATGACTGTCTTGAAAATATTTTCTGGGCCTTGGAGTCTGGAATCTTGTTTTTCTTCTGTTCATATTATTCTTAGGTTTCATCTTTTCATGGTGTCCTTGATTTCTTGGATGTTTTGTGTCAGGAAATTTTCTGTTCTTATGTTTTCTTTGAGAGATGTTTCAATTTCTATAATTTTATTTTCAGTGCCTGTGACTCTCTCCTCCATCTTTTGCATTCTGTATGTGATGCTTAACTGTGTTTCCTGATCTCTTCTCTAAGTTCTCCATTTTCAGGGTATTCTTGGTTTGTGTTTTCTTTATTGATTCTAATTCAGTTTTCATTTCTTGAACAAGTTTATTCACTTCCTTCACCTGTTTGATTGTAATTCTGGTCTGTCCATGATGGCCTCTGTTTGTTTGTCTCCTCTTGATGTGCCTGTAGTAACTGCATAATCATAGATTTGAGATTATTTTCCTGTGTTTCAGCTGTATTAAAACATCTATTGATTTTGGGAGATTCTGTTGAAGCCATGATGTCCTGGATTTTGTTGGTTATATTCTTATACCTGCCTCTAGCCATCTGGTTGTCTGTAGCTTGACTGTCTGTTCTTAGCGTCTGTACTATAGACTGGGTCCACCTGACTGTGGAGTCTGGAGTAGTCTGCAGGAAGATAAGAGATGTCCAGGGGCTCAAGAATGGGTGCGGGAGGTTCAGGTGCCACTAAGGAAGGAAGGGAGCGATGTTGAGTTCACTGTCTCTGCTGGCTCACTGTTTTGACCCAGAAAGGCCTGTCAGCTGGAGCAAATGTGGAAAGATCTCCCAGCCTAGAGCTGCTCTGGTGCCCCACAGGCTCCCTTGGGAAGGTGTACAAGGGAACTTGGGTCCTGTGCCTAGCTCAGCTCCACTGAGTTCACTGTCTCTGTTAGGCTCGCTGTTTCTCACCCAGGTGGGCCAGGCAGCTGGAGAGCAGACAGAAAGATCACCGAGACTAGAGTTGCTCCAGAGGCCCACAGGCTTCCTCAAGATGGCAGACAAGGGACTTGGGTCCCTTGCCTAGGTCAGTTCCACTGCATTCACTGTCTCCTGCTGTGCTCACTGATTCTGACCCAGGTGCATCAGATAGATGGGAGCAGACTGAAAGGTCTCTGAGCTGAGAGCTCCTCCAGGACCTCTGGGATGGGAGACAATGGAGCTTTGGTCCTGCACCTCACTTACTCTCCCACCCCCTGCTGTCTGCTAGGCTCACTGTCTCTGCAGGGATCACTGTTTCTGATTTTCATAGTTAGGCCACCCTGAATACAACACATCGTGACTTTGGAACTCATTGAAAATCCCCTCCCAGCTCACAGCATCTGTGCTCAGACCATATCACACCAGTATTCAAGCCTGCTCAGTTACAGAGCTGAACCTGCCATAAGACCAATTCAATCACAACGGGAAGTAAGTAAATTACTACCTCAAGTTTGTGTTTAAAACAAACAAACACATTAATACTCTAATAAAAAGGACGCCAAGGGTTTATTTTCATGAAGAACTGTGTGTAAAGTTTAATAGACCTAGGTGAAAGAATAAGACCCTCTTTCTCACAGTAAAGTGTTTATCCAGAAGAGATCTAGGCAAACCATGTAGGATCTTCACACCACACCAATCTCCTTTCAGTTTCTCTCATGCAAGATTTTCCTGATCCATTTGGATTAACAGTATTAAACAGATTTCTCAGAGATTAGGAAAAAGGAAAAGAGATTAAGTGTGACTTTTTTCAGTAATATGGAGTTTAAAGAGAACTTATTAGGAAGTCCAGAGTCAAAAGAATTTGGATAATCATCTCTGCTGCACTCATATTCAATAACTATAATATTTCCCTTTCTTTTCTTTATTAACATTTTTACTTGTTATTTCAGAATTCCATGCAATACATTTTGATTATATTCTACTCCACTTCCTCTAACTCTACCCAGATCAAACCTCTCATCCATATGCCTGCCAAGTTTATCTGCTCCTCCCCACCACCGAGGGAGGAGCAGCCTTGCTAGGCCACAGAAGAGGACATTGCAGCCATTCCTGAAGAGACCTGATAAGCTAGAGTTAGATGGAAGGGGAAAAGGTCCTCCCCTATCAGTGGACCTGGAAAGAGGCAGGGAGGAAATGAGGGAGGGAAGGATAGGATAGGGAGGGAATGGGGGAGGGGGCTACAGATGGGATACAAAGTATATAACCTGTGATTAATATAAAATAAAAATGTTTAAAAAATAAAAAAATACTTCAAAAATTATAATATATATACATATATATGTATGTACATATAATATATATACATATAATATATATACATAAAATATGTATATGGACAGGGCAATCCCCAGGAACCTGGCTAACCTACCAAGAGACAAATACTTAAACAAAAAAAAAAAATTCTCTCTCCAGTTTTAAATTTCTGTGTTAACTATACATCCATTACCCAAAGAAAGTTTCCCGAAAATATTGAGAGCTGCAATAAACTACAAGTAGAAAAACCCTTATGCAGAGGATCATGCTCATTCTAGAAATCATAGATCGCCAAAACAATACAAGTCATTGCCATTGCTGTTGGTTGCATGATACCAGATACAATGATACAACTAGACCTTGATGTTAAGACCCTACTGCTAAGCAGACAACACACACTGGCCACAGTAGATAGAACAGTGAAATTGGTTAAAACCAGGAAGTGTTTCCATGCTGGCTAATTCTCATTCTACTGGAAGATACTATGCAAGGTGCTCGAAATACTCAGTGACACCTTTTTTCCCAATAGCTAACCCTGTGAAATGCAATAATAACAAGTATGGGAAAATATATCTGATCCATGGATACATTAGTGACATGAAGGGTAAAGGATTTAAGCTATCCCTTTCTGATTGAGTTAAAGACCAGCTTCATAAGGAAGCTCAGGTGTACTGTGAATCAGGTCAAGAACCCAGGGTTGAAAGTCTCACATGCCACAGGGCTATGTTTCTAAATGGACACAGTAACAAATTACCTTCCAAAATATTTTATCTTAATACAATATTTCTTAGTTCTATACCTGTATAAATGTATGAAATACAAAATTCATTTTTATAATGCTGTAAAGTTTCAAAAATGTCTTCAGTTGTAGAAAGTTTTTTTCTTATATTGAAAATAAATATTTTTTCTCATATAGTATATTCTGATTATGGTTGCCTCACACTCTACTCCTTTCAGTTGCTACCCATCTGCTCCTCTCTCCTGAATCTACCACTTTCTATCTCTCATTAAAAAAAAACAACTTTTTAAGGAATAATAGTTAATATACAATAATATAAGGTAATATAAGCTGCCATCAAGTATTTTTTTAATGTCTATCTACTTTATTGAGGCAGACTCTCTGACTTGAACTTAGTGCTCACTGATTGTCAAGACCAAATGTCCTGGAAGCCCTGCTTAACAAAATTCCAGTGCCTGAATGTCTTGGATTGAAATTTTACAATTCTTTACAGATGTAGAAAGAACAATTCTCAATTTCATATAGAAAAAAAAAAACCTTGGAAGAGCTAAAACAACCCTGTGCAATAAAAGATCTTCTGGAGGCATCTCCATCCCTGATTTCAAGCTGTTCTGTAGAGGAACAGTAATAAAAATGGCATGGTACTGGCATAGAAATAGACTGCTGGATCAACGGAATCGATTACAGATCCAGAAATAAATCCATAAACCTATGGATACTTGATTTTTGACAAAGAAGCCAAAACCACACAATGGAAAAAAGATAGCATCTTCAACAAATACTGCTGGTTGGAACTGGATGTTTGAAGACAAAAATGAAAATATCTTAGCTATTTTGATGGCTGAAAGGTGAAATCTCAGGGTCGTTTTGATTTGAATCTCTCTGATGGCTAAGGATGTTGAGAATCTCCGTAAGTGTTTCTCCATACCCCATTTTTTAAAATTGGATTGCTTGATTTATTGCTTTTTAACTTCTTCAGTTCTTCTTCAGTTCTTTATATATCCTGGATATCAGCCCTCTGTCAGATATAAGGTTGGTGAAGATCCTTTCCCAGTCTGAAGGCTGTTGTTTCGATCTGACAACAGTGTCTTTTGCTTTACAAAAGGTTTTCAGTTTCATGAGGTTCCATTTATTGATTGTTGCTCTTAGAGCCTGTGCTGTTGGTGTTCTGTTCAGGAAGTAGGCTCCTGTGCCAATGAGTTCTAGGCTCTTCCCCACTCTTTCTTCTAACCAATTTAGAGTATCTGGATTTATTTTGAGGTGTTTGATCCACTTGGACTTTAGTTTTGTGTAGGTTGATAAATATGGATTTATTTTGATTTTTCTGCATGTAGACATCCAGCTGGACCAGCACCATTTGTTGAAGATATTGTCTTTTTTCCATTGAATGGCTCTGGCTTCTTTGTCAAAACTCAAGTATCCATAGTTGTGTGGGTTTATTTTTGAGTCTTCTATTCGGTTCCATTGATCCTCCTTTCTGTTTCTATGCCAATACCATATGGTTTTTATTACTATTGCTCTGTACACCCATCAAAATGACTAAGATCAAAAACTCAAGTGAAAACACATGATGGAGAGTATGTGGAGAAAGGAGAGCCCTCCTCCATTGCTGGTGGGAATGTAAACTCGTACAACCACTTTAGAAATCAATCTGGTGCTTTCTCAGACATCTAAGAATAGTGCTTCCTCAAGATCCAGCTATACCACTGCTGGGCATATATCCAAAAGATGCTCAAGTACACAGCAAAGACATTTGCTCAACCATGTTTGTAGCAGCTTTATTTGTAATAGCCAGAACCTGGAAACAACCCAGATGTCCATCATCTGAGGAATGGATACAGAAATTGTGGTACTTTTACACAATGGAATACTACTCAGCATTTAAAGGGAGGAAATCATGAAATTTGCAGGCAAATGGGTGGGATCTAGAAAATATCATTCTGACTTAGGTATCCCAGAAAGAGAAAGACACATATGGTATATGCTCACTTATTTAGACCTATAAGATAGGATAAACATACTGAATCTATACACCTAAAGAAGATAAACAAAAAAGAGGATTTGGGGTAAGATGATCAATCCTCACTTAGGAAGACAAATGGGATGTAGGAGAAAACAAGTAACAGGACAGAGTCTTACCACAGAGGGCCCCTTAAAGACTCTGCCTAGAAGTGTATCAAAGCAGAAACTGAGAATCATAACTAAACTTTGGGCAGAGTGCAGGGAATCATATGAAAGAAGGGGGAGTTAATATGATCTGGAGAGGACAGGAGCTCCATATGGGCACGGGAGTTCCATATGAGACTGTTTCTCCAGCCAAGGACCATGGGTGGATATAACCTAGAACCCCTGCTTGCCTATAGCCTATGACAGCTCAGTATTCAAGTGGGTACCCTAGTAAGGGAAATAGCGACTATTCCTGACATGAACTCCATGGCGTACTCTTTGACCTACCCACCCAGCAAGGGAGGAGCAGCTCTCCTAGGCCACAGAATACTTTGTAGCCAGTCCTGAAGAGACCTGATAAACCAGAGCCAGATGAAAGGGGAGGAGGTCCTCCCCTATCCATGGACTTGGAAAGGGGCAGGGAGTAGATGAGGGAGGGTAGGGTTGGGAGGGAATGAGGGAGTGGGATTCACCTGGGATACAGAGTTAATAAAATATAATTAATAATAAAATCTAAAACTGAAAAAATAGAAATATATCTATATTTATCTTCCAGAACAAAACTCAAGTCCAAGTGGATCAGCAAAAATGCGTATATGCTGAACCTGATAAAAGGGAAAGTGAAGAAGAAGAGCCTTGAACACATTTGCACAGGAGACAATTTCCTGAACAAAATACTAGTACTGTAGGAATTAAGATATCAACATTTAATAATGGGACCTCATGAAACTTAAACCTTCTGCAAGGCAAAAGACAGTGTAAATAAGTTAAAATGACCTCCAACAAAGTAGGAAAAGATTCCCAAGAACTCTGTATCTGAGAGAGGGCAAATTTCCAAAATATATACAGAACTCTCAGAACTAGACATCAACAAACCAAATAACCCAATAAAAAATGCCTACAAATCTCAACAGAGAGTTCTCAATAGAGAAATCTCAAATGACTGAGAAACACTTAACTATTCAACATCCTTAGCTAGCAGAGAATGCAAATCAACATGATTCTCAGATTTTATCTTATATATGTCAGAATGGCAAAGATTAAAAAACACAAGTGACAGCTCATGCTGGTAAGGATGTGGAGCTAGGAAAACACTCCTTCATTGCTGATGGGAGTCCAAACTTGTACAGCCACTTTTGAAATCAATATGGTAGTTTTTTAGAAAACTGGGCATTGATCTACCTCAAGACCAGCTATACTACTCCCGGGCATATACCCACCAAATTCTCTATTATATAACAAAAACACTTGCTCAACTGTGTTCATAGCACCTTTATTCATAATAGCCAGACACTGGAAACAACCAAGAAGTCCCTCGACTGAATGTGGTGGTACATTTCTACAATAGGGAGACTCTAACAGAGGGAACTGGGGCTTGTTCTAATGCCCTTGCCTGCTTCTGGAGCTGTTTTTCTCCTAAGTTGCCTCAATTGGACTTAATATGAGGGAAGGTCCCTAGCCTTACTGCAAATCACTATGCCATGTTCAGTTGATATCCCAGGGAGGCCTGCCCTTTTCTGAAGGGAAACAGAGGAGGAGTCTCTGGGGAGGGAGGTGGGGAAGTGAGAATGCAGGAGATGGAGGAGGGGAGGGAGGAAAACTCTGGTTGTGATATAATATATTTGAAAATAAATTAGTGAAAAAATATCTTCTTTAACTCTATGTTGCATACACACATATGTATGTGTGTATGTATGCTTAAACATGTATGTCTATGATTTGGGTATTATATGTCTAAGATAAGAACCAAAGCCTTTACATCCCTGTTCATTGTGGATGAGCAAAAATTGAAACTATGTTTTTCTAATAGCCATGGCACTAGTTGTCACTGAAATGTTATAAAGTGCAAAAACTGAGGATCAGAATCAACAAGGTGATGAAAGGCACTTGCCTGGTGTTTTCAACTCTGTTTTACAAATATCAACATGGTGATACCAAAGGGAGATTAAGTTAAAAGTCATTCATCCAAACCTATTTTTTACTTTTGTGAATAAACACAATCATGCATACTTTATATAATACACAAAATATTTAATATTTATTTATTTATGATGATTAATCTTTGTTAGTTTTTTTCTCATATAAACAAAAGATATTCACAACTCAGATTATCAAAGAGAATGCGGAATGTTTATGATGTAGTGGAATTGAGGGAAGGCAATATAAAGAAAGATTAATAGGAATATACTTCATCCTCTTTTTATTTTATAGAAATAACATTTTGACTTTATATTTCTAATTGAAAAAAAAATAGTCAGCAGTCTTAACTCCATAAATGACATCTTGTAAAGTTCTAACTAAGCTAAGAGAGAAATTTGAAATTACTGGGATAAACTTAATGTAGGCAAATACAAATATTTATAAGTAAACTTTCAAGTGAATGTACTCTGTACTTCATCTAAATGTGGTGGAAACTAGGAAAAGGTACATGGAAATGCATCTTCCAATAAGTAAAGCATCATTTATTCAACATGGAATAATTTTTGTTATACCTGGCTTCTTAAATATAGTAAGATAGTAGCTTTCCTTCCTCCCTTTATTTTTGGAATGGCTTCTCTTCTTTCTCTCTCATACACTAATTTCCCTGTCTTTCTCTTTAGTTAACTAGTTGGTATCTCTTTTCTCAGATTTTTACTTTCTCTAAAGATCTATTTTGTATCTCAAAAGAAAAAATATTTTTTACATTGAATGAACATATTGCTCAGTGATCAGTAAGAAGCCTCTAAAAGATTCTAACCAGCAAGGGATTGAAGCAGATGCTGAGACTCACAGCCAAACTTGGAACAGAGCACAGGGTGTCTTGTGGCAGAAAAGGGATATAAAAGGGCCCAGAGGGGGCAGGAACCACACAAGGAGACCAACAAAGCTGAGGAATCAACCAAAAACCATGCAGAGAGAGGGCCTAGACCTCTTGCCCAGGCCCATAGACAACTCAGTCTCCATGTGGGTTTCCTAGTGAGGGGAGAAGAAACAGTCTCTGAGATGGACTTGGTTGCCTGCTCCTTGATTACTTCTCCCTGGTGTGGCAACCTATCCAGCTCTCAGAGAAAGAGGATCCAGGCAGTCCTGATGGGACCTGATAGGCTAGGGTCAGACAATAGAGGAGAGGAATTTCCTATCAGTGGACTAGGGGAGAGGTATACAGAAGGAAAAGGGAGGGAGGGTTGGACCCAGAAGGGTAGAGGGAGAGAGCTACAACTAAGATTCAAGGTGAATAAATTGTAAATAATAATAACAATAATAGAGTTTTATAAGCCAAAAAGATAAAGGAATGTGCTGTTTTTAATAGCATTGCTTTTGGTTGCCCACTAGAACTTGATGGGATGCTATTGTTGATTTGGCTATGAACTTGGGTTACAAAACATGGCGAATGAAGTTGGTACTGATCATGAAGCTTCTTTTCTGCTTGATAGCATTCATAGTGCTGCAAGGTGATATGCAGGCTGCTTGCAGAAAAGAATCATCAGTTGTCTTACCCAGCTGTTACTCATGAGCTAGGGTAATTACAGTCTTGACAAAATATGTCCTAGATACACTGGTGGTATGAATGTTATGAGGATAATTAAGTAATTTATGATAGATTTTAAGGTTCATTCATCAGGAGGGAACAGATATTGGTATGTAAACCTGCCCAGAACCCATCATGAGGGTACATAGGGTCCAGAGCTGAACATACCACCATTATTGTGATAAGTAGGCATAGCATCAACTGCCATTTGAATTTGTATTTCTCTATCAATAGTTTGTACAAGCTCTCAAACCTCACATAGAAATTTCTTTGTGCAATGGATGAGAGCTAACAACAACAACAAACTCACAATTGATCAAAGCACAGAAAACAAATGTTTTAGGATTGATCAGCCACAAATAGAACATCGATGCCATGAATTATAACATTCCATTCTCCCCCCCAGAAAGCTCAAGGACATTTTGGAAGATAAGGCAGAAAGACTGTAAGAACCAGAAGTCAGAGAAGACCAAAGTGAAACAGTATCTTTGGCGATAACAGCTGCCTTCATGATCTTATATCAGCTTAGTACACAGTATAAGATCTGTGTGGAATCAAGCTATTCAAGTTTCAGCGTAGATTTGGGGTGAAGCTCACAAAGCTCCAACTCTAGTCTGAGGAAACATTTAAGGTTGATGGTTTCTGGGGAAAAGTAAGTTTTCTTTAAGGCTATGGCTACATGTTAGCTGCTAGTGCCTCATACGTATGAGTATGTAAATATGTCTGTATAAACAGCACAGATCAGAATTAGTCATGTGAGGTATAAAAAGTAGTCTACAGGAGTTTGGAAAGAAATAAGAAATTGGAGAGTAGATTTGGAGGAGTTAGATAGTGTGTGAAGTGAATACAAACAAAATGCATTTTATTAAAGACTTGAAGAATGAATAAAACATTATATTTAAGAATGTAGTCATTTAATGGACAACTATCCAGGTTTTCTGTGTGTATATTTGTGTCCAATTCAAGATGGAAACAATATCTTACTCAGTATTTTACCTCTGTTCATAGTGAAAATAAAATTTTCCCTGTTCAGATACAGTTTCTAATGTTTGCAATGTGTAGTAACAGAACTGATACAATGAGTAGAACATAGGTGAGATGGAGTTTGTAATGGTGATGACCCTTTGTTTTTCTCAATACATTTCCAGTTCTGCATGACCCATAATAATAATAATAATAATAATAGTAATAATAATAATAATAATAATAATAATCTTGTGTAAAAACACGTAATTGAGTTTCCTATGTATATCCACAGTTATTCAAAACTGAAACTGAGCTCAAATTCCTCCATTAGGATTTCTCATTCAGAAACTAATCTAGAAAAAAAAATGTGGGTTGGATAAAGGGAGATAATACTGTCAACCATGACCACCCCTATTTTCAACATCTGTTGATAAATAAGGCTGAGGGGAGGCATAAGTTTGTTGAACAATAGCGAAATGAATCTGTAAGGAAGGAACTCTAGCATAGTTATTCAGACAAGGTAAGGAATCAAGAATGACATAGACATGATAAGAGAGTTAAGTGTGTATGGCTTTATTAGATACTGTTATCCAGTATCCAGCATCTCCTCAGGAGGCTACATGATTGGTCTGAGGCTTGGCCAGGCCTTAAACTATATAGTGATTATAGAAGACACTTACTAGAGCTGCATACTCATAAATTGCTGTATAATAATAGAAAGTATGATTTGAGATGTGCTCGTCATGTTGTGAAACAAAGCTTACTTGATTTTCCAACTTTACGACATGGTTTAGCAGAAGGAGGAGAAGAGATGAGGACAGACAGAGGAGAAGCAGGGATGGGGCAGAAGAGGAGGGAAGGAGGAATGGGAGAAGGAAGGGAAGAAGGAGGAGAGAAAAAAGAGAATGTTATCACTTGACGTTTAACATGTTAATGTTGTTCTTTGGCTTTTTCTGTCCTGTTGAGATATATCCAGTTACTGGATTCAAGCACATACAACAGTTGATTAAGTTTTCTAAATAGATTTATGGACCATTCATTATGCAAAGGACTTATTCATAGAGTATCTCTAATCTTCAGTAGAGTCTGATATATTAGCTTATAAGAAAACTGAGGCTTAGGAACATCAAGTGATGTACTGAGTGGATACACTTCTATTAACAAGTGAAGCTGGGATTCAAGCCCATTTTAATAGAATCTCCATTATACGGAGCACAGGCCTTTGTTAGATCTCTCATGTACGGTTGAACTTCACTTTGCAATCGGTCTTTAGTTTAGGCTAGTTCTTCTACTCTTCCAGTCTTGTTTGAGTTGGACAGAAAGTTGGTTACATAAGTGTGTGGCTGGTTTTGTTCTAAATATTTGTTCTTT
This sequence comes from Pachyuromys duprasi, assembly GCA_028658305.1. Taxonomy (NCBI): domain Eukaryota; kingdom Metazoa; phylum Chordata; class Mammalia; order Rodentia; family Muridae; genus Pachyuromys; species Pachyuromys duprasi. The sequence continues at coordinate 61,460,554 of CM053762.1, read as the reverse complement.
TGGGTGTCTAGACAATCTTAAAAACTCTTTAGCGTGTTTAGACAACTTCAAAAACTCCAAATCTATAAAGAATAATGAACTTTGTGTCATAAACTGGCTTTAGGCATTATGTTTATACTCAATTAGTACGAACAATGTAAAAGTAGAGTTAGACTGGTAAGCTCAATGTAATTTTCAGAGAGTGGTGGTGCTAGTGAAAGTTAAAAGAAAAAGTTACTGTGCAGACGTCGCAGAGCTATGCTCCACACTGCTGCAATAAGTGATGTTCACAGTACAGTTTGACTTCACTTTCATTTCTGCTTAATAAGTTATTTATTGTTTAACTTAAGGGGTTATATAATCAAACCAAAAGTCAAGAAAATTTTAGAATGCTAAGAAAAAGGCTAATCCTCAGTCAGGGACTCAAGAGAGGCAGTTCCAGGGACAGATGTAGGTCATTTCCATTGTGGAAAAATATTGGTATATTCTTGAAATACCTAATTGCTTTGGCTGACTGCAATGTGAGGCGATTTTGATGCTAAAGGAGAAGAGTAGAGAATTGCTTTAGGGAAATTAATAATTAATTTTAAAACTTGAATTATCTCTCCTTTAATAGAGTTGTCTGATTCATAATTCAAATATTGAACTCAGTCATCTTTGAATGTGTAGTTTGATGGGTTGAGTGTAATTTCATTGCTACATTTTTAAAGACTTAAACATAGGCATTACTTTGTTTGAAAATTTACTTTTTTCGTACTTGTATTTTTTGAGGGATAAAAATATAATATCAAACTAAAAATAAGTTGCTATACTATTAGTCTAAGTATATCATCTTTAAATTTTGTGTTCTATGATGGTTTATTATCTCTCTTTCTCTTAAGAATCACCTAAGATATGTTTTATATGTGTATGCTTACACATGCAATTACACACTATGTCTGATCCCCATACCCTGATGACTTTCGTGTGATAATTTAGCTTGGTTTACAGTTAATGCTTTTATCAAAAGCATTTGCTTTTATTTCTGAACTTCTGCTGCCTCATTATAATACATTTTCTTACTTCTTTAAGAATATAATAGAATTATAGCATTCTCTTTTTCCTCCTTACAACACTTCCCACATGCAACCCCACCCTGTTCTCATTTAAATTGTGTGTGTGTGTGTGTGTGTCCTGCTTAGTGTTTATAATGTAATATATATGCCTGTGTATTCAGGGCTGACCATTTGGTATTTGATAACTATTTGGTTTCGTCTTCCTTGGGTAGCACTTTTTTTACTTTCCTCACATTCTCAGCTTTTCTTGGTTGCCTCTAGTTTTTCTTTTCTTTCTTTCCCCCTCACGTTGAGCTAAGCCTTCTGTCTGCTATGTTAGCATGTCGTGTTGGTGTCCTTCTTCTTCTCTGTCCTTTAAGTGGCCACTGACACTGGAGGGGCCTTGTGGATATGCGGACATTAGATATTTCAGATAATTAGCTGGTGGACTAAATGCAATCACAAGATTTTTTTAAGGAAGGCAGCAGATAGCATTAGGATCAGAAAAGAAAGTGTGACCCTGGAAGTACACTTCAAAATAAGGAGATGGGGAAAACTGTCAAGGCCTTGGTGGTAAAACAGGGAGCAGGACAAATTTTTCCCCAGAACCCATTGTCAAAATATGTCTTACAGGTTACAATGACCCAGAAATAGCCATATAAAATAAGATAGAACAACAAGAACACATGGTTATTTATTCTGAGTTTTAAAATCCATTTACAACTATAAAAAATAATAAACTTAAGAAACAGTTTGCTTACATACCTTGTATTTATTTTTTAAAATTTGGTTTTTTATTTCAACTGTTGTCTTTCAACAACAGTATTTTATTATGATAAAATGTATGGATTTGTCCTGTTACTGATTTTCCAATTACTAAGTAGGAACTAATGACATGAGAGGGTCCTGCTAGAAATTTGTGCACATCTACCCATATCTCTGCCTTCTACTTGAAAAGAAATGGTTACTCTTCCATATTTTAGTCACCCAGAAAGCTCACAAGGCTAAATGAAGATTATCCCTAACACCTGCCACCACAGTCTTAATCAGTGGTGGAAGAATGATCTCAGAACTGTTTGTCTCATTGTGCCATTTAAGTTTAATAGTAAAAGACTGGTTAATCATAACAATGCATCATAAAACCTTCAGAAGGAAAGGAGAGTGTTTAGTGGACCATTATTTTGTGTGTGTGTGTGGCAGTTTTAAGTTATTAGTTTTCAAAATCAGTATTTTTTAATGGAAACAACTTGACCAAAAAATTTTGTCACAGAATTTTGAGACCCATTAAAACAAGTTTAATGAGAAAAAATTTGTAGTATTTGATTTGTTGGTGTTTAATTTCTTGAATTCTTTATATATTGGGATGTTAGCCCTCTGTCAGATATAAGGGTGGTAAAAATGCTTCCCATTCTTAAGGCTGTTGTTTTGTCCTATGGACAGTGTCCTGTGCCTTGCAGCTTTTAAGTTTAATGAGATCTCATTGATTGGTTGCTGATCTTTCTGCCTGAATTGTTGCTGTTCTATTAAGGAAGTTTTCTCCTCTACCAATGAGTTCAAGGCTCTTTCCCGGTTTCTCTTTTATTTGATTTAGTGTATCTCGTGTTATGCTGAGGTCTTTGATGCAATGGAACTTGAGTTTTGTACAAGGTGATAAATATGGTTCTGTTTGCATTCTTCTGCATGCAAACATCCAGTTAGACCAGCTCCATTTGTTGAAGATGCTGTCTTTTTCCCCCATTGTATGGGTTTGACTTCTTTGTCAAAAATCAGGTGCCTGTAGTGTGTGGGGTTATTTCTGGGTCTTTGATTTAATTTCATTGATCAGCCTATCTGTTTTTATGCCAGCACCATGTGGTTTTTTTAATTATTGCTCTGTACTTTAGCTTGAAATCAGGGATGGAGAAATCTTCAGAAGTACTATTATTGTATAAAATTGTTTTAGCTCTCTTGGATCTTTTATTTTTCCATATGAAGTTGAAGATTTCCCTTTCAAGGTCTGTAAAGAAGTGTATTGGAATTGCATTGAATCTGTAGATTGCATTTGGAAGGATGGCCATTTTTACTATGTTAATGCTACAAATCCATGAGCATAGGAGAATTTTCCATCTTCTGATATCTTCTTCAATTTCTTTCTTCAAAGATGCGAAGTTTTTTTTTTTTCATACAAATCTTTCACTTGCTTGGTTAGTATTACAACAGATATTTTATATTATTTGTGGCCATTATGAAGGCTGCTGTTTCCCTAATTTCATTCATATTCCATTATTTATTGTTTAAAGGAGGGTTACTCATTATTTTTACTTAATTTTGTATTTAGCCACTTTTATAAAGGGGTTTATCAGCTGAAGGAGTTGTCTGGTAGAATTTTGGGGTCATTTATGTATACTATAATATATCTTTGAATAGCGATATTTTGACTTCTTTTTTTCCCCAGGTCTGTAGCACTTTGATGTCCTTTCGCTGTCTTAATGCTCCAGTTAGAACTTCAGGCTACACTGAATACATATGGAGAGAGCTAACAGCCTTGTCTTGTCACTGATTTTAGTAGAATTGCTTTAACTTTCCATTTAATTTGATGTTAGCTATTGGCTTGCTGTATATTGCCTTTATTGTGTTTAGGTATGTGTCTTGTATCCCTGATCTCTCCAAGACTTTTAACATGAAGGGTGTTGGATTTCTATCAAAGGATTTCAGAGAAATATCTAAAGGCCAAGAAGCACATCAAGAAATGTTCATGTATGGATATAACCTAGAACCCCTGCTTGAATGTAGCAAATGGTAGCTCAATATCCAAATGGGTACCCTAGTAAGGGATCAGGGACTATTTAGGATGTGAACTCAATGGCTGGCTCTTTGACCTCCCCCCTCCCCCAAGGGAGGAGCAGGCTTGCTAGGCCACAGAAGAGCACATTGCAGCCAGTCCTGAAAAGACCTGATAAGCTAGAGTTAGATGGAAGGGGAGGAGGTCCTCTCCTGTCAGTGGACTTGGAAGGGGGCATGGAGGAGATGAGGGAGGGATGGGGGGATAGAGAGGGAATGCAGGAGGGGGCTATGGCTGGGATACAAAGTACATAACCTGTGATTAATATAAAACAAAAATGTTAAAAAAAGAAATATTCAATATTCATAGTCATCAGTGAAATGCAAATCTAAACAATTCTGTGTTTCCGTCTAACAACCATCAAAATGGCTAAGATCAGAATTCTAGTGACAGCACATGCTGGTGAGGATGTGGAGCAAGGGGAACAATTCTCCATTGTTGATGGGAGTGCAACTTGGACGACCACTCTGAAATCCAATCTGTAGGTTTCTCAGAAAACTGAGATAGAGCTATCTAAAGACCCAGCTCTACTACTCCTGGGTAGATGCTCCACCATACTGGAGGACACTTGCCCCACTATGCTCATAGCAGCTTTAATGGAAATAGCCAGAGCCTGGTAACAACCTTGATGTCCCTCAACCGAAGAACAGATAAAGAAATTGTGATACAATTACACAGTAGAATACTATTCAGCAATTTTAAACAAAAATATCCTGAAATTTACAGGCAAATGGATAGAACTAGAAATGGTCATCCCAAGTGTAAAGGTAAAAGATAAGTCTGAGCTAATTCAGACTCACAAAGACATTCATGGTATATTCACTTATAAGTGGATATTGGCCATAAAGAACAGGATAACCATGCCACAATCCAGGAAACCAGAGAGGCCAAGGATAATGCTTGACTCTCACTTAGAGTAGAAATAAAACAAACATCTAAAGTAGATGGAAGAATGGACCTGGGTAGGAAAGGTGTTGGGAAGAGTAATGGGGTTGGGGATCAGGTGTAGGAGATGGGGGAAGAGAGAGGCCCAGGAGAGAAAATGGAAATCAGTGGCAGGGGACATTTCTGGGACAGGGGAGGTTCCCAGGAGTCTATGAGTTTGACCCTACCTGAGGCTCCTAGTAGCCTAGGATATGAAATTTTAAGTTGCCAGGTTGTGTAGCTACTGGGACTTCTATTGGAGGGAGGGAACACCAACCCACCCATAAAACCTTAGACCCCAAATCTGTCTCATGCACAAGAAGTGTATGGATAAAAATGGAACAGAGATTGAGGGAATGGCAAACCAATGACTGGACCAACTGAGACATACCCCATGGTAGAGAGTCAACTCTTGACACTATTAACTATACTCTGCTATGCTTGCAGACCAGAGACTAATATAACTGTTTTCTAAGATGTTCTATCCAGCAGCTGATGGAATCAGATGCAGATACTCACAGCCAAGGAATAGGCTGAGCTTGGGGAGTTTTGTGGATGAATGGGAGAAATATTTGAGGGAGCTGGAGAGGTCAAGGACACCACAAAGAGAACTACAGAGTTCACTAGTCTAGACCTATGGGGCCTCAGAAAGGCTGAACCACTAACCAAAGAGTATACATGGGCTGGACCTAGGCTTGCTGCACATATGCAACAGATGCACAGCGTGGTCATCATGTGGGTCCTCTAACAATGGGAGTAGACACTGTCTCTGACTCTGTTGCCTGCCTTTGAATCCCTTTGCCCTAGGTAGCTGCCCTGCTTTGTCTGGCCTCAATGGGAGAGGATGTTCTTAGTTCTGCTGAAATTTGAGGTGCCAGGGTGGGTTGGTACCCATCGGGTGCCTCCTCTTCTTTGAGAAGAGGAAACAATTGGGGGGCAGGATCATGAGGGTAGATCTAGGAGGAGAGGAGAGAGGAGGCTGGGATCAGGCTGTAAAATAATAAAAATAAATAAATAGATTAAGTAACTAATTAATTAATTAATAGGTGGGAACATGTGATTACTGAAGAGATTCTGAAATCTTTCCTATATCCCAAGCATTTTAAGGCTACTATATAAGCCTTCTTATTTACTTTTACTCACCACTTCAAGGAATTCTCATCGATCTCTGTAACTATCATTGGTTGCATATGTCAAATGCAATTACAGGCCTCTTCCCTGTTAGAATATTTGAAATTTGTGTCAGTATTTGCTCAAAATGCTTCTATCTTCCCTTTCTTCTTATTTTTCCTCATGCTTTTTTTTTCACAATGATAATGGTGGAGATAACTATAGATAATTGTGGAGAAGTGAGACAAGAATTATCCTTGGAGAAATAATGTCTTATATTTCCTCAGAAATAAAAAAAGGGAGGGGGGAGAAAAAGAAATACTGTGTCAAGCATTTCTCTTCCCTGGGACTGAAATGTGGATGTCATATCACCCATTCACTGACAAAGGCATGGTTCAAGGTGCAGGGTAACATGCTTGGGCGTGGATAAAGAACTAATACTGAGAATGTGAAATCTGACTGGCCCTCGGCACTGGCTTGTGCTGTCTGCTTTTGGGGACCAGTAATTTTCTGTGCATTATTGATTTGACAAAGGGATAGCCATCCACTTAGAAAAGCAATGGCTTGGATGAGACTCTTAGAGCCGTTTGAAACAGAGATCAGCTGCACTTCCACGGCCATTGATTTACCTAGTGAAGCATGAAATTTGATTATCCTCTTCTTTTTATTCTTTTTACAGTCATGGCTAATTGGACATAAGCCATCTAGTCTATCCAGGATAATACTAAATACATGACTCAGGGAGTAGCTACCTTTACAGGACAATCTTCAGGTTTCCCCATTTAAAAAAAAAATCTTAGTGGGTGGATTTCGTTAGCATAGAATGCTGAAAGTGTTCAGTTGCTCATTAAAGTCTTGGATACAAGCACTTTCAGAATCTCTGCACTGCATGAAACTTTTCAATTACAAAGCAGCCAAGAACAGAGACAGGGTGACACATGGAGAGGGTGGGTGTGAAGGAGCTCCACTGTGGGGGAACAAATACACCAGCATTCGGGAGCCCTGGGAGCCAGTCCCCAGCCTACACGGAATCTCAGTAATGAGCCAATATTAGATGCTTTGCTGTACATTTCTTTAATTTGTCTAAATACGCTGTCAAAGTTTTTTTTTTTTTTCAAGTGGAGAACTCATGTCTTGGTAGTATATTTCCAGAATGCTATTTGGCTATCAAATAATGAAACTGATAATCAAAATAGTTGTCTTTAACCCCCCCCCAAAAAAAAAAACTACCATGCTCTTCTCTACTACTTGAATCACATAACCTCAAAGAACTAAAAGCAGATAGGAATGCCCATGTAGATGTCAACCTTTCTGCAAATGGTTAACCTAAGTTGGAATTGTCTTAATTATAGTGCACACCCAACTGCTAATTAAATTATACGACACTCTAACCAGGTGTCCCGCAAGTATACCTTCCAATCCGAGCTCTGCAGGCTACAGGGAGGGGTTTTCCACACAAAAGCAGAAGGTGCTTCTGAGATGTTGTCAGAAACAAAAGTGACAGGACAGGCTTTTGTTGTACATGGAACCCAGCAATGTGCTGGGCCTCTGAATTGTACTTAGGTAGTTATATAGAAAGTCTTTTTATGTAGAAATATCTATTAAATAAAAGAAAAAGAAAATAACTGTTGCCAAAGAGGGAGTCTGCAAGCTGCTTCCGTCATCTGACTGCACTGGAACTATAGAGGATTACTCCTACAAGAGCCCTCATAGCAATAGGCAAGAGCGCGGCATTTGATTCCTACAAGAGTCCTCATATCAATAGGCAAGAGCGCGGCATTTGACCTCATCCCCTAACTCTCTCAGTTGTATAAAATTAGTCTGACAAGTTGCAGTAAGTGTTTTTTTTTTTATCTGTTTCCTAATACACAAATTTGTATTTGCATCACAGAAAACATGGTCTTGAACTTAATTATATATAACTAAGATGGTAGGAAGTTCACACATTTTTAAAATCTACCTGAGGAATGGGTTATTATAATAAATAAACATGAATACATTTGTTTTCAGTATACAAGGTAAAATCTGGATAGAAAAAGCAATGCAAAAACATGAACAAATGTTATTCCAGCCTTATACAAGCATCTCAGTTGTAGGATAAATTATCCCAGAAAAAGCAACTGAATAGAAACTGATTTTTTTTTCACAATTAAGTAATTGTAAGGTTTACAAGTTGGAACAAATGTGATGTTCAACACTAGCAAACTCAAGAGGATTTATGAATTAAAGGTTTAAGAGTCAGATTGGTTGGTAAAATGAGGTGTTAGTGATAGAAAGAACGGTTCCAAAAGAGAATTTACCTTGGTTTATATAACTGAGGCACCTGTAATTATCTGTGCTCTTATTGTTTGTGTGTTATGGTTGTCTTTAGAATGTTTCAACTTCATTTTGATAAGTTTTACTCCACAGTGAATTCTTACCTGAAAAGCTTTTTTCATCAATGTTGAATTTATCCGCACTCTATTGTCTATATGGACAAAAATGACAATTTGTAATCTTTCTATGTATGAATATGTTTAATTTTATCTTACTTGGAATGTATTAGACTTTTTAGCTGTGTATAATTTCATCAAACTTAAGATTTCTGTTAATCAAGTATTGTAGATAACTCTGCAAGTATTACGTTCTAACTTCCAAGGTTTTATTTTTGTTGCTATCTTTTCATATTGCTTCTTGTGTTCATTTTCAGTTATATATAATCATAAATCAGTTTCTTACATCATTGCCTACATTGAGAACAAACACACATGTGCACAGGACTTGGTATACATTCAGATTAAAATATAATGTAGTGAGTTTGAGATATATGAGTTTTACAAGAAGTGAAAATCAATTGTAGCACATAGAAAGTGTGACTATTGGTGAAGATGATTATGAGAGCTAGATATAAAAACATTTGGGGAGAGTGAGAAGTATAGGAGACATTCATAATTTGATACATATTTTCCTCCTTTGTATATGAGAGGATAGTATGTCCAATAAGAAAAACAAGGGACAAGTAGATGAGATTGTAGTCTCCTGTAAATGATGTAATTGTACCAAAGATTTAGGCTTAAAAATTTCAAAGAAAACAAGAATCCTTTGATAAAGTGGTAGAAGCTAGAAAGGGGGATATAAAGACCACAGGATGTCTCTTTATATGTAATATAGAAGTTTCCTTCAATATACTATGTAAAAATGATCAATTTGGTGGGTAATAGGAATTAGAGATGCCAACTGGGAGATTCTTGGGTTATATCTGGAAGGAAATTGGATGGTGTGGGCTAAGGGCTAGTAAAAAGTTCGATTGTACTCTCGTGACTGTTATAACAAATTGCAGCACAATGGTCACTTCGAGAATAAAAATAAATCTAAACCTTCTTCCTACAATTACATTTAAGTGAACTTAGGCTTTAATATCTTTTATTGTAATCTACCAATTACAAGATATCTAACAGAACCAAAATGTCCTTTATATTATATTTCGTAACTCTTCAAACTTAGAATCCTTGCAAATTCTAAAAACATAATGCCAAAGATTGACATTAAATGTTCATTTGATTGACTATGATAAAAGATAATATTTCAATATTTTGGAAAAAATAAAGCAACGAAAACACTCAGCATTATTCTACTAAGCATACATTTTGTTCTTGGGAAACTGTTGGGTACTAATAAAAAATGAAAAAAAAATGTTCGGCTATAAGAAATTTATTTTTTTAATATTATTTTTACATTAAACACAGGTTATATACTTTGTATTACAGCCATAGCCCCCTCCCGCATTCCCTTCCCACTCCTCATTCCTCCCTCATTTGCTCCCTGCCCCTTTCCAAGTCCACTGATTTGGCAGGACCTCCTCCCCTTTCATCTGACCCTAGCTTATCAGGTCTCTTCAGGGATGGTTGCAATGTCCTCTTCTGTGCTCTAGCAAGGCTTCTTCTGCTCAGAGGGGAGGGAGGGTTGAAGAGTCAGCCATTGAGTTCATGTCAGAAATAGTCCCTGTTCCCCTTAGTAGGGTACCCAGTTGGATACTGAGCTACCATGGGCTATATCCGAGCAGGGGTTCTAAGTTATATCCATATATGGTCCTTGGTTGGAGAAAGTCTCATAAAAGGTCCCTGTGCCCTGATCTATTTGGTCCCCATGGAGCTCCAGTCCTCTTCAGGTTACTCCCCCTTCTTTCATATGATTTCCTGCAATCTGCCAAAGGTTTGGTTATGAGTACACAATGGAATAGTACTCAGCAATTAAAAACGAGGAAATTATGAAATTTGCAGGCAAATGATGGGACCTGGAAACGATCATCCTGAGTGAGGTATCCCAAAAGCAGAAAGAATCACATGGTATATCCTCACTTATATAGACCTATAAGATAGGATAAACATACTGAAATCTATATACCTAAAGAAAATAAACAAGAAAGAAGATCCAGGGTAAGATGATCAATCCTCACTTAGATAGACAAATGGGATGGTCATTGAATGTAGGCGAAAACAAGCAACAGGACAGGAGCCTACCACAGAGGGCCTCTGAAAGAAATTTCACAATTATTTTGCAGGCAGTTGGTTGGCTGTAATCAACCATGTACATGACCATTCTCATTAAATGAAACTGTTTACTTCATCAATACTAACTCAGTACAGTGGATTGAGTAAGCACCTCTTCAGTATCTCTATAAATACCTATATTTAATACACACACAGACACACACATATAGTTATCTGTAGATTATGCTTTTCTATGCTAGGATGTAAAAATGAAAGATTACAAGACTGCCACCTTCCTATTTCTCCTAATAATTATTTTATATCTAAAGCCAAAAAAATCACAAATGTAAAGAAACCAAAATGTTTGGCAGCTGAGATTGTTGCATCCACAGACTGACTTCAGGAAGAGAAAAAATAAGGTTCAGGAATGGAAGTCAGGATAAGCGAGGAGACCCATGTGAATGTAGAACAAAATGCAAGCAAAGGAGTTTAAAATGTATGAAAAATGGTACTTGACTATCCTAGAGATCAATATATGCATTAAGTTGTGAACATATTGCTACACCTTTGGGGGTTATAATAACAACAAGAAAATGTCATCTTGGGAGCATGTAGAAACTTTCATGAAGGGACTGGCCTTATTGATATCATGATCTTGAACTTCACAGCACTCAGAGATGTGAGGAGTGAGTTTCTATAGCTTAATTATTGAGTCTTCACTATTATTTTGTACAAGTAGAAATGGACTAAGACAAGTATCAATGACTATAATTGTTAAAAATATTGATACTAGATTTATTTTATTAGTTATCATGCACTGTAGATACTTGTTGTGACAAGAACTTTGGCAGATCAACTAATCTGAGCATACAGACTCCACACTGAGAGTAATAATAGATTCTGTGTGCTGGAAACTTTTTTAACTTCCCTGAGCACAAGTTTATAAATATGTAATCAAGGTTGCAAAGATGACTTATCTTGCCAGACATAGATGTTAAATCCAAGATCAGCAGACTCTGAGAGCAAACGTTTGCAGGATTTAGACATATAATAAGGATATCCATGAATTCTATTTTTATTTCCATGACAGAAATATGCTACTCAAAACCAAAAAGTAAAAACTTTCTAGAAGTTTTCCCTCTTATAAAATTAAGAGGTGGAAAGAGGTGTTCATTTGGTTCTCCCTGGACTTTGAATTTTATCCTACATCTTTTCAGAAGACTAAACTTCTATCATTTTTTCTACAATCAGACCAAGAATATACTGAATATTATTTCCTTTTGGGTGTAATCCAGGATGAACCCATGGAAGGATAGGTTTTAGAAACATGGTTTTACAGCTCTGTTTTTGGTGCTATGGATGGAGTGAGGCATGTGAGACTCAGAACAGAATGTGTTTTTTGTTCCCTCAGACCTGGGCTATGTGTCTAATCAGACAACACTTTGACTGGGAAGAATCTGTAGAAATCCGACAGGATCAGTCTCCAGTTTCATGCTGTATTACTCTCTTGGTTTGAATCTCCATCTTGTTTCCTCAGCATTCAATATCTTGAAGTGAAAAAAAAAATCAAGTATACCTCAAAGACAATTTGTCAATCAGCTAAAAAAGATGGATGTGAACAGACCACTAGAACATTTTTTTCCTCTGTCAGCTTGTCTTGTTCAGGTAAAACAAACTGAAGACAGCAGCGAAGGCTAATGAGATTTATAATTCATTTTATTCAACATCTCCTGAGCAAACACAGACCTTGTTATTTCTCAGATACTCAGTTGTTGCAGGAAAGCAATAAGAGAGAAGGGGTGAAGCAACAAAATTTTGTATAGGTTATTCCCATGTTAGGGACAGAGAGAATCCAAATGATTCCTAAGCACGAATTCTTGGATCTACATATTTATGGACAAATGTGCATGCCTTTGCACTTTCACTGCAGTGACTCCCAGCCTCAGTCTACACAGTGTAGGTCGTCCACACAGCTCTTTACAATTTCTTCCACAAACTGGACCTGTCCATTTAATGCCTACCTTACCATGTTATTAAAATATGAGGTCACCTCTACCTGAGGGGGGAGCATCCTGACCAGTCCACAGAGGAAGACAATGAAGCCAGTCCTGATGAGAGCTGATAGGCTAGTGTCAGATGGAAGGGGAGGAGGACCTTCTCTATCACTGGACTGGGAAAGGGACATGGGAGGAGATGAAGGGGGGAGGGAGGGATAGGGAGAGGATTAGGGAGGAGGCTACAGCTGGGAAACAAAATGAATAAACTGTAATTAATATATAAATATTAAAATTATGAGAGTGGTCTGGGTTTTTAAGTGGTCCCTTTTTCTTATTCAATACAGCATAATACTGTTTAGTTTTCTTTAAAATATGTCAAAATCAAATTTGTGTCTTAGGTAAAAAAAAATGAATAGTTGCTTGGTTTCCATTGTATTTTTAAGCCTTTAGATATAGTTTAAAAGCTTAGAAAGAATATGCAAACCTCTGGAACTGTCGTTGTTTTACATGTGTAGATTTGACCATTGCTAAAAAAGTTGGAATTCAGTATGCAGCCAAATTTCCTGGTCCTTATTTTTGTTTCATTTATCAGTTTAATACAAATATAAAACTTCTTTTTTCTTTCTGGCCACAGAGAGGCCTACTATTCTGTATCTCTTCTCACCATAAGGTTTCTATCCTGTGTGTGATAATAAGTCTGGATGTGACTGATGCTTCCTACCACTAAAACATGTTTCCATTCTCCACTCCTTCTCTTTTCCTGTCATTTATATGTACTTGTTAGGTTGTGAGTAAAAACATGTTTGGGACATTCTTTACTATGTCCCAAGCAAAGGAAACTAGAAGCACATGTGAAACAAGATCATCTCTCTAAGACAAAAAATAAATAAAAATGGTGCCGGAAAAACTGAATATCCAACAACAACAACAACAAAAAGAATGGCTATAGATACACACAAAGACAAACAGACATAAACACACACACACACACACACACTACTTGTACTTGAAGAACTAAGATTCAATCTTGGTTCTGAGTTTCTCTAGTAAAAGAATTTAGAGTTGGGCTTGAATGGCAGCTCAAGGAATTTATTAATCTTTAAGAAAAAAACAACAAAGGAGGCAAGCTTTAAATCTTGGCAGGTGCCAAGACAATGAAGAAAAGTAAGAGAGGAAGCCATGCTTTTAGGAAGTCAGAAAACAGACACAGGGCAAGATATCTATCTTCTGAGAAAATGAAAAAAACCAAAGTAGTAGAGAAAGAACACAGTCTTTGAATAGCATCCAAATGAGAGACAAAAGAGAAGAAAAAGAAATATAGGTCCACCTGAGCACATACTCTGTTCTTTATTTTAAATGATTTTATTTTCATTTATTTGTATCTGTCTCTCTGTTTCTGTCTCCCTCTCTCTGTCTGTTCCTCTGTCTCTCCTTCCCTCCTCCCTTTCTCTCTTACACATACACACACACACACAAATACACACACACAAATACACATACAAACACAGTCGACAGTGCACATGTGGATTCCCCAGGACAATTCTCAAAGTTGCTTCTCTATTTCTGTCCTGTGGATCACAGTGATCACAATCAGGATGTCAAATCTGGAGCAAGTGCCTTTACATACTGAGGTAGCTCGCTGTCTCTTCTGTTCTTTCCTTAAAGGAAAGCCAGAGGATCTCACTTTCTATTTCCTCTGCTTTCTTGTGGTTATAATATATTTGCATATATATGTACTTAACCTGAGTAACATATGTGAAAGAAGTTTCCTAAAGATTGTTAAACAATGGGATAGAAAGAGCCTGAAACTCCTTATCTCTCATTGGGCCTGAAATTCTGTTTTACTCCGTTAGGAACAAGATTGTTATTTCTAGTCTCTATAATTATAGATTAACCTATATTCTGTAAGGGATGATGACATAACTCAATTTAGAACATCAAGGAGTGTTTCTAGTTTCCAGCACTGTAGCTACTTTGGTGGATGCTAAAGAAAGTTCTCAATAAAAATATGTGAGGGTCGAGGGAGTTTAGAGAATCCCTGCTGAAAGAACATCATCATCATGATCAAAGACTCTCTTCTGATGTTCAGCATCTCTTTTCTCAGGACCTCTGTACAGTTGACAAAGGGAATACATGAAATGTATAGAGAATAATAAAGGAAACAGATATCAGATTGACCACAAAAGGACTAATCTTAGGTTATATTAATATTCCAGGTTTCCTGTTTCATGTGTGGCATACGTAAGTTCAAGTAATATCAAGATTGATGATTGAGGTTAAATTGAATTTCAGTATTAATACTTAACATATTAAATATGTTAATACTGCTATGTAGCAATCAATTTAGCTTTTGCTTTTTTGTTTCTATTATGACTAGAAATTAAAATTGTTGGGATCATTAAGGTGTTTTTGCATCCTCAGATCTCCAAAGAATACATGAATGCTAATCACACAGTAGAGTCTTCTCAAAGAATGAGATACATATTTTTTTCATTCAGAAAACTGGATATTGGAGGATTTTAACAGTCTGATGATCTGCTTTATCTGTTAGACCAAGCCATATCAAATTTCCACAACCAGGACCAGAGGTGGCTAAAGATCAAATGTAATCTACCCTATCTGTACAACCAGGACCAAGTATGATCTTTCCTTAGATCCTTCAGCTAATATGGATAGTTTATCTAGAACCCACTCTTATGGGTACATGTACTTTACAGAGGAGTTTCTATGTAGTCACATCTTGAATGATTGGTGCCTGAAAACTTTTCCTATTCTATTGTGTTTAAATATTCTGGCAATAAAGCAGCTGGCATCAGAATCTTTAGACGTTTAATCCAGTTGGGTGAGTCAAACTGAACTGAGATTTTTTTCCTCACCTCTTCCTGGACTGTTCTGCTGTCTGCCATGACACTTGCAGGGATGCCCTCACAAAATTTTAGACAAACAGAAAAAGGGATAATATAGATTTGTATTTTTATGGTTTTGATAATTTTCTGTGTCTATTTCAGTTCTAACTTTTACTTGGTTGAAATAGGATTTGCAGTGTGCTGGTTACTGCACTGAGAATGGAAAGTCAGAGCACCAGTTAAGGGCTCATCCTGTCTCTGCTCTACTCACATCCATCTGTTAAAGATGGGGGGAGGGTAGTTCACAGGGTGTACTATACTCTTCCCAGGACAGAGCTTTGCTCTAGGCCTGATAAGTTGGTGGTCTCATTTTTCTTTCTATTTTTGACTCATGCATTTCTCAGGCTCCTCTATTTGTCTTCCAGAATTGTTTCTCTTCTTCTGATTCATCATTTTTTCTTAGTGTTCTTCCATTTTATTTTATTTCTTCTTGTAACAATGAATACGAGGTCATGTAGTACAGATCCCAGGAGGAGTTGTGTTTTAGTGTGTCTTCCATCTGTCACCCAGAGACTATGCTCAGATTCTCCACACCCTCCTCAGCTCGTTTACCCTCAAGCTCCAGATGAATTCCACCCTGACCAAACTTCCAGCATGCATTTTTTTCTGCCTCAAAGTCTACCCCAGGGATAATTGCACCACCTGCCAGCTGGAATTCATATACGTCTACTATTGATGACATAACTTATATAAAAATATTTTCTAAAGGCACTAGGTGTTCAATAAATATTGTTTATTCAGTAGTTCTATATTGTTGTATTAGAATTCTTGCCATTGTAACAAAATAGTGAAAAGAAAAACAGCTTTAGTGAAGAACTAATTTTGGTTTATACTTTCAGAGACTATAACCCACAGTATATTAGCTTCATTGTTTCTGGTGAAGTGAATCAGAACCTCAGAAGTATAAGAAAAGGAAAGCAGAGATGCAAGAATGAGCTATGAATGAGGCTTATTTTTCCAGAGCATGCCTGGTGACAAAGATGACCCTGCCTCCTCTACCACCTCACACCATAATATTTTGAATCTATCATGTGACTAATACTTTGTTGAAGTCAATATTAAATCATAATTAAATCACCCTCCCAAAGCCAAAATTCTTTTGCATACAGGTAAACTGGGAAGTAGATCTCTAACACATGAGTCCTTATTGGGGATAATTCATATGCTCTTCACTGTGGAGTTATTCAGTAGAGAGGAAGTAAAAGACTCAACATGAGTCCAGAGATGAGGGTTCTCTTTCTTTAAGCATTTTCCTTTCTTTTTGTTATATTTATTTAATTATTTTCTTTCTCTTTGCCCATTCTTTCTTGGTTCTCCCCTGGTATTCTACCCATGTTTAGCTTCCATGTGCTTTCTCCCTTCCCACTTCTGCCTGTGAACACCCAATACTCTTGTGGGAAGCTGTGGATTGGGCTTGTTTTCCCTCTCTCTTTCTCTTCTCCATGTTTCTTCTCTACTAATCCTCCCTAAAGGTTTCTCAAGTTTTATACGGAAGTTGTGTATAAATAAAATGGCTACAGAGCTCAGATAATGTGGGCAAACTTTGCCTGCTGAGAAATTTTATAGCTGAGTGATAAATTGGAATTATTATGGAGGTTTTGACAGCTTGTTAACTAACGCATCACTGGGGATGTTTTTACAAAAATTGCTGAACATGAAACAGTAAACACATAATGGCTTCTGCAGTGAAAGTAAGTCATCAAACAAAAACTGTGAAGATGAACTATTGTGGTCAGTTGGAGAGAACTGATGTAAAATTTATCAGTGTAAACAAACTCTCAGCTGATCTAAAAACAGAACCCAAGTAGACAGGGAATGAATGTCCAGGTAGGAATTTAAAAGAAAGGAACCTGACCACTGGTCACTGAACTAAGTTTATTATTTGTTATCAAATCCATAGTATGAGGTACTGGGTACTAGGAATAGTAAGTATTTTTTCCATAACTAAATAAGGGAAAATATCAGTGGCTAATTTGGGGTATGGGGTCAATAACAGGATTTTAACAAAATCATACTTTCTGTGATAAGCAAAATGTATGCTACATTACTCATCTCTTCATGTATCATCTACACAGTGTTTGAAGATGCAGTATTTACCACTCAAGATCTGCTCAAAAGGCTAACCTATAAGCACCCCTCCTCCTCTCCCTACCTGACTGTATATACTTGACAGTTCTATAAAGACAAAAATGATTATTGCAATATGAGAGAGGATTGATTCACAGCTTCTTAGATTCAAGCTGTAAAGAAAATGTCAGAGACAAAAGGTGGAATCAGGGATAAAAATTCATTTAATTAATATAGTAATATTTTTTATTATTTTCCTTGCTACAGTGGAAACCATGGCAGCCATAATTTCCAACATACTGACAGAAGTCAGAGTGAAGCTTCAATGATGTTGTTTCTAACAGACTTAGATTCATTTCGAACATCTACTGTGAATTTTCCATACCATTCCTCAAAATACACTTCTGTAACCCCAAGAAATCACTGTCTCATAATTCGGAGTCAAGTCAACTTCACAGTTGCACACAACTGAACATGACTGTCATGATTCGGGGTTCTGCACAATTATAGAAAAGGAATTATTCAATATACATTTTCTACAAATGGCTGTCATCGTGCAATTAAAGGAGAAATAAATCCAACCATCTTGATGACAGCCTCTGAAACTGAAACCATGCAATATATATTTCCCAGAGAAAATGGAAACTTGTATTCTTTGACAGGGTAATTATTATGGTCTGTCAAATTACTTGGCTTTTCTTCATAAAAATCACTTAATACTTCATGCACATATTACTTTTGCCATCAAATATCACTTTAAGGGGAGTTAATAATTTAGGAACTTTTTATATTTAAAATGATCAAATTCACTAGATGCATGAGACATCTTAAACAGATACTTCTTCCATGCTGAATTTTATGTGTAATTGCTTTGGACTCAGAGAGAACAATGAAGATTGCATGATAAGGAGATTGCCTGGGACTTGAGGGTCAGGCTGTCCACAACACTATAAGAAATATTTTAAGAGACTGTAGTAATTTACCTCAGAAAGACCTTTTTCTTTTACTATATAAAGATAAAATGCAATTATTGCTATATTGTTAATAAAATCATGGTGATGAGTATATTTTAACAGGTATTTAAAATGAATAATTTAATAAACGTTCTAGGGTTGTTTTCCACATAAAGAACCTTGTTTCTTATACTTTATTGTTTATAGGGGTATTTTGTGGTCACCCCATGTCACAGATGGGGAAATGGAAGCTCAATGACATTACATAACTTCTAACATCACCCTGTTATTGAAACAAGAAATATAGTTCTGTCCTGAAGCCAAATATGCTTACCAAAGACTAGGAACATAGATTTAAGTTGTCTAAAATTCCAAAACAGCATAGCATTCCACAATTTCAACACAGCCGCAGTTTCACAGACATTAAACAGAACAAGGTTATTCATAGATAAACACATTTTTTCCAAGACGATGTTGGAAAGCTCAGGTAAGGACATCTCTATTAAGATGTCAGATGATATCTAATGGACATCTAACCTTTGAATTCAGGGAAGTTAGGGTCTATTCATACATTCCAGAAGATTTACCTAACAGGAATAGACAACATATACAGGAATAGTCAGTGAATGACTATGAAAAGCATTAAAAATAGCTCTGGACCTTCAGCCTTCTACTTGTTACTTCACTGAAGTTCTATCAGTCAATTAGTTTCTTTTAGTCACATCTTCTTTCCAAGAAATTTCCTTCACACTATTAATAAGTGTCCAATTTTGACTTTATATCCAGTATGAAGTTAAGCACTGCAGACACTATAATTTACAGCTCTGGGAGCAGCTGTAAATTATTGATTATTTTCTCTGGAGCACATAGCAAACTTATTATTTTTGATAGCTTGGCTATCCATGTGTTTAACTTGGTTGTATTAAATGTGTCTCTGTTTTCTCTTTTCATATAATTTATTTATTTTTAATTCTTTGATAATTTGATACATGCATGTAATGTGTTTTGATCAAACCCAACCCCTTTTTCTAAGTCTCATAAGAACTGAGTTTGTAAAGTAAGCTAAAATTCCTCATAAATCATTCTATCTGAAATCTTTCCTTAGGAATGGAACAATTGTGGATGATAAAACACCTTGTGGTAAGTTCAACATTATAATAGGAAGCACAGTAAGCCAGATATCCAGGATGTTTTCCCTTTCACACCGTTTCCCTTAGGAAGCCCTTGCCTCTACCTCCTGTGAAAATCTTGGAGAACAAGAGGTGTCAGTATGATTTTTTTAAATTGACTTTTGCATCACTATAGCCAAAGTGCCTGGCAGAACAACATAAGCAAGGAGAGATCACTTTTGTCTTAAAGTTTCACTGTCTCTAGTTGCATCCTGACATGAGACAATGGCTGTTCACATAGCATTACACCATGAAGCCTTCTAGGCAGCATCTACTCAACATTCCACAGCCTTTCCAAAGAGAACTTCCAAAGGAAACAAACAATTCTCTAGGGGGCATCCCAGCTTCCAATGGTAACATTGGAGCTGTTCTTTCACACATTGTTCATTCATTTTAATTGAAACAGTATTTATTGATGGACTTAAGTGAAGAAACAATTTGATTTAAAATGCAGACACAATCATAGTTAAATTTATCTTGCCCTTAGATTGTCACATAAGATCATTTTCCCTAATTGTGTGGTATGATTGGGTTCCAGTACAAGCTCCATCACTCAAGATATTGCATGGAAAACAAGTCAAGGGGTGGATTACACTCTCAAATTTTATTTTAATATTAAGGAAACTTGAAATGGCCCCCTAAACCTACTTAGAGAAATACATTTTGTAGCTTACATAGATGCCATGTATTTTGTTTGTTTTTTACATTTTCTGTGTGTTGGCTGTCAGGAGACAGCAGTATAGATGAAGAAGAGATTTCTAAGCATCAGGATATGGTTTCTTCCTTTTATTAGTTTTTCCAAGGCTGTTTCTGTCCTGGTACTGATGGGTATGCTCACCATTTTAATAATAAAATTATAGGGATTGACTTTTACTGTAGTGTCAAGATGGCTTTTATAGGGTTGATGAAGGTCTTTTCTCAGTATGTAGGCTGTCATTTTGATATGTTGACAGTGTCCCTTGTTTTAGAGAAGCTTTTCAGTTTCATGAGATTTAATTTTTTGATTGTTGATCTTACAGGCTGTGCTGTTGGTGTTCTGTTCAGGAAGTAGTCTCCTGCGCCAATGAGTTCAAGGCTCTTCTCCAATTTTTCTTCTAACAGATTTAGTGTGTTTGGTTTTATGTTGAGGGCTTTGATCCACTTGAACTTTACTTTTGTGCAGGGTGAAAAATATGGATTGATTTGCATTTTTCTACATGTAGACATCCAATTAGATCAGCACCATTTGTGCAGGGTATAAATATTGATCTATTTGCATTTTTCAGCATGTAGACATGTGCTGGTCCAGTTAAGACCAACACAATTTGTTGAAGTTGCTATCTTTTTTTCATTGTATGGTTTTGGCTTCTTTGTCAAAAATCAACTGTCCATAGGTGTATGGGTTTGGTTCTTTGCCTTTGATTCTATTCCACTGATCCTGCATCTGACAACAGAAATATCTAGAGTAGATAAAGAGCTCAAGAAGTTAAACACCAACAACAAGTAATCCAATTTAAAAATAGGGTACAGAGCCAAACAATGGGGGGCCGCCTTACCAGGCCACAAAGGAAGACATTGCAGACACTCCTGATGAGATCTGATAGGCTAGGGTCAAATAGAAGGGGAGGAGGACCTCCCCTATCAGTGGTCTTGGAGAGGAGCATGGGAGAAGATGAGGGAGGAAAAGTGGGATTGGTGGAGATTGAGGGAAGGGGTTACGGCTGGGATACAAAGTGAATATACTGTAATTAATATAAAATTAAAATAAAAAATTCTCAATAG
Source organism: Pachyuromys duprasi (assembly GCA_028658305.1). Lineage (NCBI taxonomy): Eukaryota > Metazoa > Chordata > Mammalia > Rodentia > Muridae > Pachyuromys > Pachyuromys duprasi. Next base: position 61,439,364 of record CM053762.1, on the reverse strand, counting down.
AGGAACATAAAATGGTGATGAAATACTTAAAGAAATGCTCAACATCCTTAGTCATCAGGGAAGTGAAAATGGAAAAGACCCTGAGATTTTACCTTACACCCATCAGAATGGCTAAGATCAAAATCTTAAGTGATAACACATGCTGGAGAGGTTGTGGAGCTCCTTTGCTGGTAGGAGTATAACCTTGTACAACCACTTTGGGAATCATTCTGGTGCTTTCTCAGAAAATTAGAAATATTGCTACCTCAAGATGTGTTATACCTGTCCCAGGCATATACCCTTAAGATGTTCCACCATTCAATAAGGAACTATGGCCAACTATGTTCATAGCAGCTTTATTTATATTAGCCAGAATGTGGAAACAACAACCCAGATGTCCCTCACATGATGAATGGATAAAGAAATTGTGGTACACTTACACAATGGAATACTACTCAGCTATTGAAAACAAGGAAATCATGGAATTTGAAGGCAAATGGTGGGACTAGAAACAATAATCTTGAGAGTGAGGTAACCCAGGAACAGAAAGACACAAATAGTATGTACTCACTTATAAGGGGATATTAGACATAAAATATAGGATAAACAAATTAAAATCTATAGTCTTAAAGATGCTAAACAGCAAGGAAGACCTTAGAGAAGATACTTAATCCTCATTTAGAAGAGCAAACAGGATAGACATCTGATGTAGAGGAACACAGGGAACAGGATAGGAGCTTACCACAGTGGGTCTCTCAATAATCTACCCAGCAGGGTATCAATGCAGATGCTGAGACTCATAGCCAAACTTTGGACAGAGTACTGAGAATCTTATGGAAGAAGGGAGAGATAGAAAGACCTGGAGGGGTCAGGAGCTTCACAACAGAGGCAAAAATCTGGTCCCACATGGTCCTGCAGAAACTGATGAATCAACCAAGAACCATGCATGGAGAGGACCTAGACCCTTGCTCAGATGAGTAGCTCAGTTTCTATGAGGGTTCCCTAGCAAGGGGAGCAAGGGCAGTCACTGGCATGAACTCAGTTGCCTTCTCTTTGATCACCTCCTCTTTTCAAGGTGGCCTTACTAGGCCACAGAGAAAGAAGATCCAGACTGTCCTGATAAGACTTGACAGGGTAAGGTCTGACAGTAGGGGATGAGGACCTTCCTAACAGCGGACTAGGAGAGGGACATAGGGGGAGAAAAGGAAGGGAGAGTGGGAACAGGAAGAGATGAGAAAGGGGGATATAGCTGGGATATAAAGTGAATAAACTGTAAATAATAATAATAATAATGATAACAGAATATCTGTTAGCGATACTGGTAAGACAATGACACAATTCTCTCTCGCTACTTAGGGCATATGTAAAAATAAACTCATCTCTCTTGATCCTTGAGAGAGGATCTAGAAAGTTCAACACACACACACACACACACACACAGAGAGAGAGAGAGAGAGAGAGAGAGAGAGAGAGAGAGAGAGAGAGAGAGAGAGAGTATTTATAACAAACTAAAGTGGTGAGGAGCTTTGATGTTTGGAACTGAGATCAAATGTGTATCCATCAACTTTTCTGGTTGAGGAGTCAACAGGGTTTCAGTAATTTTAAGGTCCAGTCTGAAGGCATGGCTACCCTGTCCGAAATAGAGAAATCTGAAGTTGTTACTGCCTCAATACTGTAACCTCAGGACACATTTGGATTCTTGACAAAATATCTCTGGAACACAACTAGTTTGGGTGAATGTGTGTGCTGTCAGAAATAATTTCACTGAGGTCTTGGATTTTTCTCTCTTCATCTAAATTTTTTAAAGATATCAGAAGCATATTGGCTAGAGTTGTGAGGAAATATTACATTAAATCCGATAGGCTATCCAAGAGAATACCTGATGCAAAAACAAAACAAAAAACAAAACCAAACAAAAACAAAAGCACAGTGAAGGAAATGATATATGCAAGTCACAGCCTCCTTTGAAGAACTCATTTTATTGACATTAAAAGAATCGTTAGCAAATAGATAACTAAACGGGGCCAATGACAACCCTATATAAGCATCCCAGACGGAAAAATGAGTAATATTTTCTGGATGATTAGGATGAGCTAGATGACCCAGGCGGTAAAGGCAGTGAGTATGACTCCCGAAATCCAGGTCGAACTTCAAGGAGGGAAGAGAATCCACGAGCCATTCAGTGAGCTCCTGCAACCCTGGCATACACCCCCACACGTAAATCACCCCCCACATACAAACGTGCACACATGTAGATCCATACACACAATTATAATATCATTTTAAAGGTTGTTTTAAAAATAAAGTGTGTTCTTGGGGAATTAAAATTTCCCTGTATAATGAAACTCTTTTGTAGCCAGAGACTCACAGTCAGAATTTAAAGACTTACAGCAGCTGTGTTCTAAGATCAAGGGAAATAGAAGAAAATGTCTCCCACAATGGTCAGGTTTGTGGAATGGTAATTCTTTCTGCTCTGTAGGACATGGTTGCGAGGTACAAGAGTGTAGAGGGCGTCGGGTAACAGCATGTGCAGTTAATCTCAACAGGGCTTTGGCAACAGTGGTAGCAGAGTAGAAGAGACTGGGCTGTCTGGTCATGAACCAAGACAGTGACACGAAAGGTAATGGCAGCTTTGCCCTGTTCCAGTCATAATGCATAAGCGTCCCCGAGAGTGCAGCGAGATCACACATTTTTCCCAAATTCATTATGCGCCACTACTTAAAGTGATCATATAGACTCATAAAACTAATTCTAATTAGTGGTTTTATTCTTTGCTAATAAAACTTAAAACCTTCATTCTTTTTCCAAGTGGAACGCTTAATAACTTTTTAAAAATTCTCTCTTTAAAAAGCCATTTTGAATGTTTGAAGTAAAATAATTCCTGAATAGTAAAAAATGTATTTCTAATGCCACAATTATGTTATTAAAAATTACTTTCTTAAGAATGTCTAGAGGACAAATTACTTTATTTAACTCCACTCTAATTCCCCTGGGCTTTGTCAAAATAAAGATTTGGACTGAAAAAGTCCAGGGTATAATAGCTTGGTTTCCATCTTTCCTACCTCCCTGCTCCCCCATCTGCTGAGAGGGGGTTGTGCTTTGTGACCATGGCTTGCTAGACTCAACCTCACTGTGAACAAAATGACCCTCAATTTTCAGTGCTCTTTTTACCTCAGCCTACTGAGTGTTGGGATCCAGAATATGATTTTAAATCTGACTCCCTAGGCACAAGTAAGGCAGCAGGCACTGTTACAACTGTGTCTGAAACATATCCCCAAGCGCTGCCACTCATTTATCTGAGTTATGCTTTTATTATATACATGTCTCTTGATTGACCCTTAGGTTACTTTTGTATTGTAGCTTTTGTGGCGAATGTTGGCATGAACATCTCTTTATTATACTACTGCTGATTATTGTGTTATAAAATTTTGTATTATGTGCTGTCTTTATTCTTAATGACATGAAAAGAATTTGCACTTTTAAAAGCACCATAACCAACTTATACATTTATTGAATATATACCCTTAATAGCTTTATTACACTGATCTTCTACTACAAATAAAATATGAATAGTGAATTAAAAACCAATCTTATAGTAGTAAAGCATTTTTATGTATAATAGAAATACATAATTCTCTTAAATTACATAAATCAGTATTATTACAATGGCACCAAGTTTGTAATTGTCCATATATTTACATTAAGAATTTTATTACTTCATTTGCTTTGTGTCACTTCCCAGGACCATATTAATATTAAAAATCAAGATTCCTGGGGTCGGATGGAAGGGGAGGAGATCCTCTCCTGTAGGTGGACTTGGAGTGGGCAGGGAGGAGATGAGGGATGGATGGGGAGAGTGGGAGGGAAAGAGGGATGTGGCTACGCCGGCGATGCAAAGTACCTAACCTGTGATTGATATAAAAATAAAAATAAAATAATAAAATAAAAATACAAACAATCATTAAAAAAAATCAAGATTCCCAGAAGACCGTCCCTATCAGTGGTCTTGGGGAGGTGCATGTGTGGAGAAGGGGGAGGGAAGTGGGCTTTGGAGGGGAGGAGGGAGGGGCTTATGGGGGGATGCAAACTGAATAAAGTGTAATTAATAAAAATTAAAATAAAAAATCAAGATTTCCTAGGAATGGTATAGCTAGGTCTTGAAGAATCACTATTCCTAATTGCCCGAGAAAGCACCAGATTGATTTCCAAAGTTGTTGTACAAGTTTGCATTCCCACCAGCAATGGAGGAGGGTTCTTCTTTCTCCACAGCCTCTCCAGCATGTGATGTCACTTGAATTTTTTATCTTAGCCATTCTGATGGGTGTAAACTGAAATCTCAGAGTCGTTTTGATTTGCATTCCCCTGATGACTAAGGATGTTGAACATTTCTTTAAGTGTTTCTCTGCCATTTTATTTTCCTCTACAGAGAGTTCTCTGTTTAGCTCTGTACCTCATTTTTAAATTGGATTGCTTGATTTGTTGCATTTTAACTTCTTGAGTACTTTACATATACTGGATATTATCCCTCTGTCAGATGTAGGATTGGTAATGATCTGTTTCCAGACTGTCGTTTTATTCTGACAGCAGTGCCTTTTGCTATGCAGAAGCTTTTCAGTTTCATGAGGTCCCATTTATTGATTGTTGATCTTAGAGCCTGTGCTGTTGGTGTTCTGTTCAGAAAGTTGTCTCATGTGCCAATGAGTTCAAGGCTCTTCCTCACTTTTTCTTCTAAAAAATTTAGTGTGTCTGATTTTATGTTGACATCTTTGATCCACTTGGACTTTACTTTTGTGCAGGTTGATAAATATGGATCAATTCGCATTTTTCTAAATGTAGACATCCAGCTAGACCAACATCATTTGCTAAAGATGCTGTCTTTTCAAATTTTTTGTAGAGCAAATACACAAACAAGATCATATACACTTTAATTACCACAGGGATCAAAGTAGATGCAGAGTCTCACAGTCAAACATTGGACAGAGGTCAGGGAGTCTTATGGAAAAAGGGGGAAGAAAAGGACACAGAAAGTATAGGCACTCTACAAGGAAACCAATAAAGCAAAAAATCTGGGCTCAGGGGGCACTGCAGAGACTGATTCATCAACCAAAGACCATACATAGAGAGGACCTATACCCCCTGCTCAGATGTAGCCCATAGACAGCTCAGTCTCTATATGGGGTTCTTAGTAAAGGGAGAAGAGACAGTTTCTGACATGAACTCAGTTGCCTGCTCTTTGATCACTTCTCCAAGGTGGGCCTACCTAGACAGCCCACAGAGGAAGAGGACCCAACAGTCCTGATGTGACCTGATAGGCTAGGATCAGACAGTAGGGAAGGAGGACTTCCCCTATCAGTGGACAAGGGAAGATAGATAGGGGAAGAAGAGGGAGGGAGGGTGAAACTGGGAGGAGATGTGTCAAAGGGCTACAACAGAGATGCAAAGTGAATAAATTGTAAAATAATAATAATAAATATTATAATAAATATTTATTATTATTATTCTATGCTATCTCAATTTATCCTTGCATTTTAAAGTTTAGATATACTTCAGTTTGTTTTCAGTGTATGTGTGTATATTCATGTGTGTGTGAGAGAGAAATGGGCTTCCCATGTGTATATGTATGGGGCCCTGAATTTAGCTTCAGGTGTCTTTCTCTATTAAATTTAACTTTGTTTTTAAGACAGGCTCTCCCAGTGAACATGGAACTCAAGGCTTTATGTAGACTTGTTAACCAGCTAGATTTGCTAGCACAGGAGTCACCAGACTTCAAGCTACTAATTCCAGAGTAACAGTAGTTGCTGCTGTGCCCTGTTTTTACAGGGACACTGCAGAAAACATGATAGGTCATGTTGGTTATATGAAAGCATCTTATCCACTGAACCATCTCTAGGGCCCTGTCTATGTGTCTTTTGAAGAAGCTTTGTTGTTGTATATGAAATTTAGGAACTTACCTCACAATATTTTTATTTTATTATTACATCTATTAAATCTCACTGTTTGCTGTTTCTCCAGCTTTCCTCATGAGAATGTCACATATAGTTTTACTGAAAAGCCTTAACAGCAGTAATTATCATGTTCTCGTTTAATAAAACTCTTATTACTTTTGATTTTACTAATTTTATTTTAGTCTACTTTATTCTATGTCCCTTTGAACCAATTCTATTTGGAATTAAGTGAAATTTCTACATGCATGATTTTTAATAAGTAATTTATTTATTAATCGCAAGTTATATAATTGTATCCCAGCCGTAGCCCCCTCCCTCATTCCCTCCCACTCTCCCCATCCCTCCTTCATCTTCTCCCTGCCCCCCTCCAAGTCCACTGATAGGGGAGGACTTCCTCCCCTTCCATCTGACCCTATCTTATCATGTCTCTTCAGGGCTGGCTGCAGTGTCCTCTTCTGGGATCTAGCTAGGCTGCCCCTTCCTCGGCGGAGGGTGTAGACAAGCCAGCCATTGAGTTCATGACAGAAATAGTCCTTGTTCCCCTTACTTGGTTCTCCAGTTGGGTACTGAGCTACCATGGGCTACATCCAAGCAGGGGTTATAGTTTGTATCCATACATGGTTCTTGGTTGGAGAAACAGTCTCATAGAAGACACCTGTGCCCTGATCTATTTGGTCTTTGTGTAGCTCTTGTACTCGCCAAGGCTTAATAACTCCCCTTTCTTTTCATATGATTCCCTGCACTCTGATGAAGGCTTGGTTGTGAGTCTTAATATCGGCTTTGATACATTGCTAGTTAGAGTCTTTCAGAGGCCCTCTGCGGTAGGTTCCTGTCCTTTTGCTTGTTTTCTCCTACATTCAATGTCCATCCCGTTTGTCCATTGAACCGATGATTGATCATCCCAACCTGGGTCATCCTTCTTGCTTATCTTTCCTAGGTGTATAGATTTCAGCATGCCCATGCTGTTCTATAGGTCTACATAAGAGATTATATACAAAGTGTTTCTTTCTGCTTTTGGGATACCTCAATCAGGATGATCGATTCCAGGTCCCACCATTTGCCTGCGAACTTCATGATTTCCTTGTTTTTAATTGCTGAGTAGTATTCCATAATTATGTATCCATAGAAGTACCATAATTTCTGTATGCATTCCTCGACTGAGGGACATCTGGATTGTTTCCAGGTTCTGGCTATTATGAATAAAGCTGCTATGAACAGGGTTGAGCAAATGTCCTTGTTGTGTACTTGAGCCCTAAGATCAAAAATAAATAAATGGGAACTCATGAAATTGAAAAGCTTCTCTAAAGCAAAAGACACTGTCATCAAAACAAAATGACAGTCTACAGACTGGGAAAGGACCTTTACCAATCCTACTTCTGACAGAGGGCTAATACCAATATATATAACAAACTCAAGAAGTTAAAAAACAACAAATCAAGTAATCCAATTAAAAAATGGGGTATGGAGCTAAAAAGAGAACTCTCTGTAGAGGATTGTAGAATGGCAGAAAAACACTGAAAGAATTGCTCAAGTCCTTAGCCATCAGGGAGATGCAAATCAAAACGACCCTGAGATTTCACCTTATACCTGTAAGATGGCTAAGATCAAAAACTCAAGTGACAACACATGCTGGAGAGGTTGTGGAGAAAGGTGAACTCTCCTCCATTGCTGGTGGGAATGCAAACTTGTACAACAACTTTGGAAATCAATTTGGCCCTTTCTTAGATAATTAGTAATAGTGATTCATCAAGACCCTGCTATACCACTCTTAGGCATATATGCATGTTTTTATGACCTTTCAATACCTTTGAAAAAATTTAGCACCATTTCTTTAAATATTCTCTCATCACACCCTCTCCTGTCCCTCCTTTCCTTCCTTCACCTTTTTCTTGTTTCTTCTTCTGCTTCTTTTTCTTCTGGAACTAATCTAAAAATGAGTATTTATTTGTTTTTTTTTCTTTTTTCATTTTTTAAAAATGTAATTTATTTATTTTTATATTAATAACAGGTTAGGTACTTTGAATCCCAGGCGTAGCCCCCTCCCTCATTCCTTCCCACTCTCCCCATCCCTCCATCATCTCCTCCCTGCCTCCCTCCAAGTCCACTGGAGGGTTAGGACCTCCTCCCCTTCCATCCACGCTAGTTTATCTTGTCTCTTCAGGGCGGGCTGCAATGTCCTCTTCTGGGATCTAGCTAGGCTATCACATCCTGGCATGTGTGGGGGAGGGTCAAAGAGCCAGCCATTGAGTTCATGACAGAAATAGTCCCTGTTCCCCTTGCTAGGGTCTTCAGTTGGGCACGGAGGTACCATGGGCCACATCTGAGCGGGGATTCTAGGCCATATCTATACATGGTCCTTGATTGGAGAAACTGTCTCATAAAAGACCCCTGTGCCCTAATCTATTTAGTCTTTGTGGAGCTCATGTTCTCCCCAAGTCTTACTAACTCCACCTCTTTTCATTATTATTCCCAGCCCTCTGCTGAAGGCTTGGTTGTGAGTCTTAATATCTGCTTTGATATATTGCTATATTGATTCTTTCCGAGGCCCTCTTTGGTATGCTTCTATCCTGTTGCTTGTTTTCTCCTACATCCAATGTCCATCCCATCTGTGCATCTAAAGGAGCATTGATCATACCAACCTGGGTACTCCTCCTTGTTTATCTTCCCTAGGTGTATAGATTTCAGCATGATCTTCCTATCCTATAAGTCTATATAAGTGAGTATATACCATATGTTTCTTTCTACTTTTGGGATACCTCTCTCAGGATGATCATTTCCAGGTCCCACCATTTGCCTGAGAATTTCATGATTTCCTCTTTTTTAATTGCTGATTTTTAATTAATTTCATTGTGTAAAAGTACCATAATTTCTGTATCCATTCCTCAACTGAGGGATATCTGGGTTGTTTCCAGGTTCTGGCTATTACAAATAAAGCAGCTACGAACACAGTTGAGCCAATGTTGTGTACTTGAGCATCGTTTGGATATATGCCTAAGAGTGGTATAGCTGGGTCTTGAAGAATCACTATTCCTAATTGTCTAAGAAAGCGCCAAATTGATTTCCAGAGTGGTTGTACAAGTTTGCATTCCCACCAGCAATGGAAGAGGGTTCCTCTTTCTCCACAACCTCTCCAGCATGTGTTGTCACTTGAGTTTTTGATCTTAGCCATACTGGTGGGTGTAAGGTGAAATCTCAGGGTCATTTTGATTTGCATCCCCCTGATGACTAAGGACTTTGAGCATTTCTTTCAGTGTTTTTCTGCCATTCTATAATCCTCTACAGTGAGTTCTCTTTTTAGCTCCATACCCCATTTTTTAATTGGATTACGTGATTTCTTGCTTTTTATCTTCTTGAGTTCTTTATATATATTGGATATTAGCTCTCTGTCA
>CM053762.1:61405211-61429551 GCA_028658305.1 Pachyuromys duprasi | reverse complement strand
TTTCCTCTTAGCACTGCCTTCATTGTGTCCCATAAGTTTGGGGATGTTGTACTTTCATTTTCATTGAATTCTAGGAAGTCTTTAATTCCTTTCTTAATTTATTCCCTAACCAAGCTGTCCTTGAATAGCAAGTTGTTCAGTTTCCATGTGTTTGCAGGCCTTTTGATATTTCTGTTGTTATTGAGGTCCAGCTTTAGACTGTGATGGTCATATAGGATACTAGGGAATATTTCAATTTTCTTGTATCTGCTGAGGCTTGCTTTGTGTCCAATTATATGGTCTATTTTGGAGAAGGTTCCATGAGGTGCTGAAAAAAAGGTATACTCTTTTGATCTTGGGGGCAACGTTCTGTAGACATCTATTAGGTCAATTCTTTTTCATCTATTCCAATTATTCTTAGGTTTGGTCTTTTCATGGCGTCCTTGATTTCTTGGATGTTTTGTTTTTGGGACTTTTCCGATTTTATTTTTTCCTTGAGTAAGGAATCCATTTCAGCCAGCATATCTTCAGTTCCTGAGATTCTCTCTTCCATCTCTTATATTCTATTGGTGATGCTTATCTTTGGGGTTCCTAATCTTTTCTCTAAGTTCTCCAGTTCCAGGTTTTTCTCTGTTTGTGTTTTCTTTATAGAATCTAATTCTGTTTTCATGCTTTGTATCATTTCCTTCATCTGATTGACTGTGGCTCCTGTTTTTTTTGTTGTTGTTGTTGTTGTTTTTTTCCTCTCTGTATATCTTTGATTGTTCCTCTATTTGGGCACTTATATTCTTTGGAATTTCTTTGAGGGCCTTGTTCATTTCCTCTTTTTGTTCCTCTTACTGTTCCTCTTTTTGTTCCTCTAATATCTGCATTATCACAGCTTTAACATAATTTTACTGTGTCTCCGCTGAATCAAAATCTCCATTGCTTTTGGGTGTTTCTGGTTGGGCCATGGTGTCCTGATTTTTGTTGGGTGAGTTCTTAAGTCTACATTTGGCCTTTTGTTCATATATAATCAAGGAGCTGTTTGTGCTTTGAGGCTGAACTTCAGACTGGAACTGTCAATCTCTTGTGCCTGGAGTATTCCTGAAGAAGATCAGGGATTTCCAGTGTTTTAATAGTGTATGTTGTTGCCTTGTTGCCTCAGTTGAACTCTGTTGTGGTATCTGTGTGCCTGGCTTCATGCTCTGTGCTAGAAGCTGTGAGCACTGCAGGCTTGTCACCCCTCTGGTCTTGAGGCTTGGCTCCTCTCTCTGTGCCATAGGCTGAGTGTCCCAGTTTGAGATGGCAGCTGGGGGCACCACTCTGGTCTGGAGGCTCCATGCTCTGACCTGGGCTTGCTGCTAAGGGCTCCCCTTTGTTCTGGAGACTTGGCACCTCCTTCTGTGCCAGGGCCTGTGCACCACGGTCTGAGATGGTATTTGTGGGCACCTCAGTCTCGACCTGATACTATGTGTTTTGGTTGTGGGTGGTGGCTGGCACAGCCAAGAGGAGTGTGCTTGCCTGATGCAGCCCTGTCTGGGGAATGGAATCTGGGGCCCTCTCATTCTGGCCCATGGGCACACACGGTCTGGGCTGGTTGCAGGTGGTGCTGCGAGGTGTGCCCCTGCAGGAATCAGGCCAGTCTGGAACAGTACCTGGGGCCCTCTCAGTCTGGCCCAGAGACTGTGTGACCCAGTCTGGTATGGCGGCTGTTAGTGTCCAGGGCAGCTGCTAGTTCAGATCAGGGCTGTGCACAGCTGGTCACCCGGAGTTTTTCCAGGGAATAACTGGGTGTCCCTAGGATTTTCCCACTTGATTTCCTCACTGTAGGAATTCCGCTCACCTGGCAATCGTAAATGCTGGTGTTTTATGTCCCAGATTTCAGTCTCCTGGTTGCTGCACTATAACTTCTGTCCTACTCTTCAGACAGTGTCCTCTTGTGGCAGCCATCTTGCATCCCACGAGTATTTATTTGTATTCCTGTTTATGCTCCAGAGTATCAACATCCTTTTCCTGTTAAAAATTTGCCTTTGAATCAACCTAGTTAATTTTGATATAGTTATTTTTTTTTAGCTTTAGAGTTTTTGTTTTGCTCTTTTTGTGTTTCTTGTTTTTATTTATATTTCTATTTTGTCTATATATTATTTTTATCACTCTACCCATGTTTTCCTTTATATTTTTATATTATGCCATATATTCATTTTTTCTTTTTATTTTTAATTTATTTATCTTTTCTTATTTCATACAGTTTACTCACTCTGTATCCCAGCAGTAACTCCCTCTCTCGTCCTGTCCCCTCCCAGCCTCACCCTTCCCTCCCCTTCTCCTCCCATGCCCCTCCCCATGTCCACTAATAGGGGAGGTCCTCCTCTCCTTCCATCTGACCCTAGCCTATCAGGTCTCATCAGGAGTGGCTGAATTGTCTTCCTATGTGGCCTGGTAAGGCTGCTCCCACCATTAGGGGGAGGTGATCAAAAGCCAGGCACTGAGTTCATGTCAGAGCCAAGCCCTATTCCCCTTATTAGGGAACCCACTTGGACACTGAGCTGCCATGGGCAACATCTCTGCCGGGGTTCTAGGTTATCTCCATGCATGGTCTTGGTTATAGTGTCAGTCTCAGAAAAGACTCCTGTGCCAAGATTTTTTGGTTCTATTGCTCTCCTTGTAGAGCTCCTGTCCCTTCCAGGTTTTTCTATCTCCCCTTCTTTCATAAGACTCTGATCAAAGTTTGGCTATGAGTCTCAGCATCTGTTTTGATACCCTGTTGGGTAGAGTCTTTCAGAGTCCCTCTGTGGTATGCTCCTTTCCTGTAAAGTCCTTGTCTAATAGAATTTCCATAAGATGTTTTTTACAATTCACTTCTATTTCATTTATTTATTTTCACTTTGAATGGACCAAGTTTTCTGGTCCTTTTTAAAAGTTGACATTTTATAAAGAATAATTTGGACATTTACATCTGATGGTATGGTATTTGCAAATTTAGCTCCTTCTCATTGTTCATATATTTTTACTTTAAATTTTTCAAAATACTTTATTTAATACTCACATGTGCACTTAACATATTTGTACTAAACCCATTTCCATCCCTATTTCCTACCTTAAAATTCCTTCCTTACTTCCTCTCATCACACTTTTCTTTAAAATTCATGCTCTCTCACTGTCTATCACCTTTCTATCTAATCATATACATAAATACATACCTCTACCTCTCTATTTGTCTGTATCATTACATATATATGTATATATAATCCAAATATATGCATAGTGAGAGAGAAAAGGGAGAGAGATAATGCAGGAGAGGGAGAGAACATAGACTTCTTCTAAAAGTGAGGTAAGTGTTCTCTTTATTAATGTATGTATATGTAAAATAATTTATCACTTGTTATACACTGAATTCACTTAGTGCTGTCTGTCTGTGTGTGCATGTTGTTTGGATTGTCAGCCTCTTATTACACATATACCTGAAGAAAATGGCTACTCTTCACCTAGCTGCTATCAGTAGGTCCTGAGACAGGGATGGGGCTTCATGACCCCTTTATCCATATAGGCTAAGATTTTTATCAAGCAACAACTTGATATGCAAACTTAAGGTCATTCAAGTTTTCTCCAAGCTAGTGTCTTCCTCTGGACTTTCGTAATGACATTTGAATTTCACTCATATATGAAGTTTTTCTTTAATCTTTGATTTCAAAACTGGTTTCCATTGGGCAATGAGTAAAAATGAAGAAGTGAAGGACAAAGCATCAATGCTTGAAAATCCTTAAAGGTTATTTCATCCAAGAAGAATGGGTTACAACAAAGAGGACACATAAAACAGCGGATATTAAGACTCGAGATCAAGCCTCTGACAAAGGGCGAGAGTAATGATAGATCTGGGGGAGGTTGTTGAGACTTGGGGAGAACAAGAGCTCCACAAAGACCAAATTGAGCCGGGCACAGGGGTCTTGTAAGAGACGGTTTCTACAAGCAAGGACCATGTGTGGATGTGGACTGGAACCCCCGCACGGATGGGGCCCATGATAACTTGGTGTAGGGCTGAAGACTCTATTCAGGGAAACAGGGACTGTTTCAGTCATGATCTTGATGGCTGACTCTTTGACCCTCCCCCATATAAGCCGGGGAGTGACAGACTGGCTAGATCCCAGGGGAGGACTTTGCAGCCAGCCCTGAAGAGACATGATAAGTTGGGGTTGGATGGAAGGGAAGGAGGTCCTCCCCTGTTGGTGGACTTGGAGGGGGCGGGGAAGAAGGAGATGAGGGAGGGAGTGGGAGGGTAGGAGGGAATGGGGGAGGGAGCTACACCTGGGATTCAAAGTACCCAACCTGTGATTGAGATAAAAATAAATAAATTAAAAACAAACAAACAAAAAAAACCAGCAGTCCCATCTCTTCACGTTTATGCTTTATGGTCAGAAGCACCAGAACACATACTTCTGATATTTGAAAGACATGCACTTTTTTTGCCCAAGCTCTTTTTATCAGTTTGTGAGGTGTTTTTTTTTTCTTCCTTTTAATTCATATGTAGCTGTGTTCCATTAACCGTAGGGTGTAGCATAGATAGCTGAAAGTGATAGGAACACATCTTGACTGAAATGAGTAATAATTAGCCACAAATCTTTTTCTAGAAATTTCATTCTTAAAACAGCCTCTGGAGCTCTACAAGAATCATTTAAATTGGTAGTGTCCCTGAAATTTTTGTAGAGATGAGTAATGTCTTTATGCTTTTCTGCCTTTTTCTCATTGTAGGCTAAATTTTCTATTGTTATTTTCTTGCTGTTTAATAACACATGCCACAATATACTTACATTGTAAATTTCTGTACTTTATCTGTGACCTTGAATGCGTTATAATAGTACTACACTGAGGTTCATTAATCCTCTATGCAAAATGCTTACTGTTTGCACTGTACGTATTGAAAACTCAGGGAATGACATTATTACGGTGTTGAAGATAGGTGTTAGAGGTTAGGGACAGCATCAAAGAACAAGCCAGGACTCTTTAAAGGCATGGGTAGGAATTCCCTTTGTTAATACTTGTTCAAGTCAAAAAGTTTAACGCTTGATGAAACTCAGATGCACAAACAAACTGCTCAGTTTTGTATATAAACGCTTTACCTCAGTGAAAGTACTTGCTTCAAGAATTAATAGGCAGCAGTCACAAATAGTCACATCTAAAAACTTTATGTTTAAATAAAAATACAATAGTTATACTGGAAATAGTAAGAAGTGGGCAGGTGGACAGAATATTAAAGAAATCAAATTTTGCAAAACCGTCATCTCTGAGATTGCTCTTTTCAAGGAGATGTTTAAGGGAAAAATAACTCTTGGGAGAGAAATACATGACAGGAGAAACCACATTTCTACCCAGTGTGAGCTATTTTTGGCAGCAAGTGCTTAATTAAGAGATAAGCTAATGGATAGTTTTCTTGGAATCATGTCTTGATTGCTGCAGAGTTTTATTTTTTTGTTAAACTTTCTTCTGTGATATTTTGGAATTTAATAAACTGACTATAGAGCCTCCAAATTAAAACCTGCGGTTACAAACATCTCAGAACCTTGCCAGTCACATTGTTACCCTGTTCGGCCATTAACCCATGACATGATCTGACAGATATTAATGCTCTTTCGCTGCAGGAAGGCCAGTGATTAATGAATATGAACATAATATCTCTGTTATCAAAGACCATATTTAGATAAATTAACTGTTTCTATGGCATTTGTTATCACCTTTATTAGTCAGACTTGTGCACATTGGGATTAAATTGGTCCTGTTAGCCATAGAGAAAGGCAGTTTTAGACAACAGACAAAACACCTGAGTAACTTCAAGGTGTGAATTATAATTGGAATCTGCTGTGGCCATAGTGACTCAGATCATATGGATTTAACCAACATGAAGCATTTCTACTTTTTGAGACACAGATATTGTTTAGAAATCCTTTTGTGTGTTGCCCCAAAGGCTAAGTGTTAGAAAGCTGCAACTTCATGAAGTAAGAACTGCAGAACTATAAATTGAATAACCACTTTAGAATGTTGTCTGGTAAACCTTGCTTGCCAATAATGCACAATTGCACCATCTAAAAAAGCTCTTGAGGGAAACCTTCTTAGAGTATAGCACCATTTTGAAAACTACAATCAATTATGGGATAAAAATCTAAATACCTATTGTCTAAGAACATACTCTTCTCCACATTCAAACTGTGGTCTAATGACAAATCCCCTCTAACACACCCTCATGGAATACGTGAAAACATGCATAATAACAAAATCCGTATTCTATTCTTTCCACTAGAGTCAAACTCATGAGCAAGTTCAATAGTTGAAGTAGGGCACAGTAAGAAATTAGAAAGGATAAAGTAGCTATAATTGACTACAAAAACTATCATCAGTGTGCTTGTTCTTTGAGTAGGCAAAGTGTGGATTAACTGAAAAAATATATACTTTGATACAATGACATTTAATGAGATGATCTAGAAGACAAACAATTGATTAATTAATGGGTAACCTGTATAGAGCAGATAGACATAAATATGATTCCTTGCAGTGGTTTTATTGAAAAAAAAATCCCCCATAGAAGTCAGCCTTCATGTACTTGGTCCCCAGGTGGTGTTGCTGGTCAGAGGGATGGGAAGTGTGGCTTTGATGAAGGTAGGATGTCATTTTAGATAGGCATTAAGAACTTAGAAACTCTTGTTCTCTTTAGTTTCCATCCACTGCTTTGTATTGGAATCTGTAGATATGAGTTCTCAGGTTTTCTTGTGCTGGCTACCATGCCTGCCTACATACACTGGCGGACCCATTTGCCTGGATCCAGAAGCACCAATAAACTCTTCAGTATGTTTCCTTGGTGATCTATCACAGCAACATAAAATGAAACAAACGTGGAATCCTTCTTGCAAAACTTCATGATATTATTCAGCACACTGCACCTTTAAAGTGAGGAGTTGCTTACTCTCACAATTTTCCTTTAACAGTTTAAAGCCATTATTGACAGCAGTTAACTGAACCTGTAAAAGAGAAACTGAAAAACAAGGTGACACTGGGTAAAGATTATGTTATATTTGCAATACTGCAAAGCATTGAAAATATATAAACTAGGCATATGTCCAAAAGAGGCTCAAGTACACAATAAGGACATTTGCTCAACCATGTCTGTAGCAGCTTTATTTGTAATATGTAGAATCTGAAAACAACCCAGATGCCCCTCAACTGAGGAATGGATACAGGTATTGTGTTACATCTACACAATGGAATATTACTCAGCAATAAAAAACAAGGATATCATGAAATTTGTAGGTAAATGGTAGGAACTAGAAGGGATCATCCTAAGTGAGCTATCCCAGAAGCAGAGAGACACACACTGTATATACTCACTCATATAAACATATAATATAGGATAAATCTACTAAAATCTGTACACCTAAGGAAACTGTTCAAGAGGGAGGACTCTGGCTAAAATGCTCAATCCCCATCCAGAAAGGCAAAGAGGATGGACATCAGAAGATGGAGAAAACAGCATTTTTAATTAAATTTTTATTTTTTATATTAATTACAGTTTATTTACTTTGTATCTCAGCCATAGCCCCCTCCTTCATTCCCTCCCATTCCCACCCTCCCTCCTTCATCTTCTCTCACTGATAGGGGAGGTCCTCCTCCTCTTCCATCTGACCCTAGCTTATCTGGTCTCTTCAGGGCTGGCTGCAATGTCCTCCTCTGTGGCCTGGCAAGGCTGCCTCTCCCTTGGGAGTGGGGAGGTCAAAGAGCCAGCCATTGAGTTCATGTCAGACTGTTTAGCATTTTCATTTGTATGTGTGTTGTCATTTTGTGAGACAACTTTACTCTAGTCTGGTAAGGATTAGAACTTACTACACAGCCAAGGTTAGATTTTCAGCTCACAGTCCAACCTCAGTCTCCTGAGAAACGGTATGACAGACATGAGCTACCACCCATAGCTTTAACTATTTAGTGCTGAGTTAAGCTTTACATATTTTATTTCTAATCTTCTCATAGATATGACAAGGAATCTATCATTGAATATGCTGTCAATTAAAAGAAATAGAAATTGTTGGCATGGTCGGAGTATTGTGTGGCATGTCATATTCATGCAGTAGTTCATATCCTATGCTGTGTTTTCTGCTACAAAGACACAGATTATAAGAAACTACTAGATAAAAACATAGACACAGACACATAGACACAAATATAGTCACATGCACATACAGTCAGTCGTAGGGGAAATGAAAAGAAATAAATCTGTTTTCTATAATGCAGGGAAAGACAGGGTGAGGAAGCAGTAATTCATAGTAAGGGCTCACACACCCCACTGCAAAATTAGGAAGCCATTTCAGCCATACTGTAATGTAATAATAATCCATATGACTACATATAAGAAATATTTAAAATTATAGAATTTCAAGTTTCCCCATGTGTGTCCAGAAGACTTTGTAGCTACATGGCTTAGAAAACCACAAGTCAGAAAAATAAACAAACAAATGCCAGGGAGTGACAGACTGGCTAGATCCCAGTGGAGGACATTGCAGCCAGCCCTGAGGAGACAGGATGAGCTGGGGTTGGATGGAAGGGGAGGAGGTCCTCCCCCATTGGTGGACTTGGAGGGTTGGGGAGGGTAGGAGGGAATGACTGAGGGGGCTTCGCTTGGGATGCAAAGTACCTAACCTGTGATTGATAACAAAATATTTTTAAAAAAAGAATATTAAAAAACCCATTCCATGGATAAGCCTGAGATAAGCTGGGTAAATTAACAATAATTAATTTTTATCGTGTTATGCCTCAGGTTTAGAATATTAATGCAAGCATGTGATTTCTAAGAGAACACATGCAATGCTGCTGTCAAGGTGAAATCCCAGCTATGCTAAGGCAGCAGAAGTGGCATAAGGGAAGGGTTTTCAGGGTGGGAGGGGCTAACAATAAACTGGGGAACCCTTGAAAGCATAGAATACAACACTTATTGAATGTTAGCAGGGAGCCAGGGAACACTCATCTGGGAGTTCTCCATACCGTGTTTAAGGCCAGTGGTGAGGGTGACAGCTGGGCAAGTTGCTCTTTTGTTCTTATGGTGTCTTTGCAGTAGTACTTTGAAGCTACAGAGGAAATAGGCTGAGCCAAGAGACTGTTTCCCTCTTCTGTTTTCCCTTACGTCTCTTGAGGTACCTAGATAATGGGAAAGGGTTTCAATAGTTAGCCTAAACAAACAGTGGTATCTGTCATTAGCTTGGCTTGATTTGCCTTTATAGGTATGACCCAGCATTCCAAGAAGGCAGAGGTAGCTCTGCTCAGACTCTCATTCAGTTCTTAGTATGAATGAGAGTGAGTCAGGGGATCTCTAGAGAGCCCTAACCTGAAAGTTCATGAAGAGATACATTGTCATCACCTCCCTTGAGTTCGGTAAGATTATGCAAAGAAGTGCCTCCAGAACACGGTACCTAATTTTTTAAAACAGATTAAAACAAAACAAAACAAAACAAAACATTGCCCAGTGCTTATGCAGAGAATTTGAACTTACATGATGGATCTCCCTCCAATGTCTGCTGTTTTGCAAATGGGGACATGAAGTCAAAAGAGGTAGAATGATAAACCAAAGATGCTGAATCAGTAAACTAAATTAAATAAGAGCAATGGAAAAAGGCGAATTTGCCCATAAAAGTGTGAATAGCACAAGCTGCTAGTTTAAGCCCATATGGTGATAATGATAAATGATATCAAGAAAACTTCAAATAGAACTATGATAATCACATACTTACATGCAGCAGTGTCATATGAATATAAATAACTGATTTCACATTTTAAAAGATATCTATCATCATTAAACCATGTTATTTTTTTAGAAATGCTGCTATTCACACTGAAAGACTGAATAGATAGTTGGAATACAAATAAAATTATAATAGTTCTAACATTTCTACATAAACCCTTTGATTATAATATAGTGTCTTTTACCAACATACAGTTTCGTGGGCCCACAGACCTTAAAGGTCACTAAAATAGTTTTAGGGGAATTGATATCAGCCTTCTCTTTTTAATTAAACTGGGCTCTAGACTGAATTTTGGCAGATATATCTGAAGTTTCCTACCTTTCTGTGCTTCAGTCTTCTATAACCTTGTGCAGCCATGCCAGCTTTTTAGAGGTGGTTCATGAAACACCTGGTTTTATACTGTTTTATAATTCAATTTTTCTTTTAGGTTAAAGGATATCTCTCAAATAAGGTGATCTGTTCCATCCACATGCAAAATTCCTCTTGATTCAAGTAAAACAAAATAAGAGCCATATTTTTTTCTCTCTAATGGAATTGGATTTTGGGAGTAGATACTTATTTCATGCAGAATTCACTCCTTAGAAATGCCTGCTGCATTTAAAGAAGTGCACTGGTGTTGAGGAGAATTCTCTTTGTTGTCTGTAAATGACAGGTGAGCTACAAAGCATAAATACAAGCAAGAATACGAGGAATATGGTTATATCTCAACCAAAATATATTAAAAACTTTCCCTGCAATACTTTCTGGAAAGAATAAGGTACGTTATTATTGTGCTGGTGTGTGTTTTTATCCCTATGTAGGATCAGGGAGTAATAGCAGGAGCTCTGTTTTCTTGCTCCCCACTTCAGACAAAGGCTAGATCACCGACTGTTTGGTTGCTATGGATTTTCAATTCTTTGGAGAAAAAAAAAGAGAGAGAAAAAAACCCTCCATACCAGTAATAGATATGCCCACTAGCTGAACATCTAATTCCAAATTCTCTGTGACATTCATCCTAAGGTTTGGCAGTTGTGTCTTGTTCCAATGCCCAGTAAAATTCACCCACTGGTTCCAGATGTTTTTTTTTTTTAATCAAGCTGAGTTTTAGGACTGTATCAACAGCTGGTGTTCCATTACCATCAGTGGCTAAATTTGTATCATGTGTCACAAGACAACTCCAAATGTATCACCTCTGAATTTCTCCTTTATTGTTAGGATGTTTTGTTCATTATGAACTTAAATGCAATATGAACTCATGGAACATGAAAACAGTGACCCTTTATGTTCTTTTTTTTTTTTTTTAGTTTGTCATTGACTAGGTGAATGAGAGGGCTGAAGTTTATATGTGGCTTCCATTATAAGTCTAGCAGGAAGCTGTCTTACAAAGCATCACTATTGGGCCAGGCAGCACAGATTCTTCGTATCTTAGTCTTTGCTTGTGATTTTTTAAAGTTTTTCAAGACATGGTTTCTCTGTGTTGTCTTTATTGTTCTGGATTCATTTTGTAGAACAGGCTGACTTCAAACACACAGAGATCTGCCTGCCTCTGCCTGCCAGGTGCTGGGATTAACAGGATTGAGCTACCAGGCCCAGTTTGCCTATGCTTTTTATTGGTCATGCCTATCATACTGATGTGTGGAGGGTTTTTTAAACTCATAATTACCTTATGTAAGAAACAAACTCTTCAGCATTAAGAACTGCAGTGTTTATCCAATAAGTGTATCTTCTGGAAGTATCTCATCTTCAAGTGAGTGCTGACTTGTTGATGAATTGTCCCATTAACAGGTGGAAAATGAATACAGTTCCATACAATGAGAACCTGAATACCTTTCCATCTACCTGTTTAGTATGAATTCAGTTTATTAAAAAAATGTGGGATAAAGTTTGCTGAAGTAACTATCTCCCACCACTGTCCTATGAATCTAAAGTTTTAAGATTTAACATACAATCCTTTAATTAATAGATGTCCTCATATAACACGAAGTTAACTGTGTGTAGCAGTTACACAGCAGATACATAGCAGCTTAGTTTTCTCTCTTGTGATGTGGCAAAGTTTAAAAACTTATGTGATGAAGTGTGGGAGGGAAACAATGGAAACAAAGCATACCAACACATATGCGGAGATACTACAAGGAGCCTGTTAACATGCACACTAACCTTAAACCTAAAAAGAAGAAAAGATTGTGTGTTTGTGTGTGTGTGTGTGTGTGTGTGTGTGTGTGTGCCAGGAATCCAAGTGATAGGCCATCCCATCTCTCAAGTGAAAGTTTCTCAATAATTAGGCATAATAACACACATTGTTATGGACAATAGGACCTAGATGTGCATTTTCTCTTTACAGGTTCAGAGCTGATGACGGAGGTATAGTGTCCTGATTTCCACCCATCACAGTAAGTGTAGCTCTTAGAGTTCCATATCCACTATTCTTTCAAAAATAACTGAGAGTGCTAGAGAGGCATTCTGTCACAGCAACTGGAAGAATACTTTTGAAAGGAAGAATAAATTTACACGATAGAAACACAGAACAGTAATTGAATCAATATCAAAAGGTACTACCTAGGATGTGGGCTGTTTACAGTCATGTGGACCAAGAATGATTTGAACCCAGACACTTCGGAAGTAAAGAGTCTGAAACTTCACTAAATCTTGTGATAATAAATGGCATTTGTTTTGTCACTATGCAATGATTGTGTCTTTTAAAAAGGTGTGCATGTCCTAGCCTATCAAGGGGAGGAGGACCTCCCCTATCAGTGGACCTTAGGAAGGGCATAGGGGGAGAAGAGGGAGGGAGGGTGAGATTGGGAGATGAGGGAGGGGGCCAAAGCTGGGATATGAATTGAATAAATTGTAATGATAATAAAAAAGGGGAAAAGGTGTTCTGTCAAGATGGCTATGCAAACCACAGACTAGACTCAATTCTGACTTACAACACATTATACTTTTCGAAGCATCTGTGTGTGTTCTTGTATGTGTGTGTTTGTGTGTGTGTGTAAAATTTGGTGCTCAATATGTGATTGCTTGATTACTAAATTCCTCACTGTTACATTACAAGTAGGATAACATGCTTAGCTAAGAACATGGTGACTTACCTAAGCATCTTTCTCAATATTAGCTTCATCAGAAGCCATTAAACTTCCCGGGTAATAGATAGAGAATGCATCTATCATCACTTTACATATAACCAGCATTAAAGACAGAACTCCTGAAATGGTACCCAAAATGTCACATGCAGCACAGAAGCAGAGAGTAGTTTCTAAAGATGGTTCATGGCCGCACAGAATTCAAGATCAACATATCTGGATGGCAATCAATGCAGTGGAGGCACAGATGCTGACCCAATGTCTATGTGTTCATGGATTTTATTCTTCATTAAGTGTGAACTTGCATAAGTATATTATTTATATGACCCTTAAATCTATCATTTATGAAATGTGAACAATTAAGTCTATTGAGCTCCGGGAGGGTTAACATATACAATGGATTATTTAGTATGGTGCATGGGCACAGTAAGCTTTAAATAAATGTCCACTAGCTTTATAAATTATATAAAATTAGTAATATTGTGGTAATGTTGCTACAATAGCATTCAGAAATGTGTGGCCTACACTGGGATTAGGAGTCCTTTTGCTATGATGGTAGTTTTTCTTTTTCTTTTTTTTAATTTATTTATTTTTATCTCAATCACAGGTCAGGTACTTTGAATCCCAGGCATAGCCCCCTCCCCCATTCCCTCCTACCCTCCCACTCCCTCCCTCATCTCCTTCTTCCCCGCCCCCTCCAAGTCCACCAACAGGGGAGGACCTCCTTCCCTTCCATGATGGTAGTTTTTCAAAGCTTGTTTTGGTATTATATAATCACACAAATAGAGAAAGCCATCACCAAAATAGAAATACATGCCTGTTTGTTATTAGATCTTAAAAGACAAAAATCCATAGTAAAACTTCAAAAGAACAAATGTTTTCTGTAACTCTATTCACCTGGCACATAGCAAGCTTGACATGAGCTGCTGTGTGGACCTCAAGCACCAACCAATGAAATCTCAATAAATTAACAGGCCTAGAAAGGATGACAAAATGAAGCCCTGTGCTGCCATAAGCAATTTTGCAATTTATTGGAGAAACAAGCGGAGAACAAAGTAAGCAAGCAACAGAGGGGAATTTGAAATGACATCGTTACAAAAAGTGTTAGTAGCCGTCTCCAAATCCTGTGTGTGTGCTTGGTTCTACATAGATTAGACAGCCATTTTTCATTATTAATTATTCTGACCTGAACTTTTAGGTTTGAAGTCTGATTTGTTTATTTTGACTAAAATCCTATCATGAAATGATAGCTGAATGTGTTTAAATTGTCTTTCACCTTAAAAGAAAAATAGACATTATCTTTCTTAGGGTATCTATTGATGCAATTAAACACCATGACCAAAAAGCAAGTTGGCAAGTTGGAGAGTAAAAGCTTTTTTTGGCTTATACTTCCATATTGCTGTTCATCAACGAAGAATGTAAGGATAGGGACTCAAGTAGGTCAGAAACCTGGAGGCAGGTGCAGAGCCAATGGAGGGCTGCTGCTTACTGGCTTACTGCTTTCTTATAGAACTCGGGACCACCAGCCCATGGATAGTAACACTCAAAATGGGCTGGGCCCTTACACATCAGTCACTAATTTAAAAAATGCCTCACAGCCAAATCTTTTTTTGTAATATACTTATATTTTAAGAACAATTAATCATTTCCAGAGAATAATTCAGAGACTTTGTAGCATTCTATTTGGATGTTCTCAAGGAGAGTTTTAGCACAGTGAAATGGAGCTCTTGGGAGAGACAAGCCCACTGAAAACTACTCAGCTTGCTTTCCCTAGAACGTGAGGTAGAAGCTCTGCTGCTTTCAGTCATGCCATACATCCTGCTTTGCTGGTCATGTTCTAATTTAGAAGTTTAGGGAAGAATAATGTTTTTAATTTCTCCAATAAAACTACAAACTCCCTACCTTCTCTCTCTCCAAATACTTTTATTTTTTATTTATTACAATTTATTCAGTTTGTATCCCTGCTGTAGCCCCTCCTAATCCTACCCTCCCCCCCTTCTCCTCCCATGCCCCTTCCCCAGTCCACTGATAGGAGAGATCCTCCTCTGCTTCCATCTGACCCTAGCCTATCAGGTCTCATCAGGACTGGCTGCATTGTCTTCCTCTGTGGCCTGGTAAGGCTGCTAACCCCATCATGGGGAGGTGATCAAAGGGCCAGCCACTGAGGACTGATACTCCAACCAAGAATCATTTATGGAGATAACCTAGGATCCCTGCTCAGATGTAGCCCATGGCAGCTCAGACTCCAAGTAGGTTTTCTAGTAAAGGGAACAGGGGCTGTCTCTGACATCACAACTGAATCTTATGTAGGCATTTCCTTAATTGAGTTTCCTTCCTCTCAGATGACTCTAAATTGTGTCAAGTTGACATAAAACTAACTAGGACATATATCATAAAACAAAGTATGATGTGCAATATGAACAAATGCTAATGCACAAGCCAAAAGGAAAAGAAAAAGGACTAAAAGTGCTAGCTAGTTCTGAAAAGTATATGATGAGTTTCATTTTTTTTAACTTATTTTAAAATTTGGCAAGGTCTAAATGAACAATGACTATGAAGATTTTGGGAGCTTCTAGGCACGCATGGTTTTTCCTGTTGTCCCAGAGTATGATTTTTGAATAAGAGTCATTATTTCCCAAGGACAATCTAGATACCTCTGACATATTGAACTTAGACAGAGATCAGCTTCTGAGGATGTGTGTGTGGTTTTTATAAGATGGCAAATCACAAAACTGTTAAGGATTGTATTTATTTCAAATTTGTCCTTTTCTACTTTCATCCATTTACCTGAAAATTTCATGATTTCCATGATTTTAATTGTTGAGTAGTATTCCATTGTGTGAATTTACCACAATTTCTCAATCCATGCCTTTGTTGAGGGACATCTACCTAGGTTGTTTCCATATTATGCCTATTATGAATAGAGCTGCTATGAACATATTTGAACAAATGTCCTTGTAATATGGTTGGGCATATTTCAGATATGACCAGGAGTGGTATAGCTGGATCTTTAGGTAGCACTATTCCTAATTTTCTGAGAAAGTGCCAGATTGTTTTATAAGAGGTTGATCAAGTTTACATTCCCACCAGCAATGGAGGAAGGTTCCCTTTTCTCCACAACCTCTCCAGCACATGTTAGTCCTTTAAGATTCAGCTCCAAGCAGCTTAGAAATGACATTATTTATAAACTGGCTTGCTGATGTTACGCATAGTTAAGATGAAGTTGTGCTGGCATGTGATATGCTCCCACCCCTTTTTGCATAACTTCTGTCTTTGTAAAGGGAGCAGGGAAAAACTGAACACAAACACAGAGGGAAAATGTAGATAAAATGATGCTTACATAAGCAAAGCAATAGTCCATGGCCTCCATGCTAGAAGAGAAGCATGGAGCTAATTATTCCAATGAATAGTCATGAGGGAGCAGTTTGACCATTATCTTAATATCTGGTTTTCCAAGCCTCTAGAACCACGGATAATTTTTGGCTTTTAAGTAGGCAAGTATGTAAAACTTTGTTATGACCAGCTTAGAAAAGTAGGAAGAGAGGGGATATAATTTGTCTAAGGCTCTTGAGAGCCACTTACCTCACTGGATTCTTTCACAAAGTAACCGGTTTGTAGACACAAAATCTTCTTGGAGACAGGGCTCAAAGGTGAGGAATTCCGTGTGCTCACAGCTGTCTAACCCCAAGATGGAGAATTTGTTACTGAGAAAGTTGTTGAGTTGTATTTCAGTAAAAAGCTTTGCCTCAATCTTTGATGTATTGATATCCTAGCAGGTAAAACTTATCGGTTTCTACAAAGAGTTTACTCATTCACAGGGTAAGCTACTTAAAGGATTTTATCCATGACCTTGCTTCAACTGTATGCAAGAGAGAGACAGAGAGAGAGAGAGAGTGAGAGAGTGAGAGAGAGAAAGGAAGGATGTTACAGTGTAAATCATTACTTGGAAAAAAGAGACTTAAATAAATTGACTAATTCCATTTACAAATTGATTCAAAGATCACCTGCTTTGCTATTTGTGACCACGTTGAGTATGAGCCTGAAAACAGAACCATCCCTCTTCCATAATTTGCAAGAGATCACTTCTCCCAATTATAAACTTTCTTCCTTCAGCAAAGCCACTTGTGAATTTAAAAAGACATGTCACCTTCAATGATGCTCAGCCTAACTGTGCTGAGGAACCACTGTGACCCTCTCTCCTGAAATCTGCCTCTGACAGTCTCCTCATGACAGTTGAGTCCTTTAGTCTAAATGCAGGTTAAGATATCTTTCAAAATTCTCTGGATATAGATTCGTTCCTCCACGTAACACGGTAATTAAATCTCTTGTTTCTCTAATGAAGATGCTAAGAGATTGTAGTTAAATGACCTTCCTATTATGAGCCAAAGAGTTACATACAACTTAAATTCTAAATGGTAACAGTCATTTTGAAAAGGTCATTGCACAGGGAAAGTGAACCTTGGGAAATGAATAGAGTGACCAACATACATTATAGTCAATAGAAAGAACATCTTCTGATTCAGAGAATATTTTTCTTCAGTGTGGCAACATGAACAAAATAAAATGTACCTGCTTAAGTACTAAGTGTAAAGGTAATTACGTATGTTTATAATATCATGGAACCATCAACACTAGCTGTATTCATAATTCTGCTTGCATTGTGAAGTGTTATCTCTACAAGAATTGGACAATGACCCCCCCCCCCAGCCTCTTCTTCACACTAGAGCTATAAATCACCATGGTTCTGTAATATGATTTTCTCAGGTGTTTTAGAGCAACCATTAAAAAGCAACTGATACAGCTTTTTATCTGTAAATATGGACATGAGGATTGTTACATTGACACTGGCTTCAGTATATGTCATTTCACTCAGTACATCCTGAGTAAGATGCATGAGGTAAGAGTAACACCAACTGAAATTTAAAGAAAGTGCACAAAGGGGTGGGAAGACAGTTCTGCAGTTCTAGCTTATCTCCCAGATGATTCTGATGAAATTCTCAGCATCTGGTTGGCGGCTTACAACCACCTCTAACTCCAGTTCAGAGGAGAGGAACTTTAGTTTGCAACTTTAGTTGAACAAAGTATATTGAACAAAGTATATTGAACAAAGTATATCAACCTTCTCTTTCACGTATAAAGCCTTTGGGCCCTAAGGAAGTAAGGGCAAAACAAATACCACTCTCAAAAGCACCTTGGGAAAAAGAAGATTTATTTCAGCTCACAGGTTACAGCCATTATAGAGCCAGGCCAAAGGGGGTGGTGAACTCCAGGCACAAATTGGAGTCAGTACGGAAAGCGAAACAGCGTGAAGGACCACTGCTTATTGCCTTGCTGTTCCGACTGCACTGTCAGCTTCCTTTGTTATAGAGCCCAGACCCACTTGTCTAGAGGTGTTACTTATAGAGATGGGCTGGATCCTCTCACGTTAAGTCGTACTCAAAGAAATATTCCTCACACATGTCTGTAGTCCAGTCTCTCAGAGGAAGTTCTTCAGCTGAGGGTCCTTCTTCCCCTCTGTGTCAACTTGACACCAGGACAAGTCATTACAGAAGGCAACAGATATCATTGCAAAATAGTGATTGTCTGGTGTTGGTGAGCCCTGTGAACAAACATAGTACCACACTCACACCAAAAACAATAAAAGAGAAGAAAAAAGGAATAAGAATAAAGAGATGATAGAGAAAGAGAGAGAGAGAAAAAATGCAACTGCAAGAGGTTGATTAAAAGTATTGTGTAGTGACTAATTTATTTTATTAATTAATTCGTTTATTTGCCTTATTTCCTGACTGGAGCTTCTTTCTTTCTTCTCCTCCCTCTCCCTTTCTTTCATCTCCCTTTCTCCCACACCCTCACTTTCTCCACAGAGAAGGGGAGACCTCCCAAAGATATCCACCGACCTTGGCATATCAGATTCAAATAGGACTAGGAGCATCTTTTTCTATTGAGGCTTGACAAGGCTACCCAATTAGGGAAGGGTGATCCAAAGGCAGGCAACAGAGTCAGAGACAGTCCATCAGAGACAGCTCCTGCTGTTAAGTGTTTACATGAAGACAAATCTGCACACCTGTTACATATGTGTAAGAAGCCTTGAACCATCTTATGATGCTTTTTGGTTGATGGTTCAGTCTCTGTGAGCCCATAGGGGTTCAGTTTAGTTGATTCTGTGTGTTTTCTTTTGGTGTCCTTGACCTTTCTGGCTTTTTTTTTTTTTGAGTTTTTTTTTAAATTAAATTCTTTATTAATGACACTTTATTCACCTTATAAACCCCCTGTAGTTCCCTCCCATCCCAACACCTCCTTTCCTCCCCCCTCTGCACCCGTGTCCCTCCCCAAGACCACTGATAGGGGAGGTCCTCCTTTCTTTCCCTCTGATCCCAGTCCATCAGATCTCATCAAGAGTAGCTGCATTGTCTTCCTCTGTGGCTCTACAAGGCTGCTCCCCCCTCAGGGGGAGGATATCAACAAGCAGGCCAATCAGTTCATGTCAGAGACAGTCCCTGTTCCCATTACTATGGGACCCACTTGGACACTGAACTTCCACGGGCCACATTTGTGCAGGGGTCCTAGGATACTTCTATGCATGGTACCTGGTTGGACCATCACTCTCAGGAAGGACCCCTCTTCTCAGACCAATTGGTTTAGTTGCTCTCCTTGTGGAGTTCCTGTTCTCTCCAGATCCCACTATTTCCCATTCCCTTCATAAGATTCTCTGCACTCTGCCCAAAGGTTGGCCAGAAGACTCAGCATCTGCTTCGATAGTCTGCAGGGCAGAGCCCTTCTGAGGCCCTCCTTGGCAGGCTTCTGACCCATTCCCTGCCTCTCCTTCTTCCAATGTCGATCGCCTTTGCCATTCTGGATAGGGATTGGGCATTTTAGCAAGAGTCCTCCCTCTTGAGTAGATTCTTTATGTGTACAGGTTTTAGTAGGTTCAACCTATAGTATATGTTTACATGAGTGAGTATATACGTGTGTGTCTTTCTGCTTCTGGGATAGCTAACTCAGGATGATCCTTTCCAGTTTTCACCATTTACCTGCAAATTTCATGATATCCTTGTTTTTTATTGTTGAGTAATATTCCATTGTGTAGATGTACCACAATTTCTCTATCACTTCCTCAGTTGAGGGGCATCTGGGTTGTTTCCAGCTTCTGCTATTACAAATAAAGCTGCTACAAATATGGTTCAGCAAATGTCCTTATTGTATACTTGAGCCTTTTTTGGATACATGCGTAGGAGTGGTATAGCTGGATCTTGAGGAAGCGCTATTCCTAGTTGTTTGAGGAAGCACCAGATTGATTTCCAGAGTTGTACAAATTTACATTCCACCAGCAGTGGAGGAAGGTTCCCCTTTCTCCACATCCTCTCCAGCCTGTGTTGTGACCTGAGTTTTTGATCTTGGCCATTCTGAGGGGTGTAAGGTGAAATATCAGGGTTGTTTTGATTTGCATTTCGCTGATGAGTAAGGGTGTTGAGTGTTTCTTTAAGTGTTTCTCTGCCATTCGATATTCCTCTATTGAGAATTCTGTTTAGCTCTGTACCCCATTTTAATTGGATTATTTGATTTGTTGATGTTTAATTTTTTGAGTTCTTTATATATACTGGATATTAGTGCTCTGTCAGATGTAGGGTTGGTGAAGATCCTTTCCCAGTCTGTAGGCAGAGGTTTTGTTCTGAAAACAGTGTCCTTTGGTTTACAGAAGCTTTTCAGTTTCATGAGGTCCCATTTATTGGTTGTTGCTCTGAGAGCCTGTGCTGTTGGTGTTCTGTTCAGGAAGTTGTCTCCTGTGCCAATGAGTTCTAGGCTTTTCCCTACTTTTTCTTCTAAGCAGTTTAGTGTGTCTGGATTTATATTGAGGTCTTTGATGACTTGGACTTTAGTTTTGTGCAGGGTAATAAGTATCAATCTATTTGAATTTTTCTACATGTAGATATCCAGTTAGACTAGCACCATTTGTTGAAGATGCTGTCTTTTTTCCATTGAATGGTTTTGCCATCCTCGTCCGAAATCAGGTGTCCATAAGTGTGTGGATTTATTTCAGGGTCTTCTATTTGATATCATTGATCCACCAATCTATTTCTATGCCAATACCATGCAATTTTTAGTATTGTTGCTCTATAGTACAGCTTGAGAACAGGGATGGAGATACCTCCAGAATATCTTTAACTGTAGAGGATTGTTTTAGAAATTCTGGGTTTCTTGTTCCATATGAAGTTGAGAATTTTTCTTTCAAGGTATATAAAGAATTGTTTCAGTAATTTGATGGGAATTGCATTGAATCTGTAGATTGCTTTTGGTAAGATGGCCATTTTTACTATATTAATCTTGCCAAGCCATGAGCATAGGACATCTTTCCATCTTCTGATATCTTCTTGTAATTCTTTATTTAGAGACTGGAAATTTTTTTCATACAAGTCTTTGGATTGCTTGGTTAGGTTCACACCAACTTACTTTATGATCTTTGTGGCTATTGTGAAGGGTATTGTCTTGCCAATTTCTCTCTCAGTTCTTTTGTCTTTTGTGTACAGGAAGGCTACTGATTTTTTTTGAGTTAAGTTTGAATCCAGCCAGTTTGCTGAAGGTGTTAATAAGCTATAGGAGCTTCCTGGTAGAAATTTTGGGGTCACTAAGGTATACTATCATATCATCTGCAAATAGTGATACTTTGACTTCTTGTTTTCTAATTTGCATTTCCTTGATCTCCATTAATTGTCTTATTCCTTTAGCAAGGACTTCCAGAACTATGTTGAAGAGATATGGAGAGAGTGGGCAGCCTTGCCTTGTCCCTGATTTCAGTGGGATTGATTTAAAGTTTCTCTCCATTTAATTTGATGTTGGCTCTAGGCTTGCTCTATTTTGCCTTTACTATGTTCAGGTATGTGCCTTGTATCCCTGATCTCTCCAAGAATTCAAACTTGAATGGATGTTGGATTTTGTCAAATGCTTTTTTAGCATCTAAAGAGATGATCATGTGGTTTTTCTCCTTCAGTTTGTTTATGTGGTGGATCACATTGATGGATTTCCTTATACTGAACCACCCCTGCATGCCTGGGATGAACCCTACTTGGTCATAATGGATGATATCTTTGATGTGTTGTTGTATTTGTTGATTAGCAAGTATTTTGTTGAGTATTTTTGCATCGATGTTCACAAGGGAGATGGGCCTGAAATTCTCTTTCTTCATTGGGTCTTTGTGAGGTTTAGGTACCAAGGTGATTGTGGCTTCATAGAATGAGTTTGGTAATGTTCCTTCTGTTTCTATTTTGTGGAATAGTTTGAAGAATATTGGTGTTAACGCTTCTTTGAAAGTCTGGTAGATTTCTGCGTTGAAACCATCTGGCCCTGGGCTTTTTTTGCATAGGAGACTTACTAATTTTTAATTTTTATTATTAATTACAGTTTATTAACTCTGTATCCCAGGTGAATCCACTCCCTCATTCCCTCACAATCACACCCTCTCTCCCTTGTCTACTCCCTGCCCCTTCCCAAGTCCACTGATAGGGAGGACCTCCTCACCTTTCATCTGGACCTAGTTTATGAGGTCTCTTCATGAGTGGCTGCAAAGTACTCTGTGGCTTAGAAGGGCTGCTCCTCCCTTGCTGGGTGGGGAGTTCAAAGAGTCTGCCATTGAGTTAATGTCAGGAACAGTCCTTATTTCCCTTACTAGAGTACCCACTTGAATACCGAGCTATCATGGGCTACAGGCTCTACCTATCAATGTATCTAAGCAGAAACTGAGACTCCATAACCAAACCTTTGGCAGATGACAGGGAATCATATGAAAGAAGGGGGAGTTAATATGATCTGGAGAGGATAGGAGCTCCATAAGGACCAAATATATCTGGGCACAGGGGTCCTATATGAGACTATTTCTCCAACCAAGGACCATGGGCAGATATAACCTAGAACGTCTGCATGGGAGACTTTTGATGACAGCTTCTATTTCCTTAGGGGATATAGGACTATATCATTGATTTACCTAGTCCTGATTCAGCTTTGACAAGTGGAATTAACCAAGAAAAATTTCCATTTCATTTAGATTTTCCAATTTTGTAGCATATAGCCTTTTGAAGTAAGACCTAATGATTGTTTGGATTTCTTCACTGTCTGTTGTTATATCCCCCTTTTCCTTTCTGATTTTGTTGATTTGGATAGTGTCTCTCTGCATTTTTGTTAGTTTGGCTAAAGGTTTGTCTATCTTGTTGATTTTCTTAAAGAACCAGCTCTTGTTTTCATTGATTTTTTGAATTGTTTTATTTGTTTATAATTTATTGATTTCAGCCCTGAGTTTGATTTTTCCATTTGTCTATTCCTCTTTGGTGTGTCTGCTCTTTTTTTATAGGTCTTTTAGGTGAGCCATTAAGTTGCTTGATTGAGATGTTTCGAGTTGATACTTGAAGGCACTTAGAGCTATGAACTTTCCTCTTAACACTGCTTTGATTGTGTCCCATAATTTTGGATATGTTGTACCTTCATTTTCTTTTTTTTTAGGAGTGAAATCATAAAGCACATTTATAATTTTAAAAGTCAAAACAAAACATCGAAATTTACCAGTGCAAACAATCCAATTTTTAAAACCAACACCAATTTAAAATGAGATTTGTCTTTTCAGTCTAAAAGGAAACAAAATTTATGTTAAGTAAGAGGTTTTATAATAATTTTTAACCCATATCATATAGCAAAGATGAAAGAGTCCTATCATATGGTTGCCTTTTAAACATATGTGTTTATAGATCTTATAAACATATATGCATATATATTCTAAACAAGAGCTTGGATATAACTTTAAAATATATTTAATTACTTTTGATCTATAACCTAGAAATATATTAACCATTTAAGATCAGTCAAAAATAAACATATAATGGCCATATATTTAAACACACAGATAAAACTCTTTTTTATTCCTAATTTTTTTAAATTTATTTATTTTTATATCAATCACAGGTTAGGTACTTAGCATCCCAGTCGTAGCCTTCTCCCTTATTCCCTCCCACCTTCCCACTCCCTCCCTCATCTCCCTCCTCCCCGCCCCCTCCAAGTCCACCAACAGGGGAGGACCTCCTCCCCTCCCATCCAACCCCAGCTCATCCTGTCTCCTCAGGGCTGGCTGGAATGTCCTCCCCTGGGATCTAGCCATTCTGTCACTCCCAGGCTTGTATGGGGGAGGGTCAAAGAGTCAGCCATCAATTCATGACTGAAACAGTCCCTATTTGCCTCACTAGGGTCTTCAGTCCTACACCGAGCTATCATGGGCCCCATCTGAGCGGGGGTTCCAGGCCACATCCACACATGGACCTTGATTGTAGAAACCATCTCATACAAGACCCCTGTGCCCTGCTCAGTTTGGTCTTTGTGGAGCTCTTGTTCTCCCCTGGTCACACCAACCTCCCCCAGATCTATCATTACTTCTCGCCCTCTGTCAGAGGCTTGATCTCGAGTCTTAATATCTGCTCTGATACATCGCTACTTTGACCCCCCCTCCCCCAGAGGTCCTTCTTCGCATGATCCTATCCTGTGGATTGTTTTCTCCTCCACTCAATGTCCATCCCA
>CM053762.1:61386165-61404711 GCA_028658305.1 Pachyuromys duprasi | reverse complement strand
TGTGTTTTTGAATTACATTCTTCCTGGTCCTTATTTATTAGAGAGTTTACCATGTTTCAATGTACTTTATTCAATCATTTTTTGCATCTCTCAGAAAGTAATGGACTTGTGTTGAGCTTCCATTTGTTTAGTATTGATGAAACATACTTGTTGATTTTCTTATGTTAAATCATTCTTGCAATCTAGAGAAAATACCATTAGGTCACTGTAGATGGTCCCCAAAGGAGTTGAGTTTCAGTCTGTTTTCTTCCTTTTGAGATACTATGAATAGTTCTGCATTTTGGTTATTCTGAGGCTTATGTAGGACATCATATACAAAGCATCATTTCAACAGGTTAACAATTGGGCTTTTACTGCTTTACAACACTTTTCTTTTATTCCTCTTACTTTTATATACTTAGATGTCAAGTTCACAAACTTTAGTAGGTTTATTCCTTGTAAATTAATTTTAGCTATAGTGTTATTACAAGTTTGGTATTTAAACTTTCACGTTGGCAATAAAATTTTCTAATACCTCATCACAGCAGTGCTAGAATATTTTGAATGTGATTATCTTTCAGGCTTTATTTGACTTTCTATATTTAATGTGGTTCATAGTGTTAATTCAGAGGACTTTTAAAATTGAAAATACCTTTTTTTTCATCTACAATATTCCAATCACAGTTTTCTCTCCCTGATCTCCTCCCCATCTTCCTTCCATCCAAATCTATGCCTTTTTTCTCTCTTTCTTTGGAAACCAAATAGGAAAATAAAAAAAAAAATAGGAAAGAACAAAATAAGCCAAGACAAAAAAATGAGAATCACATACAGAAAAAGAGAGAGGGAGGGAGAGAAAGAGGAATACAGAGACAGAGCTGGGGAAGGGAGAGGGAGATGTAGAGGGAAAAGAGAGGCGGAGACAGAAAGAGTGGGAGAGAGAGAGAGAGAGAGAGAGAGAGAGAGAGAGAGAGACTCATTTTGATTTGGCCATTACTGCTGAGCATAGGCTTGCACATAGGTGTGGTTTATATACCCAGCGAGACTCTGTTGGTGAAAACTAACCTTTCTTTTGTAAACAGTTGTCAACTGGAGACACCTTCTTGGTTGGGATGGGAGCTTTTGTTTATTTATGCTCATTGATGGAACCCCATCGATCTTGGACATGCGCAATCTCTGTACATGCTGCCATCATCTTTGTAAGTTGATGTGTATATCAGCCCTCTTGTGTCTAGAAGGGATGGTTTTCTTGGTGTTATCCATACCCAATAGCTTAAAAATATTTCTACCTCATCTTTTACAGAACTCCCTGATTCCTGAGTGGAGGGATACAATGGAGACCTCTCACTTGGGACTCTTGTTTCAGGGGTTCTCGTTCTCTGTATATAGTCCAGTTGTGTGTCTTTGTATTTGTTTCCAATCACTGAAGCTAGAAATTTCTATGATGATGTGTGAGCAAGACACTGATGAGGGGGCATAACAAAATTTCATTAGGAGTCATTATATTACTAAGTTTCTTTATCAGAATAATAGCATTTTGTTTTCCCCTGGGTCCATGACCTATCTAGTCCCAGATTCTTGACAAAGCACTGACCTTAAAAACACTCATCTTAAATCCAATCCTACAGTGGTTAGTTATTTCCATAATGTTTTCCTCAATTTATTTATTTATTTATTTGCTATACAACTTGATCACTGCCCCACCTCTCCTCCCAGTCCCCCCATATTCCTATAACTTTTGTGTTCCTGTTGCACCATTGCATCATGTAGACAAGTCAGCATTTTATATTGTTGGGTTAGTGTTTGCGATTCTTCTCTGGTAACATGCAGAGTACCTTCATGTACAGTGGACAGGATTCATTAAGAGTAAAGGCTCTGGTTAGGCACCAGCACTGACACTTATCCATATTCAATGAGTTATGCAGGCATTATTTTAGCAACATGATCTTAACAGCAGTTTGTGGAGAGCAATCAATAACTTGTCAATAGTCCAACTTGTTTACAGTTTCCACATGGGATCTTTTGGCTTGCCACTCAGACTCAATTAGATATAATCCATTCCTGAATGTAGAAGTTTCATTTTATATTCTATTTCTGCTTCATTGAGAAATTTGTCCCCATCCCTTGTCCCTTACTCTATACCTAGTCTTTGTTAAATGGATTGTGGCATGTCTATTTAAGGCTTAATGCTAGCATCTGCATATAACTGAATACATGATCTATTTGTCATCTGGGGTCTGGTTTGCCTCACTCAGGATGACTTTTATATTTGATTCTATCCATTTGCTTGTGAATTATAT
Source organism: Pachyuromys duprasi (assembly GCA_028658305.1). Classification (NCBI taxonomy): domain Eukaryota; kingdom Metazoa; phylum Chordata; class Mammalia; order Rodentia; family Muridae; genus Pachyuromys; species Pachyuromys duprasi. The sequence goes on along the minus strand of CM053762.1, from coordinate 61,402,435 downwards.
AGTTTCATTTTCAACATCGAGTGATATTCCATTGCATGGACATTCCACATTTTGATTATCCATTCATCTGTTGATAGATACATCTAGGCTGTTTTCTGTTTGGGGCTATTACGAATAGAACAACAATGAACAATAAACAGATGAGCAAATATCTCTGTAGTTGGGTGTAAAGTCCCTTGAGCATATGCCCAAGATTTATATAGCTGGATCTTGAGGCATATCTATTCCAAGATTCATGAGGAACCACAGCACTGATTTTCATAATGGATGTATGAGTTTATACTCTCACAGGCAATGAATAAGTGCTCACCTTACCCCACATCTTTTTTCCATACGAATTGCTATTTTTTATTAATATCTTATTTAACTGTGTTAATTTACTTTATTGGCCATATTCACAGAGTATTTTGTGGGTTTGTTGAAAGAATTTGTTTTAGGTCTTGCTATAGAACAATCTAGCTGTAAAGAGTTCCATTAGTCTTAGTATTTTTTTTTTTTTTTGGTCTTAGCTTTTTTTAATGAGACTTATTTCTTATTTCTAAAGGGTGGCGCTGATGAATAACACACTGTTGGCGGACACTTTTCTTTCATAAATTCCTTATGTCATCTCACCCAAGTCTGGATGGCAGTGTTCTTACTGAGAAAATTATTGATAATTGTTTTGGCTTTTCTTTTCATATAATGTCTGTTGCCTCTTATTGTTCTCAGAATTGATTAGCTTTGAGTTTGGTTCTTTTGTTTGTGATGCATCTTGGTGTATTCAGTTAGCTTAATTTTTATAGGAAACTACCTCACTTTTCATAATTTAGTACTGATATCTATGCCAAGGTCAGGACAATATTTAGTTCTTTAAATATGATTTTTAACCATCTATTTCTAAATTTTCTTCAGGTACAATTATCTGGATGTTTATTCTTTTAAAGATAACACATGATTAAAAAAAAACCATTTTGTTCTTTATTACTTTCTGGTTTTGTGTTTTGCTTTGTTGGATGGATCATTCAAATGTCCTGCCTTCAAGCTCGTTAGGTTTCTCTTATGCTTGATCAAGTTGAGTGTCAAAGCTTTCTACAGAATAATTATTACAAAGACTTCATCTCTAAGTTTTCCAGTTAAATCTTTCTTATTGTTTCAATTTCTTAGTCAAAACTTTTAGCGTTGCCGAATTTCATCAAGATTTCTATCTTTATAAAGTTATAATTGACTGGTTTATTTCTGAATGTTTTTCAAATTGTCATTTTCCTAGGTCTCCATTTTATAGGATTTTATTATTAGAGCCTTATGAGTTTCTCTAGGTGTCTTGCAATTCCCCAGTTTATCATAATCTTCCAATCCTGCCCTTTTTTCTATGCATTGAAGGAGACAGCAAATCTCTTTTCTGGCTATAAATTATAGGTGTGTTTTTGGCAGGGAAAAACCTTCAGTATTTACACATGGTATGCTTGGAGGTATGTGCGTGCATGTGTGCATGTGTGCACGTGTGTGTGTGTGTGAGAGAGAGTGTGTGTGTGTGTACATGTGTGGAGTCCAGAGGTAAGGCTTGGGTATCACTTTTTCAGAAAACATTTATATTATATATTTGAAACATGGTCTTTCATTGACCTATAATTTGCTGATTATACCAGGCTGCATGGGCAGCCTATTCCTCCATTCCTCCTATTTCTGCCACCCTATTCCTGCTGAGAGTACAAGCACATTCCACTACATTGAATTTTTATCTGGGGATGAGGAACTAAACTAATATCTCAATTACTGAAGTGGCAAGCACTCACTAACTTAGCTATACCTGAGCCAGCAGGTGTGTGTGTGTGTGTGTGTGTGTGTGTGTGTGTGTACTTTGAGATGTTCCCCTGGAATTTTCTTATATTTTGTGTAGCTGGTGGCTGGTGTGAGTGTGTATGTGTTTTGCACATATATGCATGTGTGCCAACTTTGACGTGGTCCACTAATATTTTCTGATTTTCTGTTGGCTGGACTTCACTGCATGCCATGAATATTATCTTGGTTCTGGTATTTGGTGGGTCTATTGGTTGGGCAATGCCAGAACTCTGAGGCTAGCCATATAAAATATTCATTGGTTGTGAAATTCTATTTCATGATTATCAGTTGGATTGTGAGTTACTCATCCTTTTGCTCTACAAGATAGACAAAAGCAGCTTAAGGAAACAGAAGTGTTCATTTTTGGTCACAGTTATGCTATAAAATCCATCATGGCAGGGAAAGGCATAAAGGAAAGAACTTGAATTAGTTGGTCACATTGCGTTTGCAACAGGGTGCAGACAGTGATGATTCCTGGTGTTCATTGTAATTTTTCCTCCTGATACAGACTGAGACCCTGGGCCATAGAGCAGTGACACCCACAGCTAGTGAAGGTCTTCCTACCTCAGTAACCTAATCTAGATGATCCTTCCTAAAATTGCCTCATGAATGACCTACTGATAGTGATTCCCAGGCATGCTCAGAACCTTGTCTCTTAGGCGATTATATGTCCTGTTTAGGTGACAATACAAACTGTACAGCTGAGCTCTGAGACTTCTTGGAGTTGAAGCTTATGACAGACAAAAGAAGAACCTGTGTTTCTTGGAAATTTATGATTGAAGTTTGTCTCTCTGTCAGGGTAGAAGTGTAAGGTGAGCTCCTAGCTGAGTTAGGTGGATTTTCATTTTCTTTATTCAAACAGCTGAATCATCTATACTTCTCTGAAATATCCTAAGTTGGGAGTGTCCCTGTATGAGTTGTGTTGTCAGAAGAAATCATTTTGATGAGCGAAGCTACACACTTGTTTTCCCATTTTAAACAAGCCCTAGGACTAGTCACTAGCACTGCAAAGTGTATGAGGATGTCTCCTTGCCTGGGTCAAGATTGCTGGGGAGTCTTACAGGCTTAGAAAAGCTTAACTTCCTTTGGTCCATCCATGATCACCCTGCACTTGTATAGAATATTTGACCTGTAAAGTCTATGACTCTTCCCCTGGGTTGAGTTGAGATGGAATATTAGCTGAAAATATCTGCTTGACATTGCAAATCAAGTTGACTCAACCTCCCCACAGAGCTGGCTATTAGCTAAATATGTATTCTCAGATGCTGAACATAGATTCCCTCTATCTGGAGAATCAAACTAGGATGAACTTCCTACCATTTCTGAAGGTAACTAATTTAGCATAGAGTTGGGGAGCTTTAAGTTTGACTGGTACACAAAAACTGCACTAAATGCAGAGAAACCACAAGATCCAGGCACGGGCCTTTGTGGCCCCAGGATCCTTTGTTGCTTCTCCCTGATCTCAGACACTTTAGCTATGACTGTTTCTATATCATTCCCTATGAAGAAAGAGGAATAGGATTCTGGGAAGTTTCTTAAACTGGTGAGAAAGATGAATGTCTTCTGTATTACTCTCTTTTCCTCTTGCAGACACCACATGCCCAAATAAATACTTTTTTTAAGTAAATATATTTTTTTAATTTATTTATTTTTATCTCAATCACAGGTTAGGTACTTTGAATCCCAGGCTTAGCCCCCTCCCTCAGTCCCTCCTACCCTCCCACTCCTTCCCTCATCTCCCTCCTCCCCGCCCCCTCCAATGCTAACTTTAAAGAATGGAAATAACAGCAAAATGAAACATCTTCTTTCTATTTTTATTAATATTGTGAAAATGTAATATTCATTCTCACCTCTAAGTCCTCTCAAATCTACACCCTCATTTAACACTCACTAACATTTTTGTCCTCATTTTGTCAAAACCCAACTATACCAATTAACACTTACTGGACCCTCTTGAGAGTACAGTCATTTACTAGAGCACATTCTACCAATATGGGCCACAACTTTAAGGAAATCAGACTCTCTCTCTCTCTTCCAGACACTATGAATCGCCAATAGCTCTTTAGGAAAACTGGGACTTCATGCTCACTCTCCTTCTGCATGCTGTAATTTTGTTTGGCTTGAGTTTTCCCAGGTCTTGTAAAAAACTACCACAGCATTGTGAATCCATATGTTTAAATGTCCTATTATGTTTGGAAAATACTCTTTCTTTGGAATCGATTATCACTTTTGGTTCTTACAATACTTCAGTTCTGTCTTCGACAAGAATCCCAGAGCCATGAAAGGGATGTGTGTATGTATGTGTGAAATAGATGTCTTATTTAGAGCTGAGCAGTCCTCAGTAGCATAGACTCTGCATGTTGACTAGTTTGGGAGTCTGTGTTATTTGCCATCTACTGAAAAAACAAAGTCTCTCCAACGAAATATGAAAGCTATACTAGTCTGGTGATATAACAATAAGTTAATGCATGCCATCAGAAAAGAAATGCATTCATTACTATTGCCTCGCTGCTAACCTAGTTAGTTGAAGTTATTACTAGACTGGCAAGATATTTTCACTGATGTAATAATTAAATAAATGCTACCGAAGTAAGTATTCCACTCTCTGATTATATTTAAGGCCCTCTTCAAAACATGAAACCCATACTTGGCACTTTATCAGTGTCAAGAACCTGTGGCTAGATAGGTCCTAGGGCCTAGAAAAAAACATACTGCTATTACTGTAATGAGGTGACATAGTATTAAAACTATTTCTAATGACTTATTATATGACATGTTCCTATATTTGTCAATCATATTTTGTTTTGTCAGAATTATTTCTAAGTGTCAATATCATCAAAACATGTTCTGGTCCCTGGTGTGTGTCTGGTTAAATACAATGGTATGTGTGTGTGTGTGTGTGTGTGTGTGTGTGCATTTCTTGATACTTTTTCTAGCATTATACTAAGATTATAGTTAGATGAATTTTATTTTCATACTTGACAACAAAGGTTGCTTGCTTTTACACTATCATACCTTTGTAAATACACATTTCTTTAGTCTTAATTATCATGTTATATATGATTACACTTTAATCCCATTTTTCTTCTTACAGTGCTTTTTAACTCTTCAAAAATCTGAAAGGAGGATTTACCTCAGCATGTATTTTCTTTCTAGTTAGGACTTACTATGAGCATATTATGATTATTTTCCACTTACACATCAAAAAATCAAGCTGAAAGAAGCATTTGAGCTGTGTAATTTTATCAAGCTTTATAATACTTCTGAGGATGTACAAATGGTTCCTACACTGTATTTGTGGCATATGTCAAATCCATAGTTGATTTTTCATAATTCTATTATCAGTGTATTTGGAGTAATGTCAAAATTTGGACACTTACAAAATCATTGGATTTATTGATTGATTTATTCTCTGATTGCTGATTGATTCTTTTCTCATATAATATACCCCGTTACAATTTCCTCTTCCCTCAACTCCTAGATGCATTTTCTTTATGCATCCATTATGTCTTTCATTAGAAAAGAACAGGCTACTAAAAAAGAAAACAGATCATGACTATATAAAATATAAGAAAAGTAAAGGAAGAAACCCACATCAAGGCTGGACAGGGCCACCCAACACAAGGAGGGAAAGAAACCCAAGAGCAGGCACAAGAATCAGAGAACCACTGTTTCATTCACATAGGAGTCTCATAAAAATACTAAGCTGAAAGCTATAATGTATATGCAGAGGACCTGATGTCAGCTCTGAGCTTCAGCTTCTGTGAGTTGATTTGGAGGGTATTTTTTTCTCTTGATGTTCTCCATTCTTTATGGCTATCTCTTCTCCCCTTCTGCAGACTTCACTGAACTCTGAGGGGAGGTATTTGATGGAGACATCCTATTTAGAACTGTGTGTTCCAAGGACTCTCTCTCAGCATAATATATGATTGTAGGTCTCTGCACCTTTTCCCATCTGCTGTGGGAGGAAACTTCTCTAATAATAAACCTCTCTAATAATGAAATTCTCTAATAATGAGTATCTCATAAGATACTCATCTATGATTTTAGCAGAATATCATTAAGAGGTATTTTGTTGATACTTTTATTTTTAGATTGGTAGTGTTTGGTTTTATTGTAGGTCTCTGGGCTATCTAATTTCTGGTTCTTAGTCACCCAAGCAGTGCAGTCTATGGGTTTTATCTTGCAGAAAGCATCTTAAGTAAAATCAGACATTAGTTGGCAACTCCTACCAGTTCTGTGCCACTTCTGTTGCAGCACATCTTACAGGTAGGACAGATTGTAGATCAAAGGTTTTGAGGATGGGTTTGTGTTTGTGTTTCTCTTTTGGTAGTCTACAGAGAACATTTCCACACAAAGGACTTTAGAACATCAGTAAAGGCTTGATACAGGTTCCACTTCTTGGTATTCAATGAGTTGTGTAGGTATTATCCTCAGCACAGCCAACTCTTCACCCTCAGGTAATCAGAAATGAGTTTTTGTTTTTTTAAATGTTATTTATTTTTATATTAATTACAGGTTAGGTACTTTGTATCCCAGGCATAGCCCCCTCCCTCATTCCCTTCCTTTCTCCCCATCCCTCCCTCATCTCCTCCCTGCCCCCCTCCAAGTCCACTGATGGGGGAGGACCTCCTCCCCTTCTAATGACCCTACTTTATCTTGTCTCTTCAGGGCTTGCTGCAGTGTCCTCTTCTGGGATCTAGCTAGGCTGTTACTTCCTGGCGTGTGTGGGGGAGTGTCAAAGAGCCAGCCATTGAATTCATGACAGAAATAGTCCCTGTTCCAATGACTAGGGTCTCCAGTTAGATACTGAGCTACCATGGGCCACATCTGAGCAGGGGTTCTAGGTTATATCCATACATGGTCCTTGGTTAGAGAAACCGTCTCATAAAAGACCCCTGTGCCCTGATCTATTTGGTCTTTGTGGAGCTCTTGTTCTCCCCAAATCTTACTAACTCCCCCTATTTTCATTATTATTCCCTGCCCTCTGCTGAAGGCTTGGTTGTGAGTCTTAATACCTGCTTGATACATTGCTATATAGATTCTTTCAGAGGCCTTCTTTGGTATGCTCCTGTCCTGTTGCTTGTTTTCTCCTACATTCAATGTCAGTCCCACTTGTCCATCTAAACGAGCATTGATCATCCCAACCTGGGTCCTCCTTCTTGCTTATCTTCCCTAGGTGTATAGATTTCAGCATGACCTTCCTATCCTATAGGTCTATATAAGTGAGTATATACCATATGTTTCTTTCTGCTTTTGAGAGAAATGAGATTTTATATAGTCCATCCCATAATAATGAAATATATTTATGTTAAACATATTTTATTGCTATATTCTCATAGGTTTTTTATTATTTTTGTTACTAACTTCATTTTCATACTTTTAAATGAACCACTAACAGTGATAATTTAATCACATACTTAAAACAATAAGTACATAATTATTTTAACAGATAGACTCTAGGAAAATTTAGTTATTCCATTTCTCAGTTCTTCTTTCATTTAATAGTCCTTTCCCTGAAGTGTAGGCTGTCTCTCAATTGAAAGAGTTTGGCAAAATGATGAGTTGACATTTTTATTATTATTCTAGATTAGTTTACAGAACCTGCTCTGCTATCAGACTGTCACTGCTGCTGATTATTAGGTTTATATACCTTGATAATCAGGCTTTCATACCAGAAAAATCAATACTATAAGGAAATCCACATGGTTGTAGTCTGAGATCCAGTAATTACTGAGGCCTTCATTCCAACAACCTTCAAAATACTGAATTTTACCAACAGAACATGAGTATGGAAGTAAAATTTTCCAGTTCAAGCTTTAATATGAGATACTCTTGTAGTTCTGTGAGTGACTTTGAAGGAGAGGATCCAATAAAGCCATGTCCTGACTCACGACCCAGAACAATTAGAGTATACAAAATATTTTTCAACCTGCTAAAAACAAAATCCAAACATACACCTTCACCAATAATATAGAGGACTTGGGTCAAGCATTAACATCAAAACAAAGAGTAATGGAAGAGAAGTTTGTCAAACACTAACATCTATTGAAGTATTAAGAAAATATCTCACATGTTGGTGTCCTTATATCAATAAAAGAGTCCTTTCCAAATTTAGATGATTACAGAAGTCAAAAATATATCAAACACGGAACATGACATTGGTAAAGAGTTGTGGTTGAGGCTTAAAGCACAAAATCTAAACTTAATTTTAACTATAAATATACAAAATTTCAGTCTTCAAAAATATAAGTGATAGATTGATTTTTTTTCTATTCAGGTAAATAAAGGCTAGCAGTGAGCATGAAAAGAAAATACTGAACCAAAAGCAAGAGGTGTATACTCTGTTCTTGACATATAAAAGCAAAATGTACACACTTGTTTTCAGTTCTTCCCGGAAAATGGAGGAAATGGAATACAACAAGAATTCTTTAGCGATAGTCGCAAAAGATTTTTTTTTTCTAGTCACTCAATGCCTTGAACTTTTTGGTATTCATAAAGTTTGTAACATACTCCTTTCTAGAGCAGGGTCGTCAGCAAAATTTAGGCAGAAAAATAGCATTAACAGATAGTAAGAAATTCAGAAAGTAGAAATCTGCACTGTCTGAGATTAATGCAGATTATGAACTGTTTAAAAGAACTACAGATAAAACAAATTAAAAGAAACCCAACAGCACAGGCTCTAAAGGAACAAACAATAAATGGGACCTCTTGAAACTGAAAAGCTTCCGTAAAGCAAAAGACACTGTCGTCAGAACAAAACAATAGCCCACAGACTTGGAAAGGACCTTCACCAACCCTATATCTGACAGAGGGCTGATATCCAGCATATATAAAGAACTAAAGAAGTTAAAAAGCAATAAATCAAGCAACCCAATTAAAAAATGGAGTATGGAGGTAAACAGAGAACTCTCTGGAGAAGAATAAAGAATGGCAGAGAAACACTTAAAGAGATTTTCAACATCCTTAGCAATCAGAAAGCCCCTGATATTTCACCTTACACCCATCAGAATGGCTAAGATGAAAATTCAAGTGACAACACATACCAGAGAGGTTGTGGAGAAAGGGGAACTCTCCTCCATTGCTGGTGGGAATATAACCTTTTACAACCACTTTGGAAATCAATCTCGTGCTTTCTCAGAAATAGCACTCCCTCAAGTTCCAGCTATACCACTCTTAGGCATATATCCAAAAGATGCTCAAGTACACAACAAGGACATTTGCTCAACCACGTTTGTAGCAGCTCTATTCATAATAGCCAGAACCTGGAAACAACCCAGATGTCCCTCAGTTGAGGAATGGATACAGAAATTGTGGTACATCTACACAATGGAATACTACTCTGCTTTTAAAAACAAGGAAATCATGACATTTGCAGGCAAATGGTGGGATCTAGAAAAGATCATGTTGGGTGAGGTATCACAGAAGGAGAAAGGCACACATAGTATATACTCACTTATAAGTGGATATTAGACCTATAAGATAGGATAAAGGTACTGAAATCTGTACACCTAAAGAAGATAAACAGGAAAGAGGACCCAAAGTAAGATGATCAATCCTCACTTAGAAAGACAAATGGGATGGACATTGGATGTAGAAGAAAACAAGTAACAGGACGGGAGCCTACTACAGAGGGCCTCTGAAAGACTGTACCTAACAGTGTATCAAAGCAGATGCTGAGACTCATAACCAAAACTTTGGCAGAATACAGGGATTCATATGAAAGAAGTGGGTGTTAGTAAGACCTGGAGAGGACAGGAGCTCCAAAAGGACCAAATATATCTGAGCACAGGAGTCTTTTATGAGACTCTTTCTCCAACCAAGGACCATATATGGATATAACCTAGAATCCCTGCTCTGATGTAGCCCATGGTAGCTCAGTATTCAAGTGGGTCCCTCGTAAGGGGAACAGGGAAAATTTCTGACATGAACTCAATAGCTGGCTCTTTAACCAACCCCCCCTGCTAGAGGGAGAAGCAGCCTTTTTAGACCACAGAAGAGGACACTGCAGCCAGTCCTGAAGCTACCTGATAAGCTAGAATTAGATGGAAGGGGAGGAGGTCCTCCCCTGTCAGTGGACTTGGACAGGGGCAGAGGGGAGATGAGGAAGGGAGGGTAGGATTGGGAGGGAATGAGGGAGGGGGGCTACAGCTGGTACACAAAGTTAATAAACTGTACCTAATATTAAAATAATAAAAATGCCATTTTAAAAAGAAAGCCATCCTAGAGTTCATGACCAGCATTCCTCTTTCCAGGACAGTACACGTCTCCCTCTTACCATGTTAATTTTCCTCTTGTTGACGCTTTCAACCATTCTACACTTCCTATTCTATTCTTGCTCTTATGATATGCATTTTGCTATGTGTCATAGTAAAAGTCCTTAGGTTACACCATGTTACAGCTCATGACTTACGTGAGGATCATATCTCCTTCAATATCTGCAGAACTTCATTAGCTCCAATATCCATTTTATATATATTTTTAGTGAATAAAATTACTATCACTTTCAACTTTAAGCAAACTTCTCTTCTTTAGTTTCAGAATGTAACATCCTAAGCCTCCTTCACCTGCCACACCTTAATGTCTCTACTCCAGGAAAGTTTCAGTGAACTCTGCATCTAAAGTGTCAAATCTCAGATGCGTCAGGGCTCCTTGTCAACTAAGAACTCATTTCATTTTATTTTCCTCAGTTTTGTGCTCTAAATGTATATTATTTTCCCCAAAGACCTTTATCAAATTGATAACATTATGCCTATAAATCGGTTGCCCTTGATAGCAAAGGGACTTCCTGTGACCACCCTCTGTAACCAGCCATCCTACTTCTAAAGAAAGTATACTTACAGCAGCTCTGAACTTAAAGGAACAAAATTGTCTGGCAATTATATTTTCAGTCCTCAGTTCTGGGTTAGACTATGTTCATGAAATTATCCAAATAATAGTGAAAGAAGTTCTCTGTAGAGTAATCTTAGAATATAAAAATTAAAATATATTTTATTGGATCAGTCATTCTAACAAAATCACACTATCTGGTATTTTAATTTAGATACTCTTGTATAGAATCAGGAATAAATATAGATTATATGAAAAAAAACTGAGAGATATCCTTATGTAAAGTAGAATGATGAGACATGGAACCACATAGGTAAAGCTATAACTTATGTATTACCAATGGATAATTGAAAAAAAAGCTATATATTGTTAGGAATGTTAGATAACTTCTTAGAGTGTATATCTGATTTCTAACTGTTATTTCACACACACATACATGTGCATATGCACACGCTTACACAATGGTTTCTCATATTCCTTTTGAAGGCCACTAAACGTTAGCCTACAATAGAAAAAATGCAATGCATATTTAAAAAATAAAACTACACTTTTTCTTCTTTACTAGAAGATACACATACAGGATGCAATGACTCTGAAAAAAATGAAAAAATGTGCTCTCATGTATATTTATAATTTTTTTCTAAATTTATTTTTCCAATTTTTTTCAAAATTTATAGCAAGTATCTACAAAGAAGTAAATTTATGTTGCAACATACCCAGATCAACAGAAAAAGGAGAGAACACCAACTTTTAATAGGAACTATAACTGAAGAAATATTAATTGGCTCACATATGTGAAAATACACATGAATTAATAATATAAATAAAAGTATCATATACTCTACCAGAATTGCTGAAACAAACAAATGAAACTGATAATGCAACAACATGGACTGGCCTCTAGGAGCTCTCTTGTCTCCCACAAGGGAGGACATCTGTACAGGGCAGCTGTGTTGGGCATTTGAAAGTGTGTGGTATGGTTGATGCAACCAATACCAACATTCCCATACTGAGTCAGCCTTCCTACTCACAGAAGTGAATATGTATGTTCATCAAAAGACCTGATTAGAGTTTCATTTTCCAAATCCTTGAATTAGGCATTTCTCAATTTTCTATTAGCAATAAACTAGATAAATATATTGCACTACTTTTGCCAATTGAAATACAGCTAGCACTCTGAATCCGAGATTTCCAGACCTTAGGATTCAACCTACATGAAAAAAAAAACTATTTGAAAAGCAGCCTTTGTGATGATAAAATATACATTATTTTTCTCATCATCACACTCTAAACAATGCAGTATAGTAACTATTAGCATTTGCATTGTGCCATGAACTGTAAGTAATCCAGAGACAAGAATGTTATTTGTGAACAGCTTGCCATTTTCTATAATTTATTCATGGATTTGGGTGTATTCAAGGGTCTTAAAAATAATCCTTCACAGATGCTAAGAGACTGATAGTTTTAAATGAGGGTTTACTTATGACATGAAACAATAAAGATGAAATTTGTAAATGAAGGAGTGAGAGCTAAAGTTCAAAAGTGGAAATCAATGTCTGCTCTTAATTATCAGGACAGCAGCACATCCTGCTGACAGTTATGGGAGGGATGGAAGGGCTTCCTAGCAGAATGTTAATATTCCAGTGAGGGCATGCATGCATGTCCGTTGTCAAGCATTCCTTGTGAATCTGTGATATGTTTCCTCTTCCGTGTGTATCTTATAACTTCACAGACCTTACCAGTCAGAAGTCTACTTCATCTTCAAGTGGTTCAGGGCATGACATTTCACTCTTGCTTAGAATCTGTTAGCTTTCACTCTATGTCCCACCTCCTGGTCTTTCCGGGAGATATTTTATCTTTGTTTTCCTTTTTTAGCACTGTGATGTCTACAGCTCTTTTATTAAATGCTTTGTTGTTTTCCTACCTTCATTTTAGTAAATTCCAGGAATGATCTTGTAATGCTATACTTCATAGTCTATTTTTTTTTTTCATAGAGTTCTATGTGGAAACAAATTGGAGCTTACTCCAATTGCACAAATATTTATAAAGAAATGTATTAGAGAAAATGTTTTCTACAGATTCAGCAATTTAAATTGTGAACATGATTCTTCAAGAGCAGACCCTTTTACACACTGGTAGAAGTAAAAGCATAAGCCTTTGACTCTGCTCTGTAACTTGGGCCAAGTCTCACATTATTTGTCAGTGTTCAGGAAACAACACTTGAAGAAAAGCATGCATATTTACAAAGGATAATGAGATGGTTGTCAGGGAGTCCTCTTCTTCCAGTTCTCCATGCTCTGCATGTTCTCTTGGGTCAGTGTCCTCTGAAGAACTGAGTCTTGTGTCTTCCTGTATGTGTCAGCTTTTTCATATACTTTGAGAGATTTATCAAACTTGAAATCTTCTCTGCTTGTTCACTTCACCTCAGCCAGAAAATTTATTAATACAATGAGTGATCTGTAAACACACTTGCTCACACTGCACTGATAGCGTGCCATTTCAAATCTTCTTGAGGGGTTACGAATAGCATGTGTTTCCACCTCTCCCGCCATTTTTATATTCTTCCTGTACCTGGAAGAAAAGTCATACCTGTACATAGACTAATAAAAGTATCATTCATGCATTATTTGCCTCTCCTTCCAGAGATGGCAATGTTCTGTAAAAGCACTATAAATGTAGTGCCCCTAATATCTTTCTTTCAGAATGCTGGTTACTAGGGTAAATATAAAGATATAGTGCTTTTCTTCCAGGAGAGTAGGTATTCTTTAAGGGGTGGAAGATTGGTGCCCATCTGTCAAGAAATAATTCATTTTAAGGAATAATTATTCAAAGGACTTTATCATTACATGTCACTTACATACCTAATTTAATCCTTGGTGGATATCCTTTGAACACAGGCCAGGAAGTGAAGGCACCCTGCAGCCTTTTCAGTTCACCTTGTCAGTTTTATTCCTTCTGCCTCTGTTTCTGCAAACCGGCTCTTTCCTTAGCTTGAAAATTAGTCACAAGACTCCCTGAGCTTTTCCTAATGTTTGGCTGTGGGTCTCAGCATCTGTTTTGATCAGCTTCTGGATGAAGCCTCTTAGAAGACAGTTACACTATGCTCCTGTCTGCAATTATAACAGTACACCACTAATAGTGTCAAGGGTTGGTCTCTCCCATGGTATGGGTCTCAAGTTGGGCCAGTCATTAGTTGGCCATTTTCTCACTTTCTGCTTCTTCTTTATCCCTGCATATAATGTGGGCGGGAATAATTGTTGATCAAGGGTTTTGCGTCTGGGTTGATGCCCCCATTTCTCCATTGGAAGTTTTATCTGGTTTAGGTGGTAACACTTTGATGTTTATATTCCCCATTGCAAGGAATCTTAGCTAGGATCACCCTCATAGATTTCTGGGAATTTCCATTATCCTTGGTTTCTAACTCTTCCCAGAGATGCCAACAAATATTAGTTGGAGCTTGGGGAATCTTGTGGCAGAGGGGAAGGAAGGATTAAAAAAGCCAGAGAGGAGGGGGTTTCCAAGATGGCGGTGCCTGGAGGACACTCTTTCTGTCCAGCAGCACAGTAGGATCTGCACTATGACCAGCAGACAGAACTCACAGTCCTAAAACACTAGCGACCTATGTTTCCCAGGTCAGAGGACACCCCATGGTGTGGGATTCAATCAGCTGCAACTCTTCCAGCTAAAAAGGTCCTGGTTCCACCAGGCGCTTGGTCGCCAGCCCAGATCCACTCGCAGGCGTCCTCTGATCACTGTTCCAGACTGAACTCTGGGTCCCACAACACAAGAGACTGGGATTTCCAGTTGAGAGAAAACCCCATGGTGCTGACCTTAGGTTGTCTAGATAATCCCTGGAAAAAGACTCGGTCCTGCAGATCCCCAGCAACCAGCCCAAAGCTGGGGATGCAGGAACCAGCAGAGTCCTGCCTGTGCACCTGACTAGCTGCTCTGAATAGAACTATGAGCCCCAGGAATTCAGGGAGTAAGTCTCTCTGTTGGGTGACCCACGGGCAGGGGAACAGCAGGTTCGATCTCAGAACACTCATCCCACAATTCCTCCTCCTCCCAAAAAGTTCTCAGGAAATGCTACAGTTTCCACAGACATCCAGGCGCCCAATCACCAGCAAGGCAGAGGCACGCACAGGCCTGTGCCAGTGGTTTCTACTCACCATCCCAGAAAGGATTGCAGTCCCCAAAACACAGTCTGGGTGTCCCTGCTGGGAGGAAACCCCACAGCAGAGGAACCATCAGGTCCATCATTCAGGGCACCCAACTCCAGAAGACTTTCTGGCTTCACACAGGCCCTAGGCTCTAGCCTTCTACTGCAGGCATGAGTGCCCTGCTCACCTGCCATTGATTACTGCTAGGGAAGAGGGGTACACAGCTGCAACCTCAGACCTACAAAAGCCTGAGAACCATCACAGCAACTCTCAGATACTGGGTCCAAGTTATGACTGGTTATCCCTAGCTAAACTGACAAAACCGTGGGACTCCCTGGTTCTTCAAGAGGGCACCCCCCAAAAAAAATACACCTTAAAGAACGAACAGCAGCTACACCTCACTAAAACCAGAGCAAACAAACAAACAAACAAACAAAAAAACAAAAAAACCAGGAGCAGGGCAGCCATCTCCAGGACTTTCCTTGATGAGAGGAGAGCCTTCCTGAACACCACAGTTACCACACAGGTCCATATGCCTGAGGTGAACTGTGACAACTATTGAGAAGCACCACCATTCAGTTGAGTATACCCAAAAAGCTGAGTAGATCTACTTCAGAACCCTGCCAAGGGGATTCGCCTCACCCCAGGACACAGCAGGCACAGAAATTAATAGACAACACCTGAGATATCCAGATGGGTAGAGGCCAGCATAAAAATACAGCCAACAAAAGGCAAAGCAGTATGGCATCACCAGAACCCAGTTCCTGAGGGACAAGTAGAAATGGATACCCTAACATAAGTGAAAGTCAAGAAGATGACCTTACATCTATGCTTATGAAGAGGTTAATGGAGGAAGCAATTAAAATGCATAAAGACTTAGACAGAGATATAGTAAAACAGATTATGGCCATCTGTAAAGAAATACAGGAAGATGCAGCCAAACAGTTTGTGGCTTTCAGAGAAGAAATGATTAAATCACTGAAAGAAATAAAAGAAACAGCAGAATGTTCAAACAAACAGGTTAAGGAATTGAAGGAAAAAGAAGAAAATACAATCACACAGGTGAAGGAAACCAACAAAACGGTTCATGATCTGAAGATAGCATTGAAAAAATTAAAGAAAACACAAACAGAGGAAATCATGGAGAGGGAGAACCTAGGAAAGAAAATAGAAACTACAGAGGTAAGCATAACAGACTACAAGAGCTGGAAGAAAGAATTTCAGGTGTGGAAGATACAATGGAAGGCATCGATGTATCTGTCGAAGAAAACAATAAATCTAAGAAATTCCTGACACAAATAATCCAAGAAATCCAAGACAACATAAAAAGACAAAACCTAGGAATAGTAAGAATAGAGGAAAAAGAAGAGTCCCTCCTCCAAGGCCCAGAAAATATTTTCAACAAAAGCATAGAAGAAAATTTCCCTAACTTAAAGGAGAGGCCTGTAAGAATACAAGAGGCC
>CM053762.1:61357335-61385665 GCA_028658305.1 Pachyuromys duprasi | reverse complement strand
GATTTGGCGCCTCCTTCTGTGCCAGGGGCTGTGCACCACGGTCTGAGATGATATTTGGGGCACACACAGTGGGTTTGGGTTGGTGTGCATCCGCTGTATGCAGGGCTGTCTGAAATGGTGCCCGAGGACTTCTCTGTCTGGCCCATGGACAGACACCCGAACTGGTGTTTTTGCTGAAGGATGCGTGCAGCTTTTGCCCTCAATGTACAGTCTGGTCAAAAGGGTCCCAGGATCCTCTCAGCCGTAGGTTGAGACAGAACTCAGGTTCCTCCCAGATCTGCTGGCGGACTCACACACTGACTGAGTTTTTGCTGACAGAAGTGTTTGGCACGTGCCCCCGCAGTGTGTGGACTGGTCCAAAAGGTCCCCCAGTCCACTCAGTCTGGGGTGGTTCTGATGATAGGTCTGAGCCTGCAGCACACCCGTGGGTTGAAGCAGAACCCGGGTGCAGTGTGAGCTCGCAGGGTGCAGTTCAGTGAAAACAGCACTGGCTCCTCCTGAGACTGCCAGCGAGACTGTGTGATCCAGTCTGTAATGGTGGTGTGGGCACGCAGCGCGGCTGCTAGTTCAGATCAGAGCTGTGTGCTGCTGGTCACCGGCAAATTTTTCCAGGTAATAACTGGGTGTCCCTAGGGTTTTCCCACTTGATTTTCTCACCGTAGGAGTTCTGCTCACCTGGCACTCACAATGCTGGCGTTTGAGGTCCCAGAGTTTAGTCTCCTGGTCGCTGCATTGTTTCTGCTCTCCTACTCCTCAGACAGAGTGTTCTCTCGTGGCAGCCATCTTGGATCTCCCAACTTTTAGTTCTTAATGCCAGATCATGAATTTTTCTTTACCCTGGCACCAGTGTATTTTCAGTACTGAGTTTTCTATCAGTCAGTTAACAATATAGTACAGAACAACAACAGCAAAAGCAAATTCCCATCAGTGTGTGTGTGTGTGTCGCGCCCACCTCACCAGCAAGGAAGACGCCACAAAAGGATTTTTCTTGAGCATGCTTTATTAGGAATACTTCATGCTATTCAGCTGCCTAGCTAGCAGTAAAAGGCAGAAGACCCTGAGCTACGGACTGACGCTGCTTAAATAGGACTTAAGACAGCGTGTACTTCCATGATTGGTCCATATCTCAAATCCTCATTAGCATAGCCCCTGGTGGGCTATGCACATGCGCCCACGAGTTGTTTACCACTGCCGTGTCCACAAAGAACGCGGAAACCAGTGCCATCTTGTAATGACGAATGCCAGCTCCTGACATATGTGTTTGTGTCTACTCAATGTATTTATGTATTTTACTTTACTAAAATTTTGATGACCCTAGCTTAAAACTAAGTTCAATATTATATTTAATCCAGGGATATTTGGTGTTCTCACCTCCTGAAATCACAATATAGGATTACATTCATCTCACAGGAAACCATGAGAACACATGAGAAAAACACACATTATATAATAAAAGCGAACATCAAAAAAACCTCAATTCTCTACTCTTGTCATGGCTGTCAGTATTCCATTGCTGAAACTAAGTCACATGACAATTCTGATTCCAAGTAAGGAAGGAAAGTATATATGCTGATAACTATGTTGTGATAAAAAAGTGATACAGAAAATAAGTCTATTACAGACAGTAATTGTTCACTGAAAGAATCAACAGTCATAGTGGTTTTGACATAGCCTGGGTCACTGAGAACCTTTTTCCTCAGATGGAACCTGAGTAAACTTGCCCATGTTAATATAGAGTAGTAGTGTCCTAAGTGAAAGCAAATCTAGAGAAATAATACTTCCGATGCATCTCTTTGTACCTACAAATAACATCTATGCATTGATCATACTTTTAAAATTATAAAGTAACTCAGACAACCCATTACAACTTTAAACTGAACATGGTCAACAGATATTGGAAAGCAGTCCATTCCCACGGCCAAGCCAAAATTTGTATCCTCGTACAGAACAGCTCGAGAGAACACACAACAAAATCCAGACTTCAGTCCAAGTTTCATACAAAATAACAAATGAGCAATACCCATCGGTAACTGTATCACTGATGCACAACAATTCTATTGTCAGAGAAACACCCTTTAGTGGATGATGTACAGACTGTATGTGAGTTACAGTTACAGAGAGGATTTTTCCTGGGTTCAGTTCTAGAGGATGACGCCAATATTATGGATGAGAGTCTTGAATGCGTGCTAGGACACTTCACTACTTCCTCTACCAGTGAGTCAGCTCTGTTACATGTGTATAATGGAAGGGTAGGTTCATTGTTGTTCACACAATTCCAGCAGAGAGAATCCAGAACATGCCTTTCATGTCTATGAGTGAAACTCCACTCTTCACAAAATCTCTTTCTTTTGCAACTAAATTAGAGAAAGTCAGTTCTAATTTCTATTCAAGCAGCAGATGCAAGAAGTTTGTTATCTTAGATCCAGATGACCATTAAATAAATAGTTCTTTCCAGTACAGTGGCATAGTGATTCAGATTTGTGGAATAATGCAATATGAAATTCAAGCATCAGAGGTAGATTGCTACCTACTTCATTCTGCTTATTAACCATTCCTCCTAGTATTTGCTGAAACGTGTGAGGTAAGGTTTACTTGTCATTAAAGTTCTTGTTTTAGTTCATGTCAGATAGAGTAGAGCAACAATGACTTTACAATAAATGACATGAGTTTAAATAAAAGAACACAATTCAATGTACTTTTAATTCCATTTTCTCTAAGGCTTGATTTATTATCTTAATTGAAGAGAGTAAAGCTTATTTTTTTCTATAAAGACCATACTGAGATGCTATGGGATTTTTTTGACAACAGCTAACTACCAATAAATAATTCTGTTAAATTGTTGACTGCTATATTATCTTTTATATAAGTTATAAAATAATACCTACATGGATGTTTCATGAGTGAAATTTGACCTTTATAGGTAAAATGAAAGCGACTACATAATAACATTCCACTTTGTATTTATCTTTATTTTTTCATATTTATCTCTTTAAAGTGAGAATGTTCCATTTTCTTCATGATTTCTAATACTTTGAACCATATTTTATATAATTTTAAGAGAGAAATGGCATTAGAACATAGGCTAATTTAACCTAAGGTTTTCATTTTGTGTAAACAAATGGAAACAAAGCCTTGATAACTGTGTGATGTTTTTTAAGGTATATTATGAAGAGTTATACCAATTTCAAGTAGAATGTCTGATAAAGTGGTGCAATAACCAATTTCTTGGTTTTCCTTGCTCATGTCTGTCCTGTTCTCATTAGGAATCTACGATTAGCTATATTTCTTCCTTTAACAAGGCAAGAAAATAAACATTACATGTGCAAACAAGGCTTCATACATTGTGACTTGAGACACCATATGTATCTCAAAATTCAGTCAACAGCCATGTTTCTATACTACTTCATATACTCTAGACAGCCCAGGAAATACCTGTAACAGTCATCAGAAATCAATGACATGATTGATTCAGAAATATAAGTAATCAAAGTGAAAAATCAGGAACAAACGTCAGAGAAAAATAACTCCCAATGCAATACGCTATGGTTGTGAAGCTATTCCACCAAAAGGTGTCACCACCAGTCACTCCATCTATAGAACAAAAATTATATCCAATATCTAGCACCAGTTCTGAAAAGTTACTGTTGTCAGTATCAACTTGCCAGAACTCCAGAACTAGAGTCAGGAATAACAGTGTAGAGAACACAAACTTTGTATAGGAAAAAAATTGTGTCAGCCAAGGAAATAATAGAGGGACCACATTTCTGAGACCACAATGAATAGTCAAAATTCATTTGGCAGACAACATGCCAAAATGATTATCTGAACCATCAAAAGGTCACATTGTTTATGACAATGTGTAATGTTCCCTGCAAAGCTTATCAAAAGGATCCATCTTTGATTGAGTGCTCCTACTACAAACAACACAATTCAAACTCAAAGCAAGGAATGGCAAGGAATATTGGGTGATCAAGTAAGTGCATCTGTTACCTTCATTCTGTTGAAAGTACAATGGATTTTACTGATTTCTAAGCCCTTCAAGTTAGGTAGTATTTCATATAGTGATTATATTTTTAAAACATTGTAAAAAATGCTGTGTATTCAGGAGGTATCCAGGTAAATGGAACTATTGTCAGTTCAGGTAAGCAAAGAAATCTTCTTGGGCCAGATAAATCTCAGGTCCACTGATCTCTCTTCAAGAGTTCTTTCCACTTTAGCTATTTGGCCTTAGCATTTTTGCTTGTGGCATATGTGTTATAAAATTCTAACTTGGGACATTTAGAATGGTTATGACTAAAGCTCCTTTTTTTAGAACTTTGCTACTATGTGTTGAAATGTCCACTGAAGAACCTGTTTCTGAAATCAACCTTAGCATAAGCAGTCTTCCTGCTTCTACACACATGAAGTTTAGGTCATTTCGATCTTATTCTAGGAACCCTCTTATCCATCACTCATTTCCTCAGTAACTTAATTCTATTTTCTTTTAAAAAAACTAAATAATGCTTCTATTTCAGTTATTAGTGTTTATTTCTATAGGCGATACTGGAATTTCTACTTACCATTTCGGTTTTCTCATAAATTTCAGCAAAATAGCAGGTAAAGGAAACCTGCTTTTTTCCATTTCTACAAAATATCAGAGAATCTATTTCTTCCTGTAATGGTGCTGTCAACTTGGATTTAAGTAGCACAGCCATCTATTCACTACATAAGATAAAAACTCTCTGAGAGCCTCTTAAATTTCCTATGACATATGTTGCAGTTGTTAAGCTGTGCTGTAATCATTAATACTACACTAACTGCTGAAAATACAAAGTTTGGTCCATTCTCAGTACATTTACAGTTGAAGCTGTAAGAGGCAGAAAGAGCAGAGAGTACAGTTTCAAAGCATGTAGAAGGGAAGAAAATCTCTCTAGAGATTTATGTAGAAAGGAGTGCCTGTGTCCTTTGAATCACTGCTCTAAATACCCAAACAGCCAGAACAATAGTTTTGCATAAGGAAAAGGGATTCATTTATATTTTCTAAGATATATCATATTTTATTATAAATGCTATTTTTTTATTGTAACCTGCAACAAGCATAGTTATTTATTTATCACCTGGATACAAGGCATCCATCATACAGTAAGCACTCTGAGGGTATAAGAAGAAAATGAACAAAGGAGTGAGGTTCTGTCCTCCCAAAGCTAGCATTAAAATGGGGGGGGAGGGATAATATTTCTACTCTTGCTGATGTTATCATATCCATATATGCCTATCTTAGAGAGAAATTATGCCTATCTTAGAGAGAAAATGCTGGATTTTATAATAAGTTAACAAATTACATGACCCCATCATAACCACAGAAGTATTCCTGGAGGGTGTGATAATAGAGCAAGCTCACAAAAGTGAGGAGGTAAGAAGTAAGGCAGAGGAACATTCAGCAAATCTTCACAGTTGCATGCTGAACCCTGTTAGTTCTGAGGACACATGGTGTTTTTGATCAACTCCATTCTGGCTAGTGGATGCAGAAATTAGACAGGTCAGGAGTGATAAGGCAAGAGACATATAAAAGAGCTGATAATAAAATTTCTGGGAATTACACTGAAAAAGTGTTTTATCCCCCAAAACAATATGTTGCTCTGAATCATCCATCAGCTTTGTTATCTATTTTTCTATCTACCCATGTGCCTCAAACAGTACAGCTTTAGGATTGACTTGACAGGAGTGATGGGGAATGAAGAAATGACAGAAAGAGGGACAGGAAAGCTAGAATTGGGTGATCCCTGTACTCTGATGGAATAGCTGCAGCAGCCAGAAAACTCAGCATGTTTATTGTGTGCAGATAAATGAAGAAGCAGCTTTATTTGAAAGGTGGGTTAGCTAATCTCAGCAGCAGTTCTCTATAGAAAGCTTTCCCTGGCTTCTGTCATCCAGGTGGAGGTGGCTAAGGTTGGTATGTCCTGCATGTCCACCTCAGAATGCCATTCCAGCTAACCCAGATAGAAATGAAGTTTTAAATTGGCACATAGCAAACAACCCTGGGATCATACAAACCACAGATGTTACTGAAATTTAAATATTCAGGTTCATTTCTGCTCATGGTGTCTGAGGTTTGGCCAGGGATTTTTCCTATTGGTCTTCTTGAGAGTGATGCTTTTGAAGATTTATCAGCAGAGGTCATTTTCTCTCTACCTTGTTCTCTCTCTCTTTTTAAAAAAGATAATTAAAATATAATTGCATGATTTACCTTGTCCTCTTCTTCCTACTATCACTACCGTGTCCAAAACCCCACTCCTTTTTTTCTCATTGCAAATATTTATATGCATAATGGATCAAGATATAAATACAGTCTGCTAAGTCCATTCAATGTTGCCTGGCTGTGTGTTTCTGGAGCTACTTGGTATTGGATAACCAACTAGGTGGATCTCATTTGGGGAAGATTAAACCTTCCTCTCTTCATTTGGTTGATGGTCTGTGGCTCTTCATTTAGGGGTGAAGCTCCTTGAGATATTCCCCTTCTATTTTGAGATGCCAACTTTTGCTTAGGCCTTGTTTCAGGAGCCATATTGTTAATTTTTTTCCTTTGGTACAACCTTGTTGTGCTCACCGCTTTCCTCTTCTGACGGTTGCTGTGGCAACACCAGGTCTTTCACACTGTCGAATCCATTTCATCATATCGCCTTGCCCAACTCCAAGTGCTTTCTTATTCTACCCCACACTACTCTCCCTGGTTCTAATCAACTTATTTATGGGAACAACATTTTACAGAAGAAATTTCTCATGAATGGAGTCTGGGGATAATGTATCAAGAAGAATTTCTTAAAACCCAGTTCCATTACATGACAGGACAAGTTCCCAGGAGCAATAGTAAAAGGCCAGTCACTTGAGTTATTTAAAACCCAATTGGACATTCATGGTGGACAAACTGGCAGGAATTCCCTAGCTTCAGGCACACAGAAATTAAAAAGACAAAAGGTCATACAGAGATATGTTTTTCCTTTTAGCTCAGTTTTTCTCTGAACTGGAGTCTACAGTTTCTGCTGAAACTAGCTATATTAAATCGACAGCTGGACCCTCTGCTTTTCTGCTGTCCTATTGATTAAGAGCTGGAACAAAAGAAGTGCTAAGGTACTGAGGAAATTCTGTAACTAAAAAATCAGTGGTCTGGTCTCCTGACCTAAACCCAAGCTTGACATTTAGTAATTGGTTACCAATTCTACCTCTTTAGTCTTACTTTATGATGAAAGAACATAGTCTCTCTGGAACAGACATTAAGTATCATAAAATAAATCTGCCCATTTGTACATCACTTCCTGCTGCAATTATGCTATTAATTTGTCAACCAAAAAATAATTTTTAAAAAATTCCAAAGAAAATAAAAACCCCAAACCATACCTAGTTAATGGATTTTCCAATTAGGATAATAATGTTATTTTTTGATATTGTTAGATGTTAATACACTACCAGAATTATGATGATCATGATTATAATGCACAGGAAAATCACCACACCTAAAACATCTAAGACATTTGCATTGTCAGTTAAGGGCTACTTTTATGTTAGTACCATGATAATATCATGAACTTTCCCTTTGTTATTATGAAAATCAAGGACAGGTTAAGAATTCTCTTAACTTTGTCAGAAAACTATTATTTCATTACATAGTAGCACAGTGTGAAACAGAACGTACAGTTTGTGGAGGAGTTTCAACCTGGGAAAACGTATGTTCAGTATGCATTATTATTAAATTTATTTGACATTTGAAAAAATCAAGAAGATAAAATGAATTATTCAGCGTTTAAGACCAAATCGTAAGTCAGCTGCAATTCCAGAGTGGCAAACCGTTTTCATTTTCAATTATTGTTTTCTCATGCCTTTCCAAACATTTACTTTGGAAAAATATTCCAAAGACAATTTCAAGTTCTGGATACTTTCGGTTCATCTACTGTCTTTTCTAAATGCTTATATTCCAAAGACAACAACAACAAATGAACATACAGCGTCTTACGTGGTGAACTGAGAAAGCCATGGATATGTGAAGAGTGGATGAAGTTCTGAAAGTGTAATAGATGCTGTCTGATATGGACATGACCATGTCAAAGACAAATTTGGACAGCCTTCTGCCAGGCAAAGGATGAGAGAGACGGCAAAGCCTTTCTCTGGTCTCAGTGTAATGTTGGTAGTTTGGACAACATCTAGTCACTGCAATTTCATCTTCCCAGATACTGCTAACCTAAATTTTGAACTTAAGAATGAAAAAGAATAAACGAAACTAGTTGACTCTGACCTTTCATCAATATAAATATCTATAAAAGATAAACTTGTCTAAGTAATCAGAAGAGACACATTCCTGTATGCACAGTAACTAAATGCCACAAGTGTCACACTCAATGGGGGAAGAGAGATGCAAAAGTACATGTTATAATAATCATCTTTAAGAACTGACAAAACTAAAGTTACTGAAGTCAAAACAAAGGATATGTCTGTACGAAAACTGGTCTGCTTAAGATCCTAGGGCACATTGCAGAGGGAACTGGTCTCTTTCTTGGTGTAGATTTCTACACAAATGTGAGTGAAATCATTCATGGGGTTGTGATAATGTTAATTATCAATTTGAAAACTTTAGAATAACCTGTGCTTGAGCCTCTGAGACTATCTGTGGGGATTACCTTGATTACTGTAAATGACCTGCCTAAGAGTGGAAACAGTAAGCTGAGCACTAACAGCCATATGTTGTCAACTTTTCTCTCTTGGCTACAGGTGCAATGTGATAACCTCCCTCAAACTTCTGCAACCAAGACTTCCTTGCTGGAATGAAGTATAACAAGGTACTACTATGTGCTAAATGAACCCCTTCTCCATAAGATACTACGATTGTTGGATTCTCAAAGTAGAAGGAAAGGAAAGTAAGACAGGAGCTTTATATCTAGCATTGTGCATTTAAAAAATAAAGTATAATTAGAACAGAAAAGATGAAAATTGAAATGCTGCCTCATTTATGTTAAGAATTACTGTAAAATATATAAATATAAAACTCATATTTTAATCAAAAAATTAATGACCCTAGCCCTCAGAAAACCTAATTGTTGTAAATATGTAGCATCAATTGGAAGGGTATTGTAGAAGTTATTTAAATAGGCAAAATGAAGAGTGATGACAGATGGAAGATAATGTCTATTAGGTTAAATGAAAAATACTGATGAAAAAATTGATGTTTATTTAAAAGTAATTTGAGCTGATGTCATCTGAATTCATTCAAGATGAGCTAATCACTCATCAAGATTAAGGATGAGTTTGGTGTCATCATCTATATTTACTTTGAAATGTATGAATGAATGCATTGAAACAATTCACCAGGGAAGTTTCTTGGCTAGTGAGTTAAGCTACTGAGTCATTAGAATATACAAATTCCATGACACTGTCCAAGGATATTGTTTAAAGAGATAGGAGAAGGCTGGGTCTGGAAGAGACATAATCTCAGCACTTAGAGCATGGTGGCAGGAAGAGAAATAGTTGAAAGTCATTCACAGCTGCATAAGAAGTCCAAGGTCAGTGTAGGCAACAGTAGAGATTTTATATCAGAGAAATAAAATAAAATAAGGGAGACAGGGATTGGAAGAAGGAATGAGAGAAATAAATAACAATGAGACTTTGAAAATACATATAGTAAAAGAATGAACAGGGGGAGATAATTCAGCAGGTAAGAGGACTTGCTACACAAGCCTGATAACTCCAATTCAATATTGGAACTATAATAGAAGTCCTGATTCCTGAAAGCTCTTCTCTGTTCTCTACACAGGTAAATATACAGCCTTGTTCACATAGGATATTTTTAAATTAATTGAAATAAAAATAATTTTTAAAGGTGAACAAATAGAATTTAAGGAAGCAAATCAAAAGATAAAAAAGTAAAGTTAGGTAAGAATAGACCCAGATGATCATAGAACTTAAAGTCTTTTAATGATTAAATAGTCAGTGTCATCAGATCTAAAGGTAAAATTAATTTTCCAGTATTCATAGCACATGAACATCAATGATGGAGAAGAATAATAGATGGTATATGAAAATAAATTTGGCCAAAAGTAACAAAAACTTTTTTAAACAAGTGAGTAGATAAGTTATATCCTCTCCTTGTCTTCAGATTTCATAAATGGTTGATGATAGAATAATTATCAAACTCTACTAAAGAAACTCTGATTATAAGTGGGGAATCCTGATATCTGGTTTCTTTGGTTTTTTTGATATTGAACATATAATTTATTTTACCTCTATGTAAAAGAAAATGATTCTGTTGAGTTGGTTTTGATTTATATTATTTTATTATTATTTCTCATATTTCTCTTTGTTTCCTAATAGGAGAAAGAATGGATATAGATATGAAAAAAGGGGATGTGGAAAGGAACTGAAGGAGTAGAAGGAAGGAAAACTGCAATCAGAATATATTATATGAAAATACATATTTTCATTTTATTAAAAGTAGATTTTTTTCATATAATATATCCTGATTACATTTTCTCTTCCTTTTGTTTCCCCTAGTTCCTCCCTCCCTACCTTTCCACCTAGATATACTATTTTTCTAATTCTCACTAGAAAAAAACAGTCTTCTAAGTGATAATAATAAAGTAATATATAAGATGAAAACAAAAATATATGTTGAATTTGGACAAGACAAAAAAAAGCCCAAGAAAAGGTACAAAATTAGAGAATCAGTGACCCACTCATTCATTCACATACTCAGGAATCCCATAAAAACACTAAACTGGAAGCCACAATACATACAAAGCAGACCCGGTGCAGACCCATGCAGGCCCTGTGCAGACAGCTTTAGTCTCTGTAAGTTCATATGAGCTTTGTACAGTTGATTTAGATGGTCCTGTTTTCTTGGAGCTCTCTATACCCTATAGCTCTTACACTCATTTATAGCTTCTCTTGCATGAAATACCTTACTTCTCCATATTTCTTCCTTCTGCTGTAGAAGGAAGCTTCTCTGATCTGTTAATGACTGAACAAAGCACTAATCTATGAGTATAGTGGAATATTACATTAGGAATATAATTTTGTCACTATGTGGTTTTTGTTGTTATTGTCTATTTTTGTTTTTGTTTTTTGACCAGTAGTATTAGGATTTTCCTTGGATTTCTGGGCTGTCTATTTTCTCTTGGTTACCAAAGCAGTGTTGGATATCATTGGGTGGACCTTAAATTAAATTAGTTATTGGAACCAATAATCTATGTGCCACCATTGTTCTATCTTGCAGGTAGAACATTATTGTAGAACAAAGGTTTGTTGCTGGCTTGGTGGTTATATCTCTCTTTTCAACAATGGTGGAAGAATGTAGGGTGAAGCTCAAGGTATACACCAGCTAGATTTCTCCATTTTGATAGAGCTGTTCAAGTTTTGTCTTATGCAATGGGGCCTTGCTCTCAGTTTGTGGAAAACAACTTATTGTCTTGGAAATACCCTTGGTTGTAGAGAGATTGCCATAGGACCTCTTGGGTCAACAACTCAAATGCATATAGCACAATCCCATCACTGTGGCTTTGTTGGTGACAAGAGATGGCCAACTGGGGCTCTGTCTTCCCCAATATTTGATGATTTCATTTTATCACAGTCATATATGTATATTTCAGGAAGGTTTCTATTTTATTAGGTTTCCATACTATACTCCAAAACAGTGACAATCCACACAGCCACAGAGGTTAGGTGTAGAGTAAGGGACCAGCAGTGGCTCTCAACCTGCAGTTTATAGACTTTTCACAGAGGTCACCTCAGACCACAGTAACACCTCCTTTCAAGTAAAAACTTAACACATTCCAATCCATCTGTATGACAAAGACAACTACTGAATTTTGACTTGCTCTTTAACTAAGCTCATAGTGATTAAGAATGCATTTCCTGCTACAGACCTTATTAGAGAGTAAAAAAGGAAGAGAGAAGCAGAAAATTACATTATAACAGAGAAAAAGAGAGAAGAATAGTCCCAAGGAAGCCAGGAACAGTGGACACTCAAAGATTAGAAATTTCTTTAGTATATGAGAAAGTGTCAACAGAATGTGAATAAAGACTCACTTGGGGTATTGTGAAGTACTCAGTAGGATATTTAAGACGGATGCCAAGTTTATATATTCTAAGATACCAAGTGAGCTAATTACAAATATTAGACAGAGATTACCTTTTAGATAATGCATCCAGGGCCTTAAATTTTATTTCAGTCTCATACTGTCTATTCCTGATATTTCATGCTTTCTTTTTCCTTATATAAAGGTGAGGCCAAAGTAACAAACCTGCAGTAATTTTTTTATTTTGTATTTTAAAAATATTTTATATTATTTTTTATTAATTATACTTTATTCACTTTGCATCCCAGCTGCAGCTTCCTTCCTCTTCCCCTCCCAATCCCTCCCTTCCTCCCCTTTCTCCACACATGCTCTTTCCCTAATCCACTGATAAGGGAGGTCCTCCTCCCCTTCCCTCTGATTCTAGTCCATTGGGTCTCATCAGGAGTGGCTGCATTGTCTTATTCTTTGGTCTGCTAAGGCTGCTCCCCCCTCAGGGGGAGGTGATCAAAGAGTAGGCAAATCAGTTCATGTCAGAGACAGTCCCTGATCTCATTATTATGGAACCCACTAGGACACTGAACTGCCATGGGCTAAATCTGTGCAAGGGTTCTAGGTTATCTTCATCAATGCTCCTTGATTGGAGTATCAGTCTCAGAAAAGACCCCTGGGCCCTGATTTCTTGGTTCTGTTGCTCTCCTTGTGGAGTTTCTGTCCTCTCCAGGTCTTACTATTTCTGACTTCTTTCATAAGAATCCCTGCACTCTGCCCAAAGGTTGGCCATAAGTCTCAGCATCTGCTTTGATACCCTGCAGGGTAGATTCTTTCATCGGCCCTCTGTGGCAAGCTCCTGTCCTGTTCCCTGTTTTCTCCCTCTTCTGATGACCATCTTCTTTGACTTTCTGAATGGGGATTGAGCATTTTAGCCAGAGTCCTCCTTATTGATTAGTTTCTTTAAGTGTACAGATTTTAGTAGGTCTATCCTATATGTCTAATATCCACTTATAAGTGAGTATATACCCTGTGTGTCTTTCTGCTTCTGGTATACCTCACTAAGGATGATCTCTTCCAGTTCCCAACATTTACCTGCGAATTTCATGATTTCCTTGTTTTTATTTTTTCTGAGTATTATTCCATTGTGTAGAGCGCTTCCTCAAGATCTAGCTACACCACTTCTAGACGTATATCTAAAAGATGCTCAAGTATACAATAAGGACATTTGCTCAACCATGTTTGCAGCAGCTTTATTTGTAATAGCCAGAAGCTAGAAACACCCAGATGCCCCTCAACTGAGGAATGAATACAGAAATTGTGGTACATCTACACAATGCAGTAAGTATTTTATATATTTAACACTAAAATATTTGTGACTGTTGAGATGCATGTGGAACAAGTGAGGAAGGTTATCAAAGGAAAGGAAGACTAGACAGGAAGCAATTATGTTAACCATATAAATAAAGCCCTCCTCCTCTAAATCTTGAAGTATTTAGTACTTCTCTAAATTATAGAGTTCACCTAGTGTCCATAAACCAGCTTTCAGAAAGTTTGAGTTTTGAAGAGAAGAAATTCATGGATACAAATTATTTAGGAATTCATGATATGGAATGGAGCACTCATAACGAAATAGATGAGGGAAGAGAGGGAAAGATGTCAAGTATATGTGATTGATGTGTAATCTCCAATGCTGGCAGAGGCGTATTAAATGTTAAATGTCACCTCCTTATGATCTGCACTCAGCATTGCTGTACAACTTCCATGTGAATAGAACAAACTCTTATTCAGAAGAACAGGCACAAAACCTAGAAACTATCAGCACTTAGGAGCCTTCCTCCTCTAGGGCTGGAGATCTCAGTAGAGGAAGGAAGAGGGGCTGAGCATCAGTATTGAGTAGTTCAGAAAGTATGATAAAGGATTGGTTATGGGAGCTGGAGGCATGGGCCAGGATTTAAGAGAACATGCCTTTCTCCAGAGACTATCAACTCATTTCTCAGAATCAGCATCCTTGTCAGGTGGCTAACAACACTATGTATCTCCAGCTCCAAGGTATCTGGTGCCTTTTCTACCCTCCCTGGGCAACCATACATTGACACAGACACACACAGATACACACAGACACGTAGACACATGCACACAGAGAGAGAAAATGTTGCAATAATGAAAGACGATGTATGTGTTCATTTGTTTGTGAATATGTTTTTGTGTGTGCAAGTAAACGTGTGTACCTGTATATGAATATGTATGATGTGTATGTAAATAGGGAGGCCAAGAGACAACTTCAATTCCATTCCATTTGATCAAACTGTTTGTTTTTTTAGCCAATACCATGCAGTTTTTACTACTATTGCTCTGTATTACAGCTTGAAGTCAGGGATGGTAATACCTCCCAAAGTTCATTTATACTGCAGGATTGTTATAGCTATCCTGGTTTTTTGTTTATTTGTTTGTTTGTTTGTTTCATATGAAGTTATTCTTTCAATGTCTGTAAAGAACTGTGTTGTCATTTTGCTATGGATTGCAATGAATCTGTACATTTCATTTGGTAAGACAGCCACTTTTACTATGTTAACCTTACTGACCAATGAGCATGGGACATCTTTCCATCTTCTGAAATCTTCAATTTCTCTCTTTAGAGACTTGGAATTCTTATCATATAGGTATTTCATTTGGGTTATACCAAGATACTCTACATTATTTGTGGCTATTGTGAAGGATACAGTCTCCCAGCTGTATTGCTCCTGGGCACATACTCCACCATACCACAAGGACACTTGCTCAACTATGTTTATAGCAGCTTTATTCTTAATAGCCAGAAACTGAAAACAACCTAGATATCCCTCAATGAGGAACAGATAAAGAAAATGTGGTATATTAACATAATGGATAACTACTCAGCTATTAAAAACAAGGAAATCATGAAATTTGCAGGTAAGTGGATGGAGCTAGAAAGTGTAATCCTGAGTGAGGTAACAGAAACACACTCAATAGTATGTACTCACTTGTAAGTGGTTATTAGCTATAAAATACAACATAATCACACTACAATCCACAGAACCAAAGAAGCTAAGTAACAAAGAGGGCACAAGGAAGGATGCTTGAATCTCACTCAGAAAAGAAAATAGATATCAGAGGTAGATGGAGGGAAGGAACTGTATGGGAGAGGTGATGCAGAGAGGAACAGGAGGGATCATGTGTGGGGAGGAGGAAGGGAAAGAGAACTGGGATAGCTAAAGGAAATTGTTTGGTTGGGGGATCTCTGGGAGATGACAGAAACCTAGGGCATGCAAAAACTCCCAGGAATTTATGAGAATGACCCTAACTAAGACTTCTAGCACTGGAGGTATGGAATCTAAGATTTCTACCTACTGTAACCAGAGAAGACTTCCAATGGAGGGATGGGGGCACCAACTCACCCACAGAATCTTCAAGCCAAAACTTTTCCTGCATACAAAAGGTGTAGAAATAGAGGGAATGACCAACTAATAACTGGACAAACTTGAGATCTATCCCATGAGAGAGAACTAACCCCTGAAGCTATTAACACTACTCTGCTATACTTGCAGAATGGAGCCTAGCATAACTGTCCTCTAAGCGGCTTCACCCAGAAGCCAATGGAAACAGAATCACTGACCCACAGCCAAACATTCTGTGGCACTTGAAAAAAAACTTGTAAAAGAGGGTTAAGAAGAATTGAAGGAGCTGGAAAGGTCATGAACACCACAAGAAAATACATAGAATCAACTAACATGTCCCCATTGAGCCTCACAAAATCTGAACCACTAACAGAAGAGCACACATTGGACTGACCTAGGCTTCCTCCACACACATAACAGAGACACAGCTTGCTCTACATGTGAATCCCATAACAATTGCAGGAGGGGCTTCTGAGTCTCTGAATCTGTTGTCTGCCCTTCAGTTCCTTTTCCAAATGGGCTGCCCTGTCTAGAAGATGTGCCTAGTCCTATTGCCACTTGATATGCCAAGGCTGGTTGGTGGTATTCATGGGAGACCTCCCCTTCTCTGAGGAGAATGGGAGTGGGGTATGGTAAGAGGGGAATTTCAAAAGAGGGACTGGAATTCGAAAAAGGAGGGGAAGGGTTACTTGATATGTATCAATTAATTAATTAATTAGTAGGAAAAAGCAAGCCAAATATGTTTTTATAAACTAATTCATATCTGAAGGCTACTGAAAGCAAAGACCCATGATGGTAATTAAGCATGCTGTCAGTGGCTGTTCCTCTTTTCATTCTATGGGTGAACTTGGAGGGCTGCACCTCTTACATGAAAATGTCAATATAACAGCACATACCTTTCACCTGCACAGAATTTTGTGTTTGTGATAAATCCTGCCAGAAGATTTAAGGATTAATGCCCTGCCCTTTATTCCCCATAGTAAACTTAGCCTGATTAGTGATAGTTCAGCAAATAGTCATTACTATTTACTAATGCCCTATTTTTCACCTTGGTTCAGGGAAGAGTCCTGATCTGTGTTGTAGGTTTTTCTCTGTACTTTAAAAAATCACTGTAGGTTCCAATAACTCATGGTAAATTTTAATTATATTAGAGAAGACTATTGAATACACTGAAATAAAACATTATTTCAGGGGGAAATAATTTAAATTATTAAGTTGGATAAAGATACTTTAAAATGACTAGGACGAATTTAGTAGTATTTGACAGATTACTTACAGCTTTCTTCAAGGCTTATTCTAGCAAGTGATATGTTATTTTATATTTCAAATAAGAAATATATAACAAAAGAGTTAGAAAACTCATCACCACTTGAAGTTAACCTGAAACTTCAAAATCCATATGTAGCAGAACACATAAAATGTGGTAAAACATTTGGTGGGAAATCAGTGCTGAGAATGCAAAATCCAGAAGTAAATGCAAAGAGAGTTGAATCTCACCAGTGTTGACTAAAAGTGCCAGAGCATGCCCCTTACATTCCCTGAAAATCAACAAAAGGGAAGGTCTATCACAGGGAAGGGTGCTTTCCTTTTCAGGTTTCGTTGTATTTTAATTTATTGGATTGAAAAGGGATTTTTCTCTCATACAACATTTCCCAACCATGGTTTCTACTCACTCCATTCCTCCCAGCCTCCCAGCTCCCTGTTCCCTAAGATCCCCCACCCCATCTCCCTTCAGAAAAGAGAAGGCAAAAAAAAAATTAATTAAAAAATAAAAAAAGGCTTCCACGAGACAACAATCAAACATGACAAAACAAACTACAATTAAGACAAGGCAAAACCACTCACAGTGAGGCTGAACAAAGCAATCCAATAGGAGAAAAAGTCTCAAGAGCAGGCAAAAGGATCAGAGACACATCATTCCCCCTATTAGGAGATCCACAAACACCAGGCACCATAGCCATGACATATAATCAGAGGACCCCTGCAGGCTGGTGCTTGCCACTTCAGTCTTTGAGAGCCCACATGAGCCTTGTTTCACTGATTCATTGGATCATTTTCTACAGCTGTCCTCCATTCCCTCTGACTTTACAATCTTTCCTTTGTCTCTTCCATGAAGTCCTCTGCGTTCCACGGGCAGGGACTCAGTGGAAGAGACCTCTAATTTAGATTCTCTTTCTGCATAATGTCTAGCTGTGGGTCTTTGCATCCAATCCTATCAGCTGCTGGAGGAAGTCTCTTTAATGATGGCTGGACCAAGCACCTATGTATATGTATAGCAAAATATCATTAGTAACCATTTCTTTATTTTTTTTTTATTTAACCCTAGGTCTCAGGGTGATTCCGTTTCCATTTCCTAGCCATTCAAGCCAAGTCAGGCACAGGCTCCCTCTCTTGTCAATAGCCTCAAGTTAAATCAGATACTGGGTGGTCACTTCCCCAAGGTCTGTGCCACCATTGTCCTAGCATATCTTGCAGGCAGGACAAATTGTTGTACACAGGTTTTGTGGTTGGGTTGGTATGCAGGTTTCTCTTTCCTTAGCCCGCAGAATACCTTCCAATACCATAAAAACTAGAACTTAGGGAAGAAGGCACCAATTCATCCTCTCTATGTTCAATGGGCTTTGTGATATTCTTCTCAGCAATGGGCTGTCAGCTTGCAGAGAGCAATCTCTGTCCTAGCATCATTCTGGGTTGTTTGAGGATCTCCACACGACCTACTCGGCCAATAATTCAACTGAATGTAACTTAGACTTGCCACTGGGAGCCTTGTCTGGCTACAAGAAATGGCCAGTTCAGACTCTGTATTACTCATTACTAGGAGATATCAATAGACCACCCTCATAGATTCCAGAAAGTTTCCACACCACCCCACAGGTGCCCCCAATTGCAGCAGTCTCTTCCCATCTTCTCTCCCTAGATGCCATCTCTCCCCAACTAATCCCTCCTGTCCATATCTGCCCATCCACAAAAGACACTCAATCATACCACAAGTATATTTGCTCAGTTTTGTCCATTGAACCTTTGTTAATAATAGCCAGAAACTGGAAATAACCTAGATGTCCATCAGATGAAGACTGGATTTTTGTTGAAGTGGTACATTTATACATGGAAGATCATATAGCTATTAAGAAAGAAAACATCATAAAAAATTGAAGGAAATGGTTGTAACAAAAATAAAATCATCCTGAGTGAGGTAACCCAGCCCTTTTAGGCTGAGAAAGCTTCAATGAAAAAGCCAGAAGGTAGCTTTAGTCCATGTCTTCTTGTTCTTGTCTTTAATTCTTGCCCTGGCTTCCCTTCATGATGGACTGTGATCAGAATGTATAAATTGAAACAAACATTTTTTTCTGAAAGTTTCTCATGATCAATGTGTTTTATCACATCAATAAAAAGCAAACTAAGACAGGATATAACAATAGGTACATAGGAAAGAATGTTATGAAATTCTTACTTCTGGACATGACCTGACTGTTATGCACATCAACTCATAACAGATAAAAGACCTTCACTGGATCAATTTTGGCAATCAAAATTTCTTCATAAATGATCCTCAAGGAACACATGCCCATCAAAGAACCTGTTAATAGTTCATAGCTCCTGTGGGAGAGAGAACCATTTAAAATATTACATTTGGGCCAAAGTTAGACAATAGTAAAGTAACATGAATCTACCATACAGAATAAGAAACTCAAATATTTAGTCTTTTTAAAAAATCTTTCTGAAGTAGATAATTTCAATGTCTTTCATGTTATTTTTTTCAGTCCAGCTATAGTTATTTTGAGAACTCCATAAGTATTCATAAAGGACACAAACTGTAACACTTGTGGGTTGCACAGTTAATTAGAAGGTGTGAGTGTCTGAAATTATTGCTTTGTTTTTGTTCTTAATGAAAATAAATGAGGCTTATTTTGTATTCAAATTGCCTATTTTTAAAGTTTTTTATGTTTACTTGAAAGAAAATGATCATTAATGAATGAGGGCAGTACAAGTATACTTATTCCAAGTTGTTCACATGTACAGGTCAGATAAGGTTTCCTTTTCTCACACAATAAGTTCGGTAGCCTCCTGGTTTGGAAATCACTCCAGTATGAGAACAACTACATATAGATTTTATAAAGACTGTAGCAAGAAACCACACTTAGACTCTAGAAAATTTGCAACTGATGTTCAGACCCAGCATCTCCAGCCTGGCTTTGTACTTCTATTTTATATGTGGAGAATAAACATATTTAGTTGCAATTGTGGAATACTGCTATATTGATTGATGTTGTAATAAGCTATTTTCTCAGCAAGTAGACCTGAGACTAAAGTATCAACAAGTCTAGAAACTATCAAGTAATTTGAATTCATGGTTTTGCCTTATACACATGACTGATATAGTTTAAATTACAGTAACTCGGTAACCATAAACTTCCCAGAAAATGCCATATTCTGGTGTGTAAGATGACAGTCTCTCTAGGACAATTACTCCTCAAAATACTCTGGTGTAGTTGTGTACATGTTAAATTGTGTCACTAAGAAATAGGCTGTGTGAGAATTTTATGGTCTTATTCTAAATAACATTGCGTAAGTGACTCAGTAAATTGAGATAAATGAAATGGACATTGGGGCTTAAAAACTTTGGAAAAATTTTCCAGCAGCTTCCTGTGGGAAAAAAGTAACTACTGTGAGGTATTGTAATGAGATTAAAACCGCCAATAATAATTATTATTAATGGTCGTCAAAGATGTCCACAATTTTATTGAGCACATTAAGATACTGTTAACTTTTTTCAACTCATTGTTTTTTCTTTTGAAATATTTAATTTTAGGTTCATAGCAAATTTGAGAAACAAAGATTTCCACATATGCTGTTTTATTATGCTAACTATAAAACATGAAACCTGGGATGGGGATAGCTCTACTCCATCAGATTTTTTGTTATTCAGAATTATTATAGAAATTCTGTGTGTGTGTGTGTGTGTGTGTGTGTGTTTCCCTGTGAAGTGGAAGACTGCCCTTTCAAATTATGTGAAAATTTGTGTTGAAACTTGTTGGGAATTGCAGTGAATTTTTGAGAATGGCCATTTTTACTACATTAACCCTTCTAAGCTATGATCATGGGAGGGCTTTGTGTCTTCTGATTGTTTTTAATTTATTTCTTCAGTGTCTTAAGGACTTTCACTTACTGTGTTAGAGTTACACCAAAATATTTTAAATTAGTTAATGCTATTGTTTCAACTTTTTCTAGTTTCTAGTTTTAGTAGAATTCCTTTGATGTTCTCTCCACTTAACTTGATGTTGGCTTTAAACTGCCTTTATCGTGTTGAGTATGTCCCTTGCATTCCTAATTTCTCCAGGACCTTTATCATGAAGGGACACTGGATTCTGTCAAAGGCCTTTTCTGCATCTAATGAGATAAGCATGTGGTTTTTGTCTTTCAGATTCCTTATAGGGTTCATAACATTTCTATATTTAAGTATGTTGATGAGATGAAGCCTACTTGCTCATGGTGGATTATTTTTTGATGTGTTCTTGGACTTGGTTTATAAGTATTATACTGAGAATGTTTTGCATCTATGATGATAAAGAAAACTGAGTTTTAATTTTCTTTCTTTGATGTATGTTCATATGGTTTGAGTAACAGGCTAACTGTGGCCTTTTAAAATTGAGCAATGTCCTTTTTGTATTTATTTTGTGGAGGTGTATTGGTGTTAATTCTTATTTTAAAGCCTAATAGAATTGTGTGTTAAAACCATCTGGCCCTGAACTGCCCTTCTTTGGAAGATGTTTAATGACTGCTTCTATTTCACTGTGTGTTACGGATCTGTTTAAACAATATGCTGATCAATGGGATAAAACAGAAGACCCAGAAATAAATCCATATATGTTTAGATACACGATTTTCTATATTAAAAAAAGTCAAAAATACACATTGGAGAAAGACAACATCTTCATCAATTTGGCTAGTTAAATTGGATGGCTGCATTTAAATGAATGCAAATAGAGTCATACTTAACACCCTGCACAAAACTCAACTCCAAATGGATTGAAAAAACTTCAACATAAGACTAGATACTCTTAATCTTACTGACGATAAAGTGAAGAGTACTCTTTAATTTATTGGCACAGAAAACTTTCTGAACAAAAAAATTGATAGCACAAGTAAAAGAACAAAAAATAATAAATGGGGTCTAATGAAACTGAAAAGTTCTTGTATGGCAATTGACACCATCCATTTGGATCAAGGGACAGTCTACAAAAAGAGAAGATTTTCATCAACTCCATATCTAAAAGAGGGCTAATATCCTAAAATTATAAAGACATAAAAAATGTAATCAAGAAAACAAATACAAGAATTTAAAAATAGGGTACAGATACAAACATAGAAGTCTCAAAAGAGTAAATTCAATTGGCAGAGAATCACTTAAGGAAATATTCCTTATTTTTTTTTATGAATAAG
The DNA here is from genome assembly GCA_028658305.1 of Pachyuromys duprasi. Classification (NCBI taxonomy): domain Eukaryota; kingdom Metazoa; phylum Chordata; class Mammalia; order Rodentia; family Muridae; genus Pachyuromys; species Pachyuromys duprasi. The sequence continues at coordinate 61,363,779 of CM053762.1, read as the reverse complement.
TTTTTGTTGTTTTAGGCTATATTTTATGTGCTCCTTTAATTCTTTGAATTAAATTTGTATTTTTTATATTAATTACGGTTTATTCACTTTGTATCCCAGCTGTAGCCCCTTCCCTCCCAATCCCATAAACTGTAAAACATTGCAATAATGATGTTTATTAATCTTAGTGACACACTGTGCACAGTAACAATGCTTTTCATAGGTTATTTTATTTAAACTTTGTGACAATAAACCATCTTTTATCTTTACCTCATTTTTCAGATAATGAAACCAAGGCCAGGACAAATTAAAGTGGGTAAAAGGGTAGCACCATGTTAAGCCCAGGATTTTCTGTTAAAGTGTGTAGTGTGTGGAATGTATAACTGTGCTATGTTGCCTGAGGACGACTGTCCCTACTATTAAATAGAGACTTTACTACAAAAAAATGATAAATTAGGGGGAAAGCAAGCATTACTGTCATGCTAAAGGAATACAGTAATAAAATGACTCCTAATGACAATCTGCTATAGTCATAGGTGTGAGAATTGCTCAGCTATCATCAGAGAGGCTTCTCAGTGCATAAGTTGGAAACAAACACAGACACAGAACCAAAAATTGTGCAGAGAATAAAGACCTTGAGTATAGCGGAATGTCATTAGAATGTAGACCTCTTTAGACATAGTTCCTTGGGGGGCAATTTCACTCTTCTTCATCAGGCTTTGCAGCACCAGGCAAACCAGCAAAACTGCAGCAGCACAGGAATAAACCAACAGTTCAGCAGTCCCGAAATCCAGCAATCAAACAACAGCAAAAGAAGCTACAAGGACCAGCAGCTGCAGAGGCAAACGGCAAACTCCTTGAAGTGTTCTCCAGAGTGTTTCTATTCAGGAGCATCTCAACTTATAAAGTCTTCTCTCTCTCTCTTCTAAAAGTCTGCACCAGGATGTTTTTTAGCTGGAAATATCACTCACCCTGCATGAGGCAGTTTCCAGCTGACAATAATCATGCACCCTTTCAGGAGTCAGTTAGCAACTGACAAAGATCACAGGCTTTCCCACGGCTGTTATCAGCTATGGATTTCCATATCGCACTCTCTGCACTACAACAAAAATATGACATAACCCAACTGCCACTACAGAGGGATGGGCAACACTACAGCCTTCTAGACACAACACAGTTGTTATATAAGCGAACATACAGAGACTGTAACAGCATGCACAGGACCCATGTGGAATAGTATTCATGTTCTATTTCATCCATATGATACAGGTGTGTATCATATGGGATCCTAAAAATAAAAGGAGAAGTAGACACATGTCTTCATTCAAACTCAGAAGTAGTCTCCCATTGGTAACTACTTGAAAAATGAGAAAAAAAAATAGTTTCTTCAAGAGTGAAACAAAATATCCTTTTCATTATTTTAGTTTTTATTTATTTATTTTACATTCTACTCATAGTCTCATCCCTCCTCTCCTCTGGGTCCTTTTCTCCCTCCCTGTTTCCCTTATTCTCCTCCCCTACTCAGAGAAGAGAAGGCACCTCTACCCCAATATATCATGTTACATCAGGATAGAATGCATCCTATCCCCCTGTGGCCCAGGGAGGTAGCTCCTCCTACCCCCAACACTGGAAAGTGATCAAAAAGCAGTTAACAGAGTTCATGTCAGAGTCGGCCCCTATTCCCCTTACTAGGGACCTATATGAGGGCAGAACTGCCCATAGGCTATGTCTGTGTTTGGAGTACTAAATCTTTTAGAAGAGAAAGTGGGGAAGAGCCTTATTGGCTCTTATTGGCACAGGAGACAACTTTCTGAACAGAACACCAACAGCTCAACATCTAAGATCAACAGTTAACAAATGTGACTTCAGGAAATTTGAACACTTTTGTAAAACAAAGGACACTGTCAATAGAACAAAATGGCAGCCTAGAGATTGGGAAAAAATCTTCACCAAACTTCCCTCTGACAAAGGGCTAGTATCTAAAATATATAAAAAACTCAAGAAATTAAACACCAATAAACCAAATAACCCAAATAGAAAATGGTGTACATAGCTAAATAGAGAATTCTCAACATAGGGCCACTGAGTGGATGGGAAGCACTTAAAGAAATGCTAAATATCCTTAGTCATCAGGGAAATGAAAATCAAAATGACAATGAGATTCCATGTAACACATGTCAGAATGGCTAAGATAAAAATCTCAAGTGACAAAACATGATGGAGAGAATGTGGAGAAAAGGAAATGCTCCTCTATTGTTGGTGGGAGTGTAAACTTGTACCACCACTCTAGAAATTGATCTGGAGCTTTCTCAGAAAAAAAAAAAATGGGACTAACTCTACGTCAAGACCAATCTATCATACATCAAGGAGACCTGCTCAACTAGCAGGTCATTGCAGCTCAACTAGCAGGTTCATAGCAGCTCATTGTAGCCAGAATCTGGAAACAACCTAGATGTTCCTTAACCAAAGAATGGATACAGAAATTGTGGTAAATTTACACAATGGAATATACCCTGCTATTAAAAACAAGAAAATCATGAAATTTTAAGACAATTGGGTGGAACTAGAAAAGATCATCCTGATTGAGATAACCCAGGCACAGAAACAAACTACTCTTAAAGGGAAGATCCATGCCAAGCAGGAGATAACTAACACAGAACGAATCCGATGACATCTTTTGGAGGTTCTTTGACTCATAATATTAAGTCAGGGCATTTAATTTTTAGCGCTACAGGTCTTCTGTGTATTTATTATGGCTTCCAATTTGGGATTTTTGTGAGAATCCTTAGCTGATGATCTTGTGTGTCTTCATGTTTATGTGCACTTCTTGTGCTTTTTTATTTTTTACCTCTTTTTCTTATTCAGTTGTTTTGTTATATTTTGATTTGTTTGTTTGGGGGTTTAACTTATCTTCTTTTATCATTTCTTAGATACTTCCTTGTTTCTTAAAGAGAGACAGTTAGGTGTAGATTTGGATGGGAAGCAAGAGGTAGAGAAACTAGGAGGCAAGAAAACACTAATCAGAATGTACTATATGAAAAAACATCTATTTTCATTAAAAAATAATTTCCATATGTTCTCTGCCTTCATATAAAGATAGTCCTCCTCTGCATCTACATCTTCTAAAAGAGTAATTCACTTGCAACAACTGATAGGCCTATTTTGACACATCAATTTCCCCTGGGTTTTCCTGTTTATCTTATCTTCCCTTGATCTGTGACAAATACTGTCTTTGTCTTTTGATTGTCTTCATTGTTTTATTTTTACTATTTAACTAGAAATTCTTACACCTAAAATGAAGTTATCATTTTTAAAATACCTTCTTATTGGATTCTAGCTGTACTCCTGAACATTTGGAACACAGTATCACAAATGTGAGCCATGTACACAGACAGTTTTTAGGAACCTAAAACATACCATTAAAAAAAATAGTTGTTCTTTTAATGGAAACACTAATAATGCAGGCATATGGGTACCCTACTGCAAGGTTCAATGCATCTTAAATCCAGTCATCTAGAAGATTCGCGAACACATTGAAAGATTAGGTGCCCAACTTTTGGCTTCAACATTAGTATATGTAGGATATTGACTGATAATGGGCATCTCTCACAAAATCACAAATGTTACTGATAATGTAGCAGAGATAGCCCTCACTACAAAGTCACTGACTGCTGGCTTAATCAGCATTGAGTAGAGGAGTGGAGATCAACCAGTACTTTTTCTGCATTGTTGTTACTTTATTTAGTAATTCCCATAAAATAGTATATGCATAAAGTCATGAGCCCTTAAAGGTCCAGCTTGATGAAAAGGTCAACTTTCTAAAATGATAAGAAGGTTAATCCAAAGCATCCTCTTACAGATGCCCTCAGAGTATGGGCTTAGGATGATCACTTGGCCAAATGAAGCCACTTGGCACAATACTCAAGGCCTCTTTCACCCACTTTCTGGTGGGTCATCTTTCATTTATGTTGATAGATTGAACTCTAACATGCTATGCCTCATCGTAGGGTTATCAATCTAAGATTTAGTATCTTCAAGTCACTAGGATAATTTTAAATTCAAATAAGACCTTAGATAAAAATAGGACAAGCCAGTATAACCATCAGGAGAAATTAAGACTGACAGTTTAATTTCTCTAAATACAGTAAGCAACTGGACTGTCAGCCCATTGACTGGTAGGCTGTCTTAGATGGAATATAATAAAGTGATGGAGAAATTTAATATTAAACATATTCTCGTAAGATTTTACCTTCAGAAACTAGGAAAACATTCTTCTGGGAAGGAACATTCAGCTTTGTTTTCATTCTCACGCTGGGCCCAGCCTTTAAAGCAGTCTGCAGTGAGTTGATTTATCTACTACCACTTGGAGCTTTAACATAACCCCGTTTAACAAAGTGCCCATGTGTCTTCAGTAGCTGTCCTCTCATGTGCTTCTTATGGAAGTAACAAAAAGTTAGTGCTCTACACACAGCCCAAAACTTTTTCTATCTTGTTATGTCTCAATTTCCAATTTATCAATGTGTTTGTGGGTACAAAAGAGGAGATATTATTGAGAAAAATACTACAGCCTTTGTCTGCTTTTTAGTTTTGTGACAAAGATTGGGATCTTTTCATGAACTTTCTAGTCCACATTTGTCCAGCCCATAGAGCAGGAGTTATTCTAAAGGCAAGCTGTGACACTCTCCATGTTGGGGAAAGTTGACACATTTAGAAAAGTTAGAGTTTTATTCTTGTTGTTGTTGTTGTTTAGCTTTTAAGGACAAATCTAATTGAAAGGATATTTATGTGTTGTAAAATAAGTAATGTGGGAAAGAGATGTAAAACTACTAATCTGAGTTAATCATACTTCATCTGCTTTCTAATTCAGAGCACACATGTTCAAATATATGCTACTGTCCTTCAATTCAGGCAGACCGTGCATGATGATGGGATTTATAACCAGAGCTGAAATTTATTAGTTCTCTTTATATCAGAAGCTAAGACAGTTTTCTTACATATTGTAACTGATATGTGGGTGTTAGTCAGTCTTTAATATGTAAATAATGAAAATGAAGAAAGATTAAATTTTCTCTCTCTCTCTCTCTCTCTCTCTCTCTCTCTCTTTCTCTCTCTCTCTCTCTCTCTCTCTTCTTTACTTATGGTACATAAATCAGTACAGACAATTACAGGAGAAACAAATTAAACAGCAATCCTACATAAAAGGTCAGAAACACATAGTAGTGCTACATGATGACCCTTAAAAGTCTGAACTTTCATGTGAGCATCTGAAAAATCTTCATGAATAAAAAAGGAAGAGCATGGCTTGAGTTTGTAAGGGTAAATGGAGTCGTGTGCACATGGAGAAATCAGCTGTAGAGATGCATAGAAGACTATCCGCAATGCAGTAGATCAGAGTAATCAATGCTTCTCACTCTTTGATCAATCGTACTTATGCCTCATAATGTTTTATAGTTCTAGGTCATTAAATAAGGAATTAACTATGTTCTTTTTATATAAAGCAAATACAATTTATGCTCTATGTTCAATAACTGTGGTCACATCCATCCACCAAAATTCTGTACCTTCCAATTTCTTCCCTATTCCCACCAATCACCAATTTTCACTGCTTGTCATGACTTTTTCATATTCCAGACTCAGCTTACTGCTGACTCTTATAGGAATCTAGCCCATTTCCCCTGATCTGGTGAATCTACCTATTTAATCTCTGTGTTCATTGAGAGTCGTTTAGTTGTAATATTCTTAGTTGTGGTTTCAAAACTGCCCATTAAAAATTCTGGTTAAAAGCAGCCATTAAAAGCAGGTCGATTAGAAATCAAAATGATCACAGTTGTAAATGTTAGTATAATAATTAGATTCCTAGCAAACACTAGTATTCCCTCCCTGTGGCTTAAGCAACAATCATTTTTTATGTGTTGCCTGTAAAATTAATCTTCTTCTTCATATCATGACACATGCATTTTAATCTTGAAGATTCACTGTTGTGTAGCATCCTTTTGCTATATCTTTACTCTGTATTATCCACCCTGCTCTTTTGTCTGTAGATTGAAAATCTCTTTTGGTAATAATTCTGTTTATTTCCTGAAATGCTCTTCTTACTCCCCCTTCCATTGCTTGTCTGCTTAAAATTTACCTCTTCACAGAAGTCTATCATGGTTGTCACATTTTCTTCCACTTCCCAAGCACATGTTTTTTTTCATGGAAGTATTTTTTTTTCTGTTGCATTCTCTTTTTATTATTTCTATCTTTTTTTTTCAGTTTACATTTTCTCTTTTTTTTATTAATTTATTTATTTTTATATCAATCACAGGTTAGGTACTTTGCATCCCAGGCATAGCCTCCTCCCTCATTCCCTCCCACCCTCCCACTCCCTCCCTCATCTCCCTCCTCCCTGCCCCTTCCAAGTCCACCAACAGGGGAGGACCTCCTCCCCTTCCATCCAACCCCAGCTCATCCTGTCTCCTCAGG
>CM053762.1:61342771-61356835 GCA_028658305.1 Pachyuromys duprasi | reverse complement strand
AAAGAAGGAAGTAGAGACTATTGTGCTCTCTTTAATGTTAGGTGAATGAAATCTAGAAGTCAGGGGAACCTGCGGCATTTGTGTTGGGAACACCAATTATAGAAGAATTCCCTTAGAATATGAATCATCTTGGAAAGTTTAACTTAGTATAGTATTGGTGCTGGATCTTAAAATATAAGTTTCCCATAGAAAGAAATATGGTGCCAGATAGCATGAATCTCCACCTCATCACATCCTGGAGAAGATAGACATTAATAATGAAATACAGAATTCTCATTACCCATGATGCACACAGTAACTTAAACGGTGATGCAATTGTAATTATCTTCTTAATGACTGCTTTTGCTTTTCTTGAACTTAATAGGGATTGTGTCTTTGTGCTAGTGTGTGAGGTAGTTTACAATGGAACAAGATTGTTGGGCTCTCCACATCACAACAAAAGATTAATCTTAAATGCAGTTAGGAAAGATTATATCTTCCAGAGCAATTGTCATAAATACATTGTCAGTTATTACCATATAGCTTGAGTTAATCACAACAACAATAAGATAATTGTAACAAGGTAGAAACTGGATCTTAGGAAATGTTCTATTTACATACCAACTAACAAATATTTTGCTTGTTTGTGTGCTTCTTCTGGAGATTCTGAGAGAACTCACACCTCAGTTAAATGGGATGTTTGGGAGAAATTTTGGACTGAGCAAGAAAATTAATACATGACCCAATTTTCACCATTCCTTCTCAAGTCATTGGCCTGCTTTACCCCTCTCACAGGCTTTATGAAGCTCACCAACATCACGAATATACACCATCGACAGTCTGTCACCCATCAAGGATATGTAGTTGAGAATTTTGTTTTTTGTTTTTTGTTTTTTTTATTTTTGATTTTGTAATTTTACATTTTTCTTGCTGCTTTCACTTCTGTTCCCTCTTGGCTGGATACAAAGCCAGAAATACAACATGGAGAATGGCACATTTCTTTTAAGGCAGTGCAACTAAGACTTCTTATGAGGCAATTGGCTACTTAGATTGTTCCTGGGCCAAAGCTCTGATGATTCTGGCCCATTTCCTTAACCAGAATTGCAGAGCTTGTGGTAAACCAGGCCTCAGCAGCAACTGCTCCAGGGTATCCTGCAGGAATATTTGGTTCTGCATTTACAGTCTCACTTTGAAAGGCTGCACTGGTGTACAGCAGAAGACTATGAGAAAACCGAGGGCTGCCCAGTTTCTATTTCTTCTCAGCAAAACACACTAAAAAAGACTAGTAATGGTAGTTTCAAACTGAAGTGACAAAGCCTACCTTCAAAGTAAGCACAGCTACAATATATGGTCATGTTTGGGGTCCAATGAGGCCCAGATTCCTACTTCATATTCATTGATCTCCTCTGTGTTTTCACAGCAAGGAAAGTCATCAGTAAAGTATCTGGGGTCTTTTTATTGCTTTGAATTTTATTTTTGCTCTTGTTTTTATGTATGGATTTCCTTGCATGCATGTATATACTGTTCATGTGTGCAATTCTCATAAAGGTCAGAAAAACATGCACGAAAACCTGGACCTGGAACTAAAGATTGTTGTATGGGATCATATAGGTGCTTAGAAACCAGTCCAGCCAGGCCCTCTGCAAGAGAAACAGATATTCCTAAACACTGAGATATCTCTTTAGCCCCTGGGGTCTCTTTAATAAGTCCATTGATATCATATATGAAACATGTTACCCTTGTGACAAAAATTACTTCTGCTAAATGTTCCACCTCCTAACACTGTCATATCTTGTATTAAAGCTTCCAGCCAATTGGAGCATTCCCTCCAATTCTCACCCTGACTATCCAATACAAATCCCATGCAATCCCTGACAAGTCGTTATAAGCAAAAAGATCTGTGTCTTAGAACCTCATTAAAATAAGCTGGAACCCTGGATCCCTGGCCCATACCTCTATAAACCTAAATAATGTGCTAAGAAGAACCAAGACTTAAGACTTAAATAAGATTGTATGAGGGTGTTGCAGATTTTCCAAGTTTGTGTAGTCAGGTTATCCTCTGAGTATGCTATGATGGCAATCATTTCAAATGATTTCTATTCTGAGGAACCCTTCAGTGGTTCACTTGTTATATTGGAAGATATACATCATTACTTTATGTCAAGGTGATTTTTCTTTTTTTAATTTATATATTTTTATTAATTACACTTTATTCACTTTGTATCTCCCCCATAGCTCCTTCCTCCCTCCCCTCCCATCCCCTCCTTTCCTTCCCCTTTTCCACACATGCCCCTTCTAAAGTCCACTGATAAGGGAGGTCTTCTTTTCCTTCCTTCTGATCCTAGTCTATCAGCTCTCATCAGGAGTGGTTGCACTGTCTTCCTCTGTGGCCTAGAAAGGCTGTTCCTCCCTCAGGAGGAGATGATCAAAGAGCAGGCCAAATCAGTTCATATCAGAGGGAGTCCCTGTTCCCATGACTATGGAACCCACTTGGACACTGAACTGCCATGGGCTACATCTGTGCAGGGATTCTAGGTTATTTCCATGCATGGTACTTGGTTGGAGTATCAGTGCTCAGATTTTTGGTTCTGTTACTCTCCTTGTGGGGTTCCTGCCCTCTCCAGATCTTACTATTTCCCACTTCTTTCATAAGATTCCCTGCACTCTGCCCAAAGGTTGGCCATAAGTCTCAGCATCTGTTTTGATAGTCTGCAGGGCAGAGACTTTCAGAGGCCCTCTGTGGCAGGTTCCTACCTTATACCCATCAGAATGGCCAAGATCAAAAATTCAAGTGACAACATATGTTGGAGATGTTGCTGAGAAAGGGGAACCCTCCTCCACTGCTGGTGGGAATGTAAAATTGTACAACAACTCTGGAAATCAATTTGGCACTTTCTCAGACAACTACAAATAGCACTTCCTCAAGATCCAGATATACCATGCCTAGGCATATATCCAAAAGAGGCTCAAGTACACAATAAGGACATTTGCTCAATCATGTTTGTAGCAGCTTTATTTGTAATAGCCAGAAGCTGGAAACAACCCAGATTCCCCTCAACTGAGGAATCGATTCAGAAATTTTGGTACATCTACACAATGGAATATTACTCAGCAATGAAAAACAAGGATATCATGAAATTTGCAGGGAAATGGTGGGACTGGAAGGGATCATTGTGAGTGAGCTATCCCAGAAGCAGAGAGACACACACTTTATATACTCACGCATATAAACATATACTATAGGATAAATCTACTAAAATCTGTACACCTAAAAAACTGTTCAAGAGGGAGGACTCTTGCTAAAATGTTCAATCCTCATCCAGAAAGGCAAAGAGGATGGACATCAGAAGAAGGAGAAAACATCTGATTTTTCTTTTAAATATTAAAATATAAACTTATATGAATTTTTCAAAACCTATATGATTCTGGTAAGTTTTGGTTTGTTTATTTAATTGGGTGTTAATTAATAAATGCTGCCACTTCATTGGTGATTTTCCTTGCTTACATTCTGTTTCATTTGAAGGTACCTTTGATTTCATATTCACAGGAATTGACATGAGATTTTGGGTGGGACTTGGTGTGAGAGACTTTAAAAGGTATGGGAGTACAATGTCTTATGAAACAGTTAATAGAACATGTACCTGATTTTTGGTAATTATATGGAAGTCTCACATTAATGTTTATTAATCCTCTGTATATACTGGAATTATGAATGTGGTCAGCAGAAAAGCTTAAGATATCTGCTTAATGGAGTGTGAAGTGGGACTTTTGGTTGAACTGACCAGTTGCAATGATGAATGCAGTAATATGTTATAGAAAATATCAGTGTCGTTCAGGTATCCTCAAGGGTGTTTCTTTCACCACAAAACAGAAAAACAATCTTAGAAACCACCTTATTCATTTCAGAGTTTGTGGTGAAGTTGTTCTAGAAAGTGGTAACACGTCTTCCCAGTGAATTCCTTGCCATAACTAATTAGAGAATAGGTACTGGTTCAAAGCCAGCATTTGTCAATAGAGACCCATGTTGTCCACCATCCTGAAGCTACAGTTGTCCTCTGGCTGCTGGTTTAAGATGTTCATTAAAAAATGGCTGTGTTAGTCTGGTCACTCTTTAAGTGCTCGTGGAGATCTGAGATTGCACCTACAATATTGACTGCATGTGAGTTAACTCTGTTCTCGCCTCCCCCTTTTACTTGCGGAACATTTGTGGTAGATAAAAGTACATGTATACTTTCTATGGAATGATTTGCCTTCACTCATTTGATCTGTATTATGAATTTGGGTCTCTCAGCTTGAGGTAGCATGGAAGCCAAATCTTAAAGAAGCTAAAATGCTTCCTGAAGGACATTACTTTTGTGTAAAGTGATTGCAGATGTCAGTAAAATTATATGAGGGCGAGTAAAACAGCTCATTACAGTAGAGTCAGGATTATCTACTTTATAAGCACCAATGAATTAATTATTAAAGACAAAGCCATTTAAAGATTTTTTAACAGCATTCCATTAAGGTCAAAGTAACTAAGGCTCAAGTTGAAATGGTTCTGGCCAATTTCTGAATTGTCTTAAAGGCCACTCTTTGAGATGGAACCCACACCCAACACTCCTTGGAGTGCCAAGAATCTGAGAATAGACAACCCAGAGACATAGAATAAAACCAAAAACTACTGTTTTACAAAAGAAATACAGCAGGCCAGGCATGTAGTGCATGCATTTAATTCTAGCATTTGAGACGCAGAGGCAGGCAGATTTCTGTCTATTTGAAGCCAGCTTGGTCTAGAAAGTGAGTTTTAAAACAGCAGGGCTACACAAAGAAACTCTGTCTTGAAAAACAAACAATCTAAATCTAAATACTGTCAAAAAGGGAAAGAAAAAGAAAAGAAAAGAAGCAATAAATTTACTTCTAATGATACTCTGCTATACTCACAGCTCAGTGTCTTGCTCAGTCATCATTAGAGAAGCTTCTCCTGCAGCAGATGAGAACTAATACAGAGAAAACCAAGCCAGAAAATATCCAGAGAATGAGAGATCCTAAAATACGCAGCCCTGAATAGGTATCTCCAATAAATCCTTCCCTACAGGGCTCAAGAAACCTTAGAGAAAAGGAGGAGAGGAGGAGGAAAAAAAAGTTTAAGAGGCAGAGGAGATGAAAGAAATCATGGAAACAAGACCCTCTAAATCAACAGGATCAATTCACATGTGAACCCACAGAGACTGAGGCAGCATGCACAGGGCCTGCACGGTTCTGTGTCCTAGAGCTGAACGGAGAAATGGACACATGCCTCCATCTCTAACCCAAAAGCTATCTCTAATTGATAACTGCTTAGATTAAACATTAGTCTTGTCCAAGGGATTCTCACTGGGGAAACAAATAACTCTTAAATGTAGGCTGCATGACCAACAGTAGACGTCCAACAGAAAATGAACTCAATGACATCTCTTGAGGTTCCTTTACTCATAATATATTAGGAGGGCTTTTATTGTTTTCTTAATTATATATAAATGTAAAAAAGTATATATTATGTATATATTATGACTTCCTGCCTGTCCTTTGTGTATATATTATGGCTTCCAGGTTAGTGTTTTTTGGGGTTTCCTGAATGTGCAGTGTGTAAAAATATTTGCTTCTGCATCTTCATCTGTTTTTTGAGTCTTTTGTTGGGATCTTTTCTTTCTTTCTGTTTGTTTTGTCCTATTCTTGTGTGTTACTTTTTATTTGATTTGATTATATGATTATTTTACTGTCATCTTTCAAAGCCTGTTGTGTTTTTTAATGAGAGACAAAAAGGGATGGGTCTGTATTGGAGTGTGGAGTTGGAAAGGAACTGGGAGGAGAACATGATAGGGAAAAATATTCAGGATATATTATATGAGAAAAACATATTTTCAATAAAAAGAAAAGAGATGGTATTGGCCTCTCTAATGTTTCAAGAACTCTTTCTTGATTTGATCAAGTAACCTGTGATACTAGACATGGAAGCAAAGACTGAGTCAGAATTCAGACTTCCTGTTCAGACTTCATGTTCTCCTTCTGCCGTTGGTTGACTCTGCGACTATAGGTAAGGCACTGTTGTAGTCATGGCAAGCAGCTGATGTGGATGGTGAATAATGTGTGAGAAGATAGGACCTAACACAGAGAGGACTTCACTCACACCAACAGTGCATGGAGTGCTTAGCCCAAATCCTGGCCAAGATTTCTCAAATGAAGCTCCCTCAGGAAGCTTCTCTTGAGTGGGGAGCTTACATGAGATGCAAGTGGACACTGAGTGGTGTTCCAGAGAAAAATTATGAGATTAAGTGAAGGAGCTTATAGTTTTAATTCTCATTTGTTCTTGGTTGGTTTAGTTAATTTTTATGTTTTGGGAGCCCAAGTTTCTGCCTCTGGATAATATGTAAAATATTACTGTCTACTATAGCCTGGGCTGAAATTGTGGCAGCCAGGGAGGAAATATGATTCTTGGCTTCACCACTGAATAAAGAGAAGCTACGGCCAAGTTAGTTAAACCCGCATATCATTATGTTAGAACAAGCTTGATCATATAAGCAATGTCTAAAGATCTTTAAGATCTTTGTGTAAAGTAAAATACATGAAAGTACTCAGAGTGCATGTTGTATGGTACTTGCAAAATAAATGGTAACCGAAATAACATCTTATGTGTATACCTAACCGTTACTCAACCAATCTCCAATTTTCAAGGCTGAGCTTCTCAGTACAGTGTATATGTACTGTGGACACTGGTGTATACACTGAGGCTGGTGGGAGGGGCAGCATTCCCACACTTCCAATTTTTCTTTTCTTCTCATCCTTTCTCATTTACTTTTCTGTGTGACCAAAGGTAAAAACTACAGAGGATGAAGAAGAACGCAATACTCAATGTTAAATTTGTATGAACTTAACACAGAATCAAGATGCCTTTGCAAGGGCCTCCCTCATCCACTTCAGTCAACATACAGGTTTGTACACAGCAGTTTTCAGGACTGCAGAAGGTCCCTCCTTTTGCCAAGTTCTGGAATCAGGTGAACGATTTAGTTGCTCTTTAGAATGTAGAGTGCTCACACAGGGTGAATATGAAGCACAATTGCAGTTGTTCCTTCTTGTCTGCTCTTTTGGGGTCTGTCTCCTTGAATCCCTGTAATATCAGTTTGGAGGCACACATTGCTGCTTCACTGTCCAGACCTGAGACCATGGACACTCTCATCCTCTCCTAAAGCTTTGTGTATCTCTGCTGTGTCATAGTATAGTCATATCTCCATTTATTTCTCAGTCAAACACAAACTCACCTGTGTAATTCTGTAACTTCAGGCATCAACTACTAGAAACAGAGCATCCATGCAATCTAACACAGCTTTTAGTTACTGCCAATGTTAATCTGTCCCCAACCAGCACCTCAGAAAATGATCTTGATACTGGAAACCAGCATGGTCAAAATCACCTTCCTTGGGGATTGACTGCTATGATGTTTTTCTTTGTTAGAAACATTACTTCCTGGACTGAATCTGAGCCTTCTAGTAACTTTTATCAACATATTTCTATTTTACTTCCTGGGCCAACAATAATTTTCACTATGTAAGGGGAAGAATGTTATAAAATAGACAAGACAATGTCTTTTTTTTTTCCTGAAAGTTGCCATGATTTCTACACAGTGTCTTCTAGGTTTGTCCTTTGGGATTCCAATCTCAGTAGAGTCATGAAACAGGATTCACAGCAGAATCCTGGAAGTCTACAGCATCAGTGACAAAAACCTGATGATCTTCAGGCAAGTACAGCTCATACATATTGTTAGTGTCTGGGCACAAAATGGGTGTGCATGAATCCCAGAGCTATGAGTGGATAAGCAATTTTCTTAACTTTAACATAATCTGTATCAATTGAGATTGACTCATCACTTTGAATTTTTCTCTTGTTCAGAAAAGAAAAGGAGATGCAATGCACCATACATTAGTAAAATGAGAGACCGTAAAGCCATTTTATTAATACAAATGTCACTAATACAGAAGATATTTGCCTTAAAAAATGAGAGGGGTGGAGGTCACCACAAGAACAGAACCCACAGAATCAACTAAGCATGGCTCATGGGGCTTTCAGAGACTGAAGCAACAATCATGAACCATGTGTGGGTCTGAGCGAAGTCCTCTGCATATTCTTTGGGATTGTGTACCATAGTATGTTTGTGGGACACCTGTCCACAGGAGTGGGAGACATCTGACTTTTTACCTGCACTTGAGAACTTTTTGCTCCTTTTGGTTTGCCTAATCCAGCCTTCATATGAGGGTTTGTGTCTAGTCTTATTGTAATTTGTTATACCGTGTTCTGTTGCTATCCGTGCCTGGGAAGCCTGCTTTCTTCATTTTCTTTTCTTTTCTTTCGTTCTTTTTTTTTTATAAAGGAAAACCAAGGAGTGGATCTAGGGTATAGGCGAGATGGGACAGTAATTGGAGGATTAGAGGTTAGAGAAACTGCAGTCCACATATAATGCATGTAAAGAATTAGAAACCAAACCAAACCAAACAAACAAATATACAAAAAACAGGCAACACTTCCAGTGGAGGATTTTGGACACCAACCCAGACAAAAAAAAAAAAAAAAAAAAAAAAAAAAAAAAAAGAAAAGAAAAGAAAGAAAAAGAAAACCAACCAAAAAAAAAAAAAACCCACTTCAACCTATTATTTGTTCTGCTTACAAGATTGTTGGGATAAAGGTAGCTCAGAACTTGTGGAGCGGCCAACCATGACTGGTCCAGCTTGAGACTCCTGCCACAAGAGGGAGCCCAGGCTTGACACAACCTGAAAGGCCAGGAACCACAAGCTGAATAGCCCAGAGATGGAGTATAGAAAAGAAGAGGAACCCTGCCCCCCACCCCGACCCAAACACAAACACACACAGAGGCAAAGAAATGGTTTAGACCAGAGTTTAGCACAATGTCATCAGAATGGCTATCTTTTTTTTTAATGTAATTTATTTATTTTTATATTAATCACAGGTTAGGTACTTTGCATCCCAGGCGTAGCCCCCTCCCTCATTTCCTCCCACCCTTCCCAACCCTCCCTCATCTCCTTGCAGTCCCCTCCAAGTCCACCAACGGGGGAGGACCTCCTCCCCTTCCATCCTACCCGGGCTCATCCTGTCTCCTCAGGGCTGGCTGCAATGTCCTCCACTGGGATCTAGCCAGTCATTCCCCGGCTTGTATGGGGGAGTTGACCATGGGGAGTCAGCCATCAAGTTCAAGACTGAAACAGTCCCTGTTTCCCTCACTAGGGTCTTTAGTCCTACACCAAGGTATCCTGGGTCCAGAATGACTTTCTTTAGCAACTGACAGGGGCAGGTGCAGAGACCCACAGACAAACACTAGGCAGAGTTCAGGGAATACTGAATAAGAGGGTGAGGAAGAATTGTCACAGCCAGAGAGGTCAAGGCCATCATAAGAAAAGAGGCTCTGAGGTGCTCACAGAGACTGAACTGACAATCAGGAGCCTGTCTGACCTAGGATCTCTGCATATTTATTATGGTTGTGTAGCTTGGTCTTCTAACAGTGGGAATGGGAGCTGTCTCTGAACATTTTGCCTACATTTGGGTTCTTTTTCCTTCTACCGGGTTGCCTTGTCCAGCAGTAATATAAGGGGTCGTGCCTAGTCTTACTGCAACTTGATATGCCATGTTTGGTGGAAATCCCTGAGAGGCCTGCCTTTTACTAAAGGGAAATGAAGGAGGAAGAGACTTGGGAAAGATGGGAGGTAGGGTGGAGGCTTTAGGAGAGGAGGGAGGGAGAACTGTGGTCAGGGTGTCATATATGAGACAAGAATAAAGAAAAAAGAAGTGAACAAAATTATATATTTGCCCTTTATCTTTGTTCTGTTTACATATATGCAATGTGTATGTAGGAGTAGTTTTTTTTTAAATTCACAATCCGAGTAGATCTGCATTTAAGACACTTTCTAAACAGAGTATTGCCTTTTTTCACGAATTAGAAGTTACTTGTAAATATTGTCAAAGTGAGTATATTATGATACTATTGTATTTTAATTTACTTAATAAATCTTATACAGTAATTGTTATTTTTCTACCATGGTAATAATTGTGAGGCTGTTGGATTTTCTGTGTGGTGACGTTGTGATATAAATCTCTGGCTTTTAGCAGAGCAGAAGCCAGCATTTAATTGGAACATCTCTTTGTGGAAGTTTTATTTCCCTGCCTAATATATAAATAGAGCTGAATGAAAATGTAGGCATGGTGATGCACAGTGAAATCCCAACACTCAAGAGGCTGAGACAGGTGGGAGCTCAAGGGCAACCATTTTCTGCACAGTAAGGACATGTAAAGAAAATAAGTGACACAGAATAGTAGAGAAAGAAAAGAGGGAAGGAATGAAGGAAAGAAGGAGCAAAGGAAGGAAGGAAAAAAGGAAGAGGAGGGTCGGTATAAAGAAGGGAGGGCAGGTAGAGTGAGAAGGGAGAAAAAGAGGAAGGTAGGAGACTGATCCAAGATGGCGGCCCCCGGAGGACACTGAGACAGAGGAGTAGGACAGCAGTGTTGGCACAGCGACCAGACTGAACCTTGGGACCTAAAACAACAGCGTTTGTGATTGCCAGGTGAGCGGAATTATTACAGTGAGGAAATCAAGTGGAAAAGTCCTAGGGACACCCAGTTATTCCCCGGAAAATCTCCAGGTAACCAGCTGCACACAGCCCTGATCAGAATGCATGGCCACACTGGGCGCCGCCAGCCCCAACTCCGGACTGGATCACACAGTATCCAGGCCAGACTGAGAACCCCCAGACCCCAGATACTGATCCAGAACTGGGGCTGCTTCCGGTGGGCCCACACCCTTCAGTGCCACCAGCCACCACCCAGGACTGGGTCACACAGTTTCCGGGCCAGACAAAGAAGGCCCCAGATACCATGTTAGACCTTGGTACACAGCCCCTGGCCCAGAAGAAGGAGGAGCCAAGTCTCCAGACCAGAGGGGAGCTCTTAGCAGCAAGCCCAGGTCTGAGCATGGAGCCTCCAGAACAGATCAGCGACCCCCAGCTGCCATCTCAAACCAGGACATTTAGCCTCTGACACAGAGTGAGGAGCCAACCCTCCAGACTAGAGTGGTGACCAGCCTGTGGTGCACACAGCTTCTAGCACAGAGCACGGAGCCTGGCACACAGATCCCACAACAGACCTAAACTGAGACAACAACACACTCTCAAACCACTGGAACTCCCCTGAACTTCTTGAAGAATACTCCAGACACCAGAGATTGACAATTCCAGTCTGAAGTTCAGCCTCAAAGCACAAACAGCTCCTTGACTATATATAAACAAATGGCCAAAGAACTCATCCAACAAAAATCAGGACACCATGGCCTCACCAGAAACACCCAAAAGCAATGGAGATTTTAATTCAGCGGAGACACAGGAAAATTATGTTAAAGGTATGATTATGCAGAGATTAGAGGAACGAAAATAGGAAATGAACAAGGCCATCAATGAAATTCAGAAGAGTATAACAGCCCACATAGAGGACAAGTAGACAAATAGAGTGGAAACAAACAAAAAACTAGGAGCCACATTCAATAAGATGAAGGAAATAGTGCAAACCATGAAAACAGAATTAGAATCTATAAAGAAAACACAAACAGAGAAAAACCTGGAACTGGAGAACTTAGAGAAAAGATCAAGAACCACAAAGGTAAGCATCAACAATAGAATACAAGAGATGGAAGAGACAATCTCAGGAGCTGAAGATACACTTGCTGAAAGGGATTCCTCACTCAAGGAAAAAATAAAATCAGAAAAGTCCTAAACACAAAACATACAAGAAATCAAGGACACCATGAAAAGACGAAACCTAAGAATAATTGGAATAGATGAAAAAGAAGGTTCCAGGCTCCAAGGACCGGAAATATACTTAAGAAAATCATAGAAGAAAATTTTCCCAATTTAAAATAAGAAATGTCCATAAACATACAAGAAGCCTACAGAACGCCAAATAAACTAGACAAGAAATACCTCTTGTCACATCATAGTCAAAACACTAAACCTACAAAACAAATAAAAAATATTAAAGGCAACAAGGTAAAAGGGCCAAGTAACATATGAAGGTGGACCTATCAAAATCACACCAGATTTCTGATCAGAAACTATGAAAGCCAGAAGGACCTGGGCAAAAGTCATGCAGTCCTTAAGGGAACACAGATGCCAACCAAGACTACTATACCCAGCAAACTTTCAATCAACATAGATGCAGAAAACAAAATATTCCATGACAAAACAAAATTTAAGCAATATCTACACAGCAATCCAACCCTACAGAAGATACTAGAAGGGAAACTTCAATCCAATAAAATCAACTACACCTAAGAAAATATAGGTAACTTCCCAACTAAAAGGGGGGAAAAAGCAATGAATCATAGTAAGACCACCAACTTCACAATGAAAGGAACTAACAGCCAGTGGTTACTATTATCTATGAACATCAGTGGACTCAACTCTCCTATAAAAAGACACAGACTAACAGAATGGTTGCAGAAACAGGACCCAACATAATGCTGCATCCAAGAAACACATCTATGCAACAAAAATAAACACTACCTCAAGTAAAAGGCTGGAAAAATATTTTTGAAGCAAATGGACCCAGAAAACAAGCTGGGGTAGCAATCCTAATATCTAATAAAATAGACTTTCAACCAAAGTTAATCAAGAAAGATGAGGAGGGGCACTTCCTTCTCATCAAAGGAAAATTCCAACAAGAGGACAAAACAATTTTGAACATCTATGCCCCAAATAAAAGACCACCTACATTTGTAAAAGAAACATTATTAAAGGTGAAATCACACATTGATCCCATCACAATAATAGTGGGAGACTTCAACACTCCAATCTCACCAAGGGAAAGATCAACCGGTTAGAAGCAAAACAAGGAAACATGAGCACTCACAGAGACCCTAAATCAATTAGACCTAATAGATATCTACAAAACATTTCAACCCAGATCAAAAGGATATACCTTCTTTTCAGCACTTCATGATACCTTCTCCAAAATGGACCATATAGTTGGTCACAAAACAAGCCTCAGCAGATACAAGAAGATTAAAATCATCCCTTCTATCCTATCTGACCATCATGGTCTAAAGCTGGATCTCAACAACAACAGAAACATCAAAAAGCCTGCACATACACGGAAATTGAACAACTTGCTACTCAAGGACAGCTTGGTTAGGGAAGAAATAAAAAAAGAAATTAAAGACTTCCTAGAATTCAATAAAAATGAAAGCACAACATACCCAAACCTATGGGACACAATGAAGGCCGTGCAAAGAGGAAAGTTCATTGCACTAAGTGCCTTCAAAAAGAAATTTGAAACATCTCATTAAAGCAACATAATGGCCCAACAAGAAGCCCTAGACAAAAAAGAAGCAAATACACCCAAGAGGAGCAGACAGATGGAAATAATCAAACTCAGTGCTGAAATCAATCAATTAGAAACAAAACTATTTGAAGAATCAATGAAACTAAGAGCTGGTTCTTTGAGAAAATCAACAAGACAGTGAAGCCCCTGGCCAAATTAACAAAAAGGCAGAGAGAAATGATCCAAGTCAGCAAAATCAGAAACTAAAAGGGGAACATAACCACAGACACTGAGGAAATCCAAACAATCATTAGGTCTTACTGCAAAAGACTATACAGCACAAAATTTGAAAATCTAAATGATATGTACAATTTTCTTGATAGATTACACCTACCTATATTAAGCCAAGATCAGATAGAAAGAATGAATAGACCTATATCCCCCAAGGAAATAAAAGCAGTCATCAACAGCCTCCCTATGAAAAAAAGCCCTGGGCCAGATGGTTTTAGTGCAGAATTCTACCAAACCTTCAAAGAAGTCCTAATACAAATTCTTTCTAAACTCTTCCACAAAATAGAAATAGAAGGAAAATTACCAAACTCATTGTATGAAGCCACAGTCACCTTGATACCTAAACCACACAAAGACCCAACAAAAAAAGAGAACTTTAGACCTATCTCTCTTATGAACATTGATGCAAAAATACTCATAAAATACTTGCAAACAGAATCCAAGAACACATAAAAGATAACATCC
>CM053762.1:61332653-61342671 GCA_028658305.1 Pachyuromys duprasi | reverse complement strand
TAGAACTCCCATGTTCATGGATTGGTAGGATTAACATAGTGAAAATGGCCAGTCTTCCAAAAGCAATCTACAGGTTCAACACACAATTCCCATCAAAATACCTACACAATTCTTCACAGATCTTGAAAGAAAATTCTTAACTTCATATGGAGAAACAAAAAACCCAGAATCTCCAAAACGATGCTGTACAACAACAGATCATCTGGAGCTATCTCCATCCCTGATCTCAAGCAATCTACAGAGCAATAGTAATAAAAACTCCATGGTATTGGAATAGAAACAGAATAGTGGATCAATGGAACCCAATAGAAGATCCAGAAACGAACCCATACACCTATGGAAACATGTTTTTTGACAAAGAAGCCAAAACCATTCAATGGAAAAAAGACAGCATCTTCAACAAATGGTGCTGGACTAACTGGATGTGTCTATGCAGAAAAATGAAAATAGATCCTAATTTATCACCCTGTACAAAACTAAAGTCTAAGTGGATCAAAGACCTCAACATAAAAGCAGACACACTAAACCGGTTAGAAGAAAATATGGGGAAGACCCTAGAACTCATTGGTACAGGAGACTACTTCCTGAATAGAATACCAACAGCACAGGCTCTAAGATCAACAATCAATAAATGGGACCTCATGAAACTAAAAAGCTTCTGTAAAGCAAAAGATACTGTCATCAGAACAAAATGACAGCCTACAGACTGGGAAAGGATCTTCACCAACCCTATATCTGACAGAGGGCTAATATGCAGTATATATAAAGAACACAAGAAGTTAAAATGCAACAAATCAAGTAATCCAATTTAAAAAATGGGGTATGGAGCTAAACAGAGAACTCTCTGTAAAGGACTGTAAAATGGCAGAAAAACACTTAAAGAAATACTCAAAATCCTTAGCCATCAGCGAGATGCAAATCAAAATGACCCTGAGATTTCACCTTACACCCACCAGAATGGCTAAGATCAAAAACTCAAGTGACAACACATGCTGGAGAGAATGTGGAGAAAGAGGAACCCTCCTCCATTGCTGGTGGGAATGTAAGCTGGTACAACCACTCTGGAAATCAATTTTGCATTTTCTTAGACAATTAGGTATAGTGATTCCTCAAGATCCAGCTATACCACTCCTAGGCATATACCCAAATGATGTTCAGTACACAACTAGGACATTTGCTCAACTATGTTTGTAGCTGCTTTATTCGTAATAGCCAGAACCTGGAAAGAACCCAGATGCCCCTCAGTTGAGAAATGTATACAGAAATTGTGGTACTTTTACACAATGGTGTACTACTAAGCAATTAAAAATGAGGAAATCATGAAATTTGCAGGCAAATGGTGGGACCTGGAAACTATCATCCTTACTGAGGTATCCCAAAAGCAGTAACTCACACATGTTATATACTCACTTATATAGAGCTATAAGATTGGATAAACATACTGAAATCTATTCACCTAAAGAAGATAAACAAGAACGAGGACCTAGGGTAAAAGAATTAATCCTTACTTAGAAAGTCAAATTGGATGGACATTGGATGTAGTTGAAAACAAGTAACAGGACAAGAGCCTACCACAGAGGGCCTCGGAAAGTCTTTACATAGCAGGGTATCAAAGCAAATGTTAAGAAACATAACCAACCCTTTGGCAGAGTGCAGGAAATCATATGAAAGAAGGGGGAGTTAGTATGACCTGTAGAGGGCAGGTGCTCCACAAGGACCAAATATATCAGGGCACAGGGGTCTTTTATGAGACTGTCTCTCCAACCAAGGATCAAGTATGGTTATAACCAGAACCCCTGCTTGTATGTAGCAAATGGTAGCTCAATACCCAAGTGGGTACACTAGGAAGGGGAACAGGGACTATTTTGGACATGAACTCAATGGCTGGCTCTTCGACCTCCCTGCCCCCAAGGGAGGAGAAGCCTTGCTAGGCCACAGAAGAGGACATTGCAGCCATTCCTAAAGAGACCTGATAAGCTACAGTTCGACGGAAGGGGAGGAGGTTCTCCCCTATCAGTGGACCTGGAAAGGGGCAGGGAGGAGATGAGAGAGGGAAGGGGGAGATAGGGAAGGGGGCTATGGGTGCGATACAAAGTATATAACGTGTGATTAATATAAAACAAAAATGGTAAAATTAAAAAAAACTAAAAAAAGAGGAAGGTAGAGAGAAAGAAAGGAAGAAAAGAAGGAAGAACTCATCAGTATTATATTTATCAGACTGTTTCCACTTACTAAAACATCAAGGAAGCCAAATACTTTGCAATATATTCAGTTCTCTCATGGAAAAAGAAGATATAATTATCTCATCACATTATAATATGACCCATGAATCTCCTCAGAAAACTATGTGTTGTGGTTAGATTCAGAGGGTTATGTCTAAAACTCCACTCAGGACAGTAGTCAAATCTGAAGATAGCTGGGCTGAATGATCTGAAGGAAACTAAAATACGTAAGGGATGTTGGCACAAAAACTACAGCTCTGATATTCAAGGGAACCAGATCTAGTTTATTTTGAAATCATTTTATGTAACCATGACACAGGAACAAAGACTTGGGTTACCCAAAATTCCATTTTCCAACATCAGGAAATTTTAATATTTATTTATTAATTTATCTATCTATCTATTTATTTATTTATTTTACAGAACAAAGAAGGTCATTAATACATTGGTGAGTACATCAGAGAGACAGGTGTAGCAGTGTGGGGATGCCTTTCTATAGACTTAAAATGATATTTGAAGGAACTCCTAGCTTTCAGATTGTTAGTATAATAACCAAAGTTAGCCTGTAAGCCCCACCTGCCCAAGGACCAGTTAACTCCTGGAAGGCTGGCAGTTGTAGTTCTTGAAAACTACATGGCCATGCTTAAGCAAAATAGCTTCAAAATAAACTAGATTTGATTCTCTTCAATATGAGAGCTGTAGTTTTTGTGTCAACAACACTTACCTGTTTTGGTCTCCTTCAGATCACTAATTCTCATGGGAAAGTAATGTGCCCTACAGGTTTTGTTCTTATAAACCCAACATGTGGCTCAGGGCCATTTTCAGCTGGAAAACTGAAGAAAATTGTCTTGACAAAGTCCATCTCTTGACCAATATTTAATATTTTAAGCTTGCTATCAGTTTGGCCCCAAATGGTAGAATTGTTCTTTCTCCCTGCAAATCTCTGGAGTTGCCTGCTAAGTTAATAAAGTCTAAATGTTATTTATCCTCAAAAGATGTTAGCTCACAGAGAGGGTAAGGAATGGCTACTGACTGTGGGCCTGGCCTGGAACTAAATTCAAGCTAAGGTACATCTACAACATCCCAATCTCTCCACTAATATTATAATCAAGTCACTCAGGCTCTTTAGACACAGGTTCCTTTCAGGAATTTTTTACTCAATGTATTGTGATCATCACTGAATTACAGCCTTGGCAAGCTTGGCTCATAGGGGTCTCAGGCAAAAAGATGGGAACTTAAATAGAAAGAAATACCAAAAAAACAGAAGAAAAGTAAAGTTGGTCATTAGGTAAAAATGACCTCTTTTTTTAGGGTGTTAGGGGTGGGGAAATAATATGATCATTTGAGATAAATAAAAATTAAAAATGAGGACTAATAAAGTAGGGTAAGTACAGCTATAAGTGCTCTCTTTAAGTGAAAGGCAGAATTTTCCTCAACAGAAGTCTTTGTTTACCTTGTATATGCTACAAGTAACAGTTTGACACTGGGGCCCATATGAACCTCATAATTGAAGCTAAAATTAATCAGGAAAATGGAGGTTTGATACTCTGATTATTCTCAGATTGTATTGTAACCATATCTGGGAAAGTTGAAGTGGAGTGTTGTAGCAGTATAAATATTTTGATATACTAACAATGACTTTAGATACTTTAGAATTACATTTTCTCACTTCACTAATTTTCTTCTATAGTAAATAAACCTTTTTACAATTATATTCAAAGGCAGAATTTCCCCTGAATAGTTTGGAAGAGAAATTTACTATTTATTTGTTGTGCCGTTTTAAAAACAGAGCTGGAAACCTTCCCTTTGGGACTCAAACAGTTGTCTTTTATATCCCAAGGCTCTTCCTTTTCCACCTGCTCAGGAAATGGAAGCCTATAATCACAGCTGATTTGAAGTTTAAGTAGACAAGCATTCAAGTGTGACAGCCAACTCCGCTGTTAGTCCTCAGGCTGTTAAACCTGTCATTTCCCAAAGCAGCCTCAGACCAAACTTTTAAATGGTTAATCATGAGAAAAGACAAGACCCAGGTATCCTGTATGACTCTTTTTTTTTCCTGCCTGCTTGAAGCTCTTTGCTATTTGTTATAATTGAAGTCACATATAAATAGCCAGGTAAGATGACTCAACAGTGATTGAAGATCACAGGGAAACCACAATATTGTAAGATCTCAAGCAGGAATACCAGAATCAAAGTAGGACATTCTATAAAAGCTCTTGTATATAGTTTTCTAAACATAATATAGAAATTTTCTAAATAAATTTTCCATTAACCCAAAGTTCAAAAATAAATATAGATCATTAGACCCTATTCCTTGGGCTTACTAAGCGTGGCTCTTTGATGTTATGACTAGGTAAGAGAATTTTTGAATTGCAGTTACGTGTGTATATCTTAGCACATGCATGTCAACACATGCTTATGGGGGTGAGAGATCAGCATAGTGGAGTCAGTTCCTGTCTTCTACCTTTCACAGGTTTTGAGGTTCACACAGGTTGTCAGGTGAATATGACCAGTGCTTTTACCTGCAACACCATATTTTGAACTATTAAAAAATAGGAGGGGTGAACAAAAAAAGACTTATTTTGGTTTCAGTTTCTGTGGTTTGAGGCCATATCATGATGTGAAAGGCATGGGGAGTAGTAATTCTCTTTTTAAGGTAGCTTACAGTAGAGGTGTAGGAGGATATAACATAACCTCCAAAGAAATGCTCCTCTCCAAGTCCTTCCTTCAAATAGGTTCTACTTTGCGAAGTTTTCTCAACTAAATATAATGACATCCATTATCATCCATCAGCACATTTGGTTAGAACATTCATTACACAGTAATTTCGAGATGTTTGGTTCAACAGCTGAGATAAAGGTTTGAACATATGAGCTTTGAATTTCAAACATGAAGCTTAGTACAACTTTGTTGCTGTCCTAAAGTATATATGTGAATCTAGCAATTAAGAGCTGGACAAAGGTCTTCTGTGGCAGCTTAGCATCAAAGGGGGGGGGCGGTCGTAGTAATGGGAACAGGGACTGTCTCTGACATGAACTCAGTGGCTGGCTCTTTGCCTCCCCACCTCCCCTTCGAGGGAGGAGCAGCCTTGCCAGGCCACAGAAGAGGACATTGCAACCAGTCCTGATGAGACCTGAGAAGCTAGGGTCAGGTGGAAGGGCAGGAGGTCCTCCCCTATCAGTAGACTTAGAGAGGGCAAGGAGGAGATGAGAGAGTAAAGAAAGGATTGTGAGGGAATAAGGGAGGGGGTACGGCTGAGATACAAAGTAAATAAACTGTAATTAATATAAAAAATAAAAATTACAAAAATTGCAAAAAAAAAAAAAAAAAGAGCTGGACAAAGCGGGGCAGAGGTGACTCATGCTTTTAATCCCAGAACTCAGGAGGCAGAGGCAGGTGGATCTCTGAGTTCTAGGACAGCCAGTGCAAAAGTAACTAACTAATTAATTATTAAGTAATTAAAATGAAGAGTTGCCCAATATTACCAGTTCTTGGTTCTAAAAACTACAAAACAACAACAATAATAATAATGAAGGATTATTTAACCATCCCTTACTAAGTGATTCAGAGTGGGATTAAATGGTGTCAGCCTTGAATTCACTAATCATGGGCCAAGATTTTGGTCTTTGTGTTGCTTATCAGTTGGTAAGTTTTAAGTCTCTTGAGGAATTTTTAGGGTGTTGCTATAAAACATCTATATGACCAATGGGATAGACTTTATAACAGTTGTAACACCTTGAGCATCTTAGACAATGGTTAATCGAAGGTCAAGACTACTTACATAGTTCATTACAATAAAAGATGGCAAGGGGAATGATGTCTAGCTACAGCTTATCATTACAATACAGCATAAGGAACCCTAAGAATGGAAATCTCTGTCTTTGGTTCATGAAGCTCTCTCTGGTCTTAGGCAAGTGTCTTGCTTTGGTCAATAGATGGGTGTTAATCATTCAAAGCTAGAACAATGTTTTTCTTCTTATAGTTGTTGTTATTGTTGTCATTGTTAGTGGTGGTGGTGGTGATTGTTTTTGTTAAGATGGTGTCTCACTCTGTAGCCCTGCTTGTATGTCCTGGAAGTAGTTCTGTAGACCAGGCTAGCCTCACACTCAGAGAGATCTACCTATATTGCCTCCCCATTGCTAAGATTAAAGGTGTGTGTCCCTGAACCTAGCAAACTTCTCATAAGAATTTACCTTCTCCTACAAAGTTTCTACCAGAAGGGCAAATGTTGGCTAACTTTTCTAAGTCTTGTCATAGATTTAGGAAAAGTACCTCCTTCAACTACTTTAGAATTAGACTGCTTCCAAACATGAGGAAGCACAGCCAAGAGCTCTTAATGAAGAGCCATATGACCATCTCTGTATATCTAAATGGGACCAACTGGTCCTGTCTGGATCTATACAATTTTTTAGTAGCTTTCAGATTCATGAAAGATGATACATGTTCCATTTTGACATTTTATGGTAGTTACTTAAACAGCATAGATTTGCAAAATGATTCCTGGCACATGAGCCTGTGGAAAATGCTCATTAAATGTTAACTACATACACTAATACTTCATTGACTCTAACATGCTTTATTAATAGTGCCTCTGTCTTTTTCTAGAAACTCCTATAGGAAGTTTCATGTAGTAACACTATAACTGCTACATTCTACTTTTGATAGGAAGCATATTTTTAATTCAAAGAAGAAGGCTGCAGGCTGACAATGTACATCACAAGAACTCCAAGCTTATGGAAAGGAGATAGCTCTACCTGTCAAACAATCTCTTCCATTAAATCAGGTTAGCACTGTTTTTGTTTCTTTGTTTGTCTTCTGAACTAATGAGAAGGAGCACTCTGGACTTTGCATGAGGGTTTCCCAGTTCTCTAAATATCACAAGGGCAAATGCTTCTGAGGGAGGCATTTTTTTTCACATTGCACTTTGAAGAGATAAAATGTCATCCCTTGGGCCTCTTTCTACTGAATTAAGATTGCATTTAATTATGCTGCACATCAGTGGTGTGAGGCTATGAGAGAAGGTTTAAACTGCAATTACAGGAATGGTCAGAGAGAGTTTAAATACAACAATTAAAAGTACTCATTGTATGTTTTGCCTTTTATGTTTTACTAGGGTTTATGTACCATTCAGAGACAAATTAAATGTTATTCCATTGTCACAATCTTTTATTATCCTGAGGGATAAGGACAGTTAATATTTGGCATTTAATAAAAGTTTATAGACACCACAAGAAAATTGACTGTGGCTTTACAGTTACTGAGACCTTTGTTACCTTCTGTCACCCATTTTGAGTACTGTGCCTGCTCTGAATAATCTTCATCTACAAAAGAAAACTTCAAATTCAAAGTCATATTTTTGTAGAAAATATAGGTAAGTAAGACAGGCATCTCCAAAACAATTTATGGAGTATGGTGGTATTTACAAGAATGTAAGTCCAGAAAGCTTTGGGATTGTCCAGATGCTGTCCTTTGTGAAAACACTAAAGGAAGAACATGTCTGTGAGAGAAATAAGCACTGAGTAACTCAGGAGTAAGATGATAGCAGCTTGTCCTTCTGAGCAGGGTCCAGCTGCATCCTGCTCCTAAGCCTCAGAAGACAATTTTGCCTTATCAGCAGGTCTGATAACTAAGGCATAAATTATCTGCTTTGTCTGAGATCCAGTGTTGATTTCCTATGCAGAAGTTAACTGCAGAAGTCCTATACAGATGAATGGGGTAGAACACAGTTTTTTCATGCCAAAATCTTGGCCCGAGTACATTCTGCTTTTTACTGTATTCAATATGAATGGCACAAAGCTGTATGGATTTCAATTACAATTTCTCCCTTTCACATAGGTTAATAAGTAATACTGCTTTGTAAGTCTGGTAAAGATTAGAAATATGTAATCAATAGCCGGCTCTTTGACACCCCCCTCCTCTGAAGGAGGACCAGCTTTGCTGGGCCACAGAGGAGGACATTGCAGCCAGTCCTGAAGACACCTGATAAGCTAGGATCAGTGGAAAGGGAGGAGGACCTCCCCTATCAGTGGACTTGGAAAGGGGCAGAGAGGAGTTGAAGGAGGAAAGGTGGGATTGGGAGGGAATAAGGAAGGGAGCTACAGCTCGATACAAAGTAAATAACCTGTGATTAATATAAAAAATAAAAATTATTAATAAAAAGGATTAGAAATATGTTAAAACCTAACTATAACATGCTTCAGTTATGTATAACTGTATGGAGATGTTGGTTTCTATTCTTCACATTTTCTCTTTTCTTGTTATGCTGTTAGTTTGCAGGCCTGAACTTCTCTCTGTGGACCTGGTTATCATTG
Source organism: Pachyuromys duprasi (assembly GCA_028658305.1). Classification (NCBI taxonomy): domain Eukaryota; kingdom Metazoa; phylum Chordata; class Mammalia; order Rodentia; family Muridae; genus Pachyuromys; species Pachyuromys duprasi. Next base: position 61,334,138 of record CM053762.1, on the reverse strand, counting down.
GTACATCTACGTGAGTGACAGGGCTACTCACTTTCCAATGTCACAAAGTTCTATTTCTCTCACTTGACTGAACTTTTTGCCTTTTGATAGACTTTCCTGAAATGACAAGGATGGGTTTATGAGCCACTGTGTAACCCGGGAAGTGTGACTTTATGGGGCTTTCTGTTTATTTCCAGGTAATATCCTCAACCAGTAGGCTGTGGGCATTTTCACTTCAGGACCTGGTCATTTTACCAGATGACCTGGTGTGACAGAGGCAGAAGACTCATCACTGATTCTGCTGTAAAATATATATCAAATTCAAATAATAATCAAACTCATAAATTTCACTTTCTTGACAATTAAGAATGCTTGAGTTTCACATATGCTGTATGCTATGGAAAGGAAGATAAAGGATTTCCATAGAGAAATATGGGTACAAAAGAATGCAATGTCCTGTGATGGAAAGATAGGCTACATTTCCTTCTTTCCCTAGGAATTCTTTTTCCTCATGGCTCATGGGATAATAATACAAGCATATATAGGGGAAAACTGCTAACTATTAGAAAAATTGTTCAGTGAAGATAATACTTTATAATTAAACATACAGTCTTCTCTGTGGCAATAGAATATAGCAAGGATGCTGTGATTCATGTTGCCCAAAGCACAAGCAAAGCATGGTCGTTGTTATTTCTGAACTTCAGTCTCAGGGCCACTGAAAAGCCATGCTGTGCCTCTTTTAATCCACCCCACCTTAAACTACATGACTTTCTGCAGTTTAAGATGAAGAGAAATGTTTGTATTTGATTTGCTAAATAAATACTTTACCCCATTGATGAAGAAAATGTGGCATTTGCTTTTGAACACTTGCAATATGCCAGGTATAAATGTGGCCAAAAGCTATATATATATATTCACCAAAATGTGTGGTGAATATTAATAGAATTGAGTTATTTAATTTGCAAATCATCTCAGTTTCTTAGGTTTAAAGCTTTTGGCCACATTGATACCTAGCGCACTGCAAGTATTCAAAAGCAAGGAGGACCATGGGTAAGATGATCAATCTTCACTCAGACAAGTGAGATGGACTTTGGAAGAAAGAGAAAATAGGAAACAGGCTAGAAGCCTACCACAGAGGGCCTCTGAAAGACTCTACCAGCAGTATATCAAAGCAGATGCTGAGAATCATAACAAAACTTTCGCTAGAGTGCAGGGTATTAGTAAGACTTGGGGAGAACAAGAGCTCCACAAAGATCAAACTGAGCAGGGCACAAGGGTCTTATATGGGACAGTTTCTCCAACCAGGGACCATGTATGGATATGGCCTAGAACCCCTGCTCAGATGTTACCCATGATAACTCATTGGTGAACTGAAGACCCTAGTAAGGGAAACAGGGCCTGTTTCAGTCTTGAGCTTGATGGCTGACTCTTTGACCCTCCCCCATACATGCCAGGGAGTAACAGCCTGGCTAGATCCTGGGCATTGCAACCAGCCCTGAGGAGACA
>CM053762.1:61322349-61332553 GCA_028658305.1 Pachyuromys duprasi | reverse complement strand
GGACTTGGAGGGGGCGGGGAGGAGATGAGGGAGGGTGGGAGGGAGTGAGGGAGGGGGCTACACATGGGATGCAAAAAACCTAACCTGTGATTGATATAAAAATAAATAAATTTATTAAATAAAAAAATAAATGAAAAAAAAGAAGGGGAGATAGTAAGATCTGGACTGGACAGGAGCTCCACAAGGAGAGCAACAGAACCAAAATATCTAGGCACAGGGGTCTTTTCTGAGACTGATACCCCAACCAAGGACCATGCATAGATGTAGCCCATGGCAGCTCAGTCTCCAAGTGGTTTCTCTAGTAAGGGAACAGGACTGTCTCTGACATGAACTAAAGGGCTGGCTCTTTGATCACCTCCCCCTGAAGGAGAAGCAGCCTTGCCAGGACACAGAAGAAGATAATGCAGCCCTTTCTGATGAGTCCTGAAATGCTAGGGTCAGATGGAAGGGGAGGAGTTCCTCCCCTATCAGTGGACTTGGAGAGGGCCATGGGAGGAGATAAAGAAGAGAGAGCGGGATCGGGAGGGAATGAGGGAAGGTGCTACAGCTGGGATACAAAGTGAATAAACTGTAATTAATATAAAAAATAAAATGTAATTTTAAAAGTAATATGTGTAATTAAGCTAATTAATATACCCTTACCTTACACATCTACCATTTTTTGAGGGACAATGACAATATCAGTCTTAATTTCTAATATATAATTTATTTGATAATAATGCTGCTAATGTTAATAACATTTTGGGTGATATATCATTTATAGAACTATGTATATATACTTACAGGAGATTTTATGAAAATCCATCATTTATCCACACTACTAGGACATTAGGAAGTATAAATAAAATGCTACTAAACTAAATGTATAATTCATACATATCTTAATTTGAATGTTCTCTTATTTATTATCAGTTAATCAAGATTAAGAATACCTTTACCTCACTCCCCACAAACCTGCAATTGAACAAGACTGAGAGCATTTATAAAAATTGGAAGAGGAACAATGTGGTTTCCTTCCATCTCGCCAAAGGAAGGTAGCAAATAGTTTGGATTTGCCTTATCATGTGTCCCACCTTGGAAATTTCCCCTAACTAGGAAAGAATGATAATATGTTACCTATGATAGGGAGGTGTTGAATGTACATCTCTATCTTACCTTTTCTAGGACCTGAAAAGCAGTATTTACAACATGTCTTTCATCAGTCGTAGCAGAATAACCTTTTCCTAGCAATAATCTCCTCCCCCCAATTAGTAAAAGGAAACAGCTTCAAACTGATTTTGATTAATGGTAGAATCTTCTCTCCTATAATGATTTTTCTTTTAAAAGAAAAGGGCTAAATATCTAACTGAGCTCTCTTTTGAAAAAAAAAAAAAAGAAATAAGAATCCTACCACCGAGGTGCATTTCTATTGAATGATTCCTGATAGAATCCACCATTTGGTTTCTATCACTTTATCCAATTATGTTTCAGCAGCTACATCACTACATGTCTTTGTATGTGGGAGCATGCATATAATTTTTCTTTGTAACACTATACCCTGTTGCAACAGTGGTTTTATTCTGTTTCGCAAAGCATTAAATAAATAAAAATTTTAATTGAACGCTTAAGTATTCCTGTGTTTTGTTTGAAAATTATTTCTTGTGATGAGATTTTCTTCTAGGATCATCATCCTAAGGTATGTCTCCCCTTGTTGAGAGCACCAAGGGGATATATTGGGCTAACCTATTTCTGGACACCTGCTTCCTGTCTGGATGTCTTGACAATCTTGAAAGTTTTCTGACAAGATTTGAAGATGAATTTATTATGTTATTTGCTATTCATGGATATGCTATGTAACTCCCAAATCATATTTCCTCTACTTTCATTCTATCAATATAATCTCAACAATTGTCAACTATAGTTACTGTAGACACTTCTGTAAAACTTTTTCTATGAACTGGCCAATAAAGTTGCCTTCACCAATGTCAGCCGAGCCTTGATTCTCAATATGCTCTATAAGTCAAATCTTAAGAATTTAGAGTTTAGTTCCATGGAAACTAAACCATAACTGGTTGTTAAGATTTTGTTTTATTCTCAAGTGATACGTAATTTTGTGTGTCTGTGTATGGGTATATATGTGCACAAGAGTGAAGATTCCTGAGGAAGCACTGGATCTCATGTCACAGATGACCTAATGTGGGTGCCAGCAACAAAACTCTGCTGCTCTGCATAAGCTTTTACTCACAGACACATGTCTCTAGCCCCTGAATTGTGAAATTTAAAGGATAAATTGCTTTTTTAAAGTGTTGACTTGAAAGCAGTATTTATGAAATTATAACATTAAATATAAAATGAAAATCAATTACAAAACTAAACCCTACAAAGAAGTTATAGTCATGCTGAACTCATTTTATACCCTTGAAAATGTACTAGAAATAATAATATATTAAAATATAATATTAATATAATATAATATATGTATTCAAATACACACCCAATGAACGATACTCTGCTAAACTTGCAGACAGGATCCTGAGAGAGTTGTCCTCTGAGAGGTGCTACCCAGCAGTACCTCAAAACAGATGCAAGACTCACAACTAAATACTGGGCTGTGTCTAGGGAGTCTTGTGGAGAAGAAGGAAGAGAAAAAGACTTAGAGCTGACAAGAGCCCCATAAGAAGACCAAGAGTGCTAACTAACCAGGGTCCACAGGGGCTTGCTGAGACTGAAGCATCAACCAAGAAAAAAATATATATCTTAAGTGTGCTGTACCGAGCTTGGTACAGAGTTACCATTTAATCAATGGAAGTTTAGTTTTACTTTTTCTCACTGTGTTTTACTCATGATTCTGATAACCTTTTGATCTTTTTTGGAATATTAGTCATGTATCAACACATGTGACCAAAACGATGACAAATATATTACTTAAAAAATACTTATTTTATTTACACTGGGCCTATAGTGGGTAGAATATAGCCAAGTGCTGAGATGATCTCAATACATCTTTATATTATCTAAGTATTTGGCTTCTGCTTTGTGATACTGTGTATTCACAATACATAATAGAAAACGCAAAGCCCAGAATAACATGTTGTAATTAAAGGTGTTAATCCTGGTATGCTCATAGTGGTCTCATGTTCACTATAATGATCAGTGTAGCAAAGCCTCAAAGGTAAGAAGACTGAAAAAGAAACAACTCAGAGGTTCATAACCCTGCTATGCCTCTTATGTGTACTTGGATAAATCATTCTCTCTTTTTTGTTACTTTAGTTACTGTAACTATAAAATGTGGTACAAAGTAGTGCCTTCCTTAATAGCTGCTACTAAATTCAAGGAGCTGCTACTATATAAGATCTGGAAGGCAAGGTGTTTATCATGTGCTAACTATAGTGTTTTTCAAAGAGTTAGCATCCACAAAATATGAGTCATTGCCCTTTCAGTGACCAGACTAGTGATGGCTGACCTTACATTTATTTATTTTTCTTCCTTCCCCTTTACCTCAGCCATTTCTGGCTTGTCCTCTACATTATCCTCATAAACTCTTTCCAGTGCCATCATACCTACTTTCTCCAAGTCAGACCTTTGTTCCTTAACATTATAATTTGTTTTTCTGCCTGTAATAACCTTCTTTCATTCACATGTCTAAGATGAAGCAGTTGAATTTTCTCAAATCATGTTGTCTTCAATATAAAGGACTCCTGTGATTTTGTTTCTATTGCTTGCAAGACTGATTTTAAATGGGGAGACATGCTGTGACATGCTGATCAAGTTCTTCCCTATTTAGAATCCACTTTTCTTATCCACTTTTCTTTTAAACATTTTTTCTCCTGTGAAAACATTGTCAAAACTAGTAGCCATGCTAAATACTCTATTTCCCATATTCTCAAATCTGACTTCAAGAGCTCCATCAGGGCCATAATTTCTGACATTAGACCCATCTCTTCATTCAATTCCTACTTATTTCAGTCTCAAAAGTTTGATATAATGTTAACCAGGACTGTCCTATATGCCTATGCTTGACAAAAATATGAAATGATATAGCCTACTAGAATTTTTTGACTCCTCCCACTACATTTTTACAGTATGCTATAACTGATAGTAGTTATTTTATCTTGAAATATGTGATCAACTCTAAGTACCAACTCTTATTTTCCCCCTGTCTTCTGATTTTTGTTATACAGTTTTGACTAGCATGTTCTAGGAAAGAAGTTGAGTATATTTCTTTTACCCTCATAGTATATGAAACGAGCCAGCATTGTGGAAGCTACTACAAAACACAGGAAGGGGTTGACTTATGTTTCACCAGATGCAAAGCTGAAACGAAAATTTAGATAATGCAGACATAGAAAAACAATTCAGTAACACCACTAGAGCTGCAAATAAATTCAGTTTGATTTAGTACTCTGGCAAGGACTTGGGGTTACAGACTAAGAGCCTCTACATTGTGTTACAGTGGCATTAGCTTTGGGAAAGAGAAGCAGTTTTACAGAGGCACTTCAATGAACTAAGTGAGGCACTACTTGAGTAAGTAAATGGAAAAGTGTAGCCATGTATATTTCCACATTTGTCTGAAGGTAATGTTGGCTCTGTCCTGGAAAAGTTTACAAGTATTAGTGTGCCATATGGACATACCTCCATGTTCCAGTTTAGAATAGTAATGGAATTAACCCCTTCTGAATATGCTCCAGAGGCAAACAAGATGGATGCACAGTTTTTATTTTAACAAGAATGATTCTAGGCCCATGACTCCACCTCTGCAAGCCTCTGATTATCTGAGAGTAGCCATCCTTTCTTCAGCACTAGTAGCATAATGTTAAGAGAGCGCCCTCTTCCTCTGAGCATCATCGGGATCAGTAAGCAATGAAACAGTGTTCTTCTCGTCTGTTATGTAACAAGAAGATCAATGTAAGATGGATGATATTACCAACTTCATTCTTCACACTCTGAGAACTAGTACCTCCATCTATAAAATGGGCAAGCAAATGGTCACTTGTTATAGAATTAAGTGAATTCAACAGGCCATCATCCAAAATACAGGGCATAACATGTATGTATAATAAATGATGGAGCAATTCTATTCTAAGACAATATGTGTCTAGAACTAACCAGAAACATCAATCTGCATTCTATTGAATTAATGTGCAGTTTTGTGTTTAATGTCTATCTTCCATGTTGAAAAGAAGTTCCAAAAGCTCAGAATTGTGTCTGCTTTACGGACCACTTATTCCCCAGCATTAAACACAATTCTTGTCACATAGTGTGAAGTAATACATATAAAAAGAGGATGGTCTGCTGAAAAAATACTTTCTGTGGTAATTATCTGGTCACACAGCTGGCAAATGGTAGATTTTTATGGACTAATGAATTGTGTGAAGTATTTCCATAGTTGTTGAATGAGGCCATTTGCATTAAGTATGCAAAGTATTAGTAATTTAGCTAGAGATTCTAAATTTCTACTTTTTATTATTCTGTTTTATTTCTACCTCACTTTTACAATACCTGTTCATGTGCTGCCCACACATTCTCAAGAGTTGTCTATCAATTCTTCTGATGTTCTCAATATTTAAGGTATATTGAATCTCTTAAAAATAAGTATACTCACTGAAAAACAATAACCAGATTTCAGGACAGGGAGACTTTTAAGGGTAAATTACATAGAGAAAAGATAGGATAAAACAAGCTAAAGAATGAAAGGTCAGATTTTAGTCACTGCAGATTTAATAATTAGCTCTGTTTAGACTTGCTATCAACTTTCGAACATGAAAGTAGCTAACCATCTCATTTGCAACATTTGCTAAAATCCAGTAGTATGTGATGCTGGCAAGCATTAGACAAGGATGATGGGAAACAAGAGAAGAATGTGGTTCTGTACTTACAAGTATTTTCTTTTGTAATTATTAAAGGGAAAAGAAATCAATCAAACTTGGGTAAGACCCTAGAGCACCCACATTTTAGTCTACATAAACTATGCCAGTACACTGAATGGATTTATAAGCCATTCATCTAAGAGATAGCTAGAAGATCCTCTGAGGTATAGTCTTAGATTAAACAGGACCAACCCTGAGCTTAAAAGACTAATTAGCTCTTAAGTGAAGGTGCCTCCCATTCACTTCAAGTGACTCCAATGGGAAAGTTAAAAGTCAGTAATTTATTATCTTCCAGTCACTTCTCTGTGCAACAAAGAGTTACACATGATCAATTGAATTTCTAGATTTTTTATATTAGTAAATGATGAGAAAAAATTATATAAACCTTTGCTTCAGTGGATAAGTTTATCTTCCAGGAAGATTTCATCACAAGAGTTTTCCAAACAAAAGTTTTCTATGAGACAAAAAAAAAAAATCTTCCATATAGCCTTCTATTAACAACAAAAAACATCAATATTATTTTTTGCTTACTGAATTTTATTGAATTTTTAAGTAATTTATTTATTTTTATATTAATTACAGGTTATGTACTTTATATTCCAGCTGTAGCCCCTTCCCTTATTCCCTCCCACTCTCCCCATCCCTCCCTCATCTTCTCCCTGCCCCACTCCAAGTCCACTGATAGGGGAGGACCTCCTCCCATCCCATCTGACTCTAGCTTATCATGTCTCTTCAGGGCTGGCTGCAATGTCCTCTTCTGGGATGTAGCTAGAATGCTCCTCCCTTGGGGGGGGGGAGGGTTGAAGAGGCAGCCATTGAGTTCATGACAGAAATAGTCCCTGTTCCCCTTACTAGGGTAGCCAGTTGGATACTGAGTCACCATGGGCCACATCAAGCAGGGGTCGTAGTTATATCCAAACATGGTCCTTGGTTGGAGAAACAGTCTCATAAAAGAACTCTGTGCTCTGATCTATTTGGTATTTGTGGAGCTCTTGTCCCTGCAAAGTCTTACTAACTTTCCCTTCTTTCATATGATTCCCTGCACTCTGCCAAAGGCTTTGTTGTGAGTCTTAATATCTGTTTTGATACATTGCTAGTTACAGTCTTTCAGAGGCCCTCTGTGGTAGGAGGGTTGATCATCTCAAGCTGTGTTCTCCTTCTTGCTTATCTTCCCTAGGTGTATAGATTTCAGCATATAAACCTATCCTATAGGTCTATGTAAGTGAGTATATATCATTTGTTTCTTTCTGCTTTTGGGACACCTCACTCGGGATGATCATTTCCAGGTCCCAACATTTGCTTGCAAATTTCATGATTTCCTTGTTTTTAGTTGCTGAGTAACAATCCATTGTGTACCATAATTTCTGTATCAATTCTTCGACTGAGGGACATCTGTGTTTTTTTCAGGTTCTGACTATTACGAATAAAGCTCCTATGAACATGGTTGAGTAAATGTCCTTGTTGTGTACTTGAGCATCTTTTGGATATATGCCTAAGAGTGGTATGGCTGGGTCTTGATGAATCACTATTACTAGTGGTCTACAAAAACGCCAAATTGATTTCCAGAGTGGTTGTACAAGATTGCATTCCCACCAGCAATGGAGGAGGGTTCCCCTTTCTCCACTACCTCTCCAGCATGTGTTGTCACTTGAGTTTTTGATCTTAGCCATTCTGGTGGGTGTAAAATGAAATCTCAGGGTCGTTCTGATTTGCATCTCCCTGATGGCTAAGGATGTTGAACATTTCTTTAAGTGTTTTTCTGCCAGTCTACAGTCCTCTACAGAGAGTTCTGTGTTTAGCTCCATATCCCATTTTAAATTGGATTACTTGATTTGTTGCTTTTTAATTTCTTGAGTTCTTTATATATACTGGATATTAGCCCTTTGTCAGATGTAGGATTGGTAAAGATCCTTTCCCAGTCTGTAGGCTGTCGTTTTGTTCTGATAACAGTTTCTTTTGCTTTACAGAAGCTTTTCATTTTCACGAGGTACCATTTATTTATTGTTGATATTAGAGCCTGTGCTGTTGGTGTTCTCTTCAGGAAGTAGTCTCCTGTGCCAATGAGTTCTAGAGTCTTCCCTACTTTTTCTTCTACCCAGTTTAGTGTATCTGGTTTTATGTTGAGGTCTTTGATCCACTTGGACTTTAGTTTTGTGCAGGGTGAAAAATACGGATCTATTCTCATTTTTCTGCATATAGATATGCAGTTGGACCAGCACCATTTGTTGAAGATGCTGTCTTTTTTCCATTGAATGGTTTTGGCTTCTTTGTCAAAAATCCATTGGTGTGAGGGTCTTCTATGTGGTTCCACTCATCCACCATTCTGTTTCTATGCCAATACCATGCAGTTTTTATTACTATTGCTCTGTAGTCCATCTTGAGATCAGGGATGGAGATACTTCCAGATGATCTGTTGTTGTACAGGATCATTTTGGAAATTCTGGTTTTTTTGTTTCTCCATATGAAGATGAGAATTTTTCTTTCAAGGTATGTGAAGAATTGTGTTGGTATTTTGATTGGAATTGCATTGAATCTGTAGATTGCTTTTGGCAGAATGGCCATTTTTACTATGTTACTCTTACCAATCCATTAGCATGGGAGGTCTTTTAATCTTCTGATATCTTCTTCATTTTCTTTCCTCAGAGATTTGAAATTTTTTTCCAATAGGTCTTTCACTTGCTTGGTTAGATTCACACCGAGGTACTTTATGTTATTAGTGGCTTTTTTAAAGGGTGTTGTTTCCAGAATTTCTTTCTCGACCCTTTTGTCTTTGGTGTACAGAAGGGCCTATGATTTTTTGAGTTGATTTTGTATCCAGCCACTTTGCTGAAGGTGTTTATCAGTTGAAGGAGTTCTCTGGTTGAATTTTGGGGGTCATTCATGTATGTTATCATATCGTCTGCAAACAGTGATCTTTGACTTCTTCCTTTCCAATTTGTATCCCTTTGATCTTTAGTTGTCTTATTACTCTTGAAAGGACTTCAAGTACTATGTTAAAGAGATATGGAGACAAAGGGCAGCCTTGCCTTGTCTCTTATTTCAGTGGGATTGACTTAAGTTTCTCTCCATTGAGTTTGATGTTGGCTATATGCGTGCTGTATATTGCCTTTACTATGTTTAGGTATGTGCCTTGTATCTCTGATCTCTCCTTGGATGGAAGGGAAGGAGGTCCGCCCCTGTTGGTGGACTTCGAGGGGGCAGGGAGGAGGGAGATGAGGGAGGGAGTGGGAGGGTAGGAGGGAATGAGGGAGGGGGCTACGCCTGGGATTCAAAGTACCTAACCTGTGATTGAGATAAAAATAAATAAATTAAAAAAAAACATGAATGGATGTTGGATTTTTTTCAAATGTTCTTTTGGCATCTAGCAAGATGATCGTGTGGTTTTTCCCCTTTAATTTGTTTATATGGTGGATCACATTGATGGATTTCTGTATATTGAACCAACCTTGCATGCCTGGGATGAAGCCTACTTAGTCATGTTGGATTATCTATTTTATGTGTTCTTGAATTCTGTTTGCAAGTACTTTATTGAGTATTTTTGCATCAATGTTCATAAGATAGATAGGTCTGAAGTTCTCTTTTTTGTTGGATCTTTGTGTGGTTTAGATATCAAGGTGAATGTGGCTTCATAGAATGAATTTGGTAATTTTCCTTCTATTTCTCTTTTGTGGAATAGAGAGAATTGGAGTTAGCACTTCTTTGAAGGTCTGGTAGAATTCTGCACTAAAACCACCTGGCTCAGGGCTTTTTTTGGTACAGAGGCTGTTGATGACTGCTTCTATTTCCTTGGGGGATATAGGTGTATTCCATCTTTCTATGTCATCTTGACTTAATTTAGGTAGATGGAATCTATCAAGAAAATTGTCCATTTCATTTAGATTTTCAAATTTTGTGGCATATAGGCTTTGGTAGTAAGACCTAATGATTGTTTGGATTTCCTCAGTGTCTGTGGTTATGTCCCCCTTTTCATTTCTGATTTTGCTGATTTGGATGGTTTCTCTCTGCCTTTTTGTTAGGTTGGCTAGGGGCTTCTCTAACTTGCTGATTTTTTCAAAGAACCAGCTCTTGGTTTCATTGATTCTTGAATAGTTTTATGTGTTTCTAATTGATTGATTTCAGCCCTGAGTTTGATTATTTCGAGCCATCTGATCCTCTTGGGTGTATCTGCTTCTTTTTTTTCCCTAGGGCTTCTAGTTGGGCCATTAAGTTGCTTGTGTGAGATATTTCAAATTTCTTCTTGAAAGCACTTAGTGCTATGAACTTTCCTTTTAACACTGCCTTCATTGTTTCCCATAAGTTTGGGTATGTTGTGCTTTCATTTTCATTGAATTCTAGGAAGTCCTTAATTTCTTTTTTTT
>CM053762.1:61302860-61321849 GCA_028658305.1 Pachyuromys duprasi | reverse complement strand
TTTGAACAGTTTCAAAAATGTAGTATGAAAATCATTATACAAATAACCCGTGCATTTCTGTAATAAAAGTCTTCTCTTCAGTCAATAAGGAAGTGAAGCCTTAAGTCTAAAAACTTGTGAGGAACTACATCTTAATTTCAATCATGGACATTGGCTTGTAAGATCATCAGTGCTCACATCGCCTTAGGTGGCTGTAATCCTAGTTAGAAGCTGACTGTATTTTCTGAGGAATCCTTAACTACATTCCAGAAAAGCTGCTTCTGTCCTTACTATTGTCTCACAAATATGATGAGAAAATAATTGATATTGGTAGTAGATAATCATCACACAATTACCTACTAAAATTATTATATGTTCATGTAATTTTTAAATGTTATCCTTCATGTTTTTGTAAATTGAAATTTTTCTAATTAAATTTGCCTAACTCATTTTCACAGCATGTTCAATATTGTGCAAGCCACCAACAATTCTATCCTTCTTGGCATTGGCTTCCTTTGTAGTCATAGAAGTCTAAAACTATCACTGATTGACTGGAAACTTCTAGTTATTTATTACCATTTATGTTTTTATTGTTGTTGTTTTGAGACAGGATTTCTTGGTGTACCCTTGACTGTCTTGAAACATTGCTGTAGACCAGGCTGACCTTGAACTTACAGAGATCTATCTTCCTCTGCCTCCCAAAGCCTGAGAATAAAGGCATGTGCCACCATGACTTGGTGGCATTAATACTACTAATGCCTTGAATGGGAAGGCTGTTGGTATTTACCAGCTAATGAAACACTTATGCTTCAAGAAGATGAATGATAGTAGAAAAACAGTTCTAGAAGAACTGAATCTGATGCCATTTACTATTTTCACAGAATCTTTTCAAATGTTCTTGTTGGGTTCCTTGAACACTGAAATCTTTTCAGGGATCTATTATATTGTTTCCCATTGTCTTCTGGGTCTAAAAGAGCACAGGTGTGATTTCTAGCCTCATAGCAGCTTGTTGATAGTTCATCAGGCCTTTCCCATAGAAATTGAAGCTCATTTACCTGCTTTGTCACTCACACTTAACTAAGAGCAAATATTGCCACCAAATATATTCTCCACATTCTTTCACAACACATACTCACTTTAAGAGTGATATTGGGCTATTGCTAGAAAAAAATTAAATGTGCACGTAGATAAAAGCAAAGTTTAGTAAATAATTTTTCTCCCATAATACTAGGAACTAGCATGCTGAGAGCTTTCTGTTTTAATATTTTCATTATTGACTATTTCAGCTTACCCCCATAATGGCTTAAACCATTTTTTAAACTTGTTCTCAACAACTCTCATATATTTATATATATCATTATACTTCACTCGGTTAAGCCTGACACACAAAGTAAACATATTTGTTGCATTTTCAAGGCTGAGATTAACCTGAAAGGGCATATATAGTACCTGTCAATATCTCTATTTACTGTCTAAGGTGAAAGTTGGAAAATAAACTGCTCTGACTTTACCTAGATTTTCAGTTTCTTAACCATTATTTTGTTAAATACTTAGAAGACATCATTAGTCCGGAATTCCAAACATGAAAATTATTCATTGCTCAATGTTATGAACATGATAAGCAGCTGATCTACAATTTGGAAAGAGGTCTATTAGAAAAGTCAATAAATGACAATGATCAGTAGCAATCCTTTGGTTAGGTTTTCAGGAAATAGGTTTATAACATGTTTGCACTTCACAAAGAAGCATGGGATCTATTATTCCTCAATTTACTTTATTTATTTATTTATTTTACTTATTGGTGAAGCAGGATTCAGAAATACCCAAGAGTCAGCCATTATGAATGCAGACAGCACTTCGTGGCTCAAGCATACCTTTAAATTCGGGATGTCCAACAAAAGAGTGAGAGATACAAGAGAGAGAATCTTTCCACTCAGAAGTAGAGATCATGAATCAGTGTTTACCATCTGAATGTTGCTTACAACCACACTTGTTTCCAAAGCTACTCAGGTACTACACCTGAAAGTGAAAATGAAATTCTATTAAAATAAATGATCACATAATGTTCTTTAAGCAACCATCAGCACTCTGTTACAAAGGAAAACTACACTCTACTCCTATTTTGAATTCTGTAAGTTTAAACTCATATATCTTTCTTGGGCATTCAGCACTAAGCAGGGATAATGAGTAAGACTTTGAAGCTACTCTGTGGAAACAGGTAGACTTTTATATAATGGTTTTCATTGCATTCAATGCATGGGAGTATTATGCTCCAACCCCTCTCCTGCTGGATTTAGGGTAGTATTAAAAATGGAATATGAAAGACTCAAATGTCAGTCAAATATTGTGCTCTTCAAACTATGTTGATTAGCACGTATTGATTTGATGTTTCTTTTTGTCAATTTCTCATGAAAATGAAAGAGAATTGCTCTGCTTTTCTTTTGTATTAATTTTTATTTTTTTATATTAATCACAGGTTATTTACTTTGTATCCCAGCTGTAGCCCCCTCCCTCATTCTCTCCCAACCTCACCCTCCCTCTCTCTTCTCCTCCCTGCCCCTTTCCAAGTCTACTGTTAGGGGAGGTCCTCCTCCCCTTCCAAATGACCCTAGCTTATCAGACATCTTCAGGACTGGCTTCCCTGTCCTCCTCTGTCACCTAGCTCTGCTTTTCTTAATCACCTTTCTTCTGAGTCCAGGAAGCCTCTGAGGAAAGGGCAAAAAGGAGGAAATGGGGAGAGGAAGTCACTTGCTTTCCTCATTTGCAGATAAGAGTCCTGACTATGTTATATTGAGGAGTGGGAGACAGTTTAAAGGGTTTTCAGAGAACATTGACACAATTAATATAGTGATTGTTTACAAAAAATAGGTGACAAGACCCAAGTCATTTTATAATCCTTTTTATTAACCTGAAGTATGTGTTATGATGTTTGTATACTGTCGGCCATTAGTGAATCACCTGGGTCACTGCTTTTATAAGCAAGAGAACCTTTCTAAACTTTCCTGTCTTAGGAAAGATTTAATCAACTAGTTTCTTTTGTACATCTGTGTTTTCCAAATTAAGCTAGCTTTGTATTTCAACTTCACATATTCTCAAAGGTCACAAATGGCCCCTTTCCTGATAAATGATCTGATTTAGACCTTGGAAAAGATCATTTACTAAAGAGGGACTTAGTCTAGATGTTACTGTATTAGTAGCAGAGGTTTTAACATCCAGAATTTTTTAATTAAGTTATTTTCATCCCTGATCTCAGCTTTCCTTCCCTCCTCTGTTCCAAGTCTCTCCTTCTCTCCTCCCTTTTCCCCATTCACCCTTTCTCCCCTCTTTTCAGAAAAGAGAAGGTCTCCTATCTATACGAACCAACCTCAGCCTATCAATTTCTAGTAAGACTAGGCACATCTCTTATTGAGGCTAGAGTAGGCAGCCCAGTTAGGGGAAAGTGATCCAAAGACAAGGAATGTAGTCAGAGACACAGCCCCTGCTCCCACTTTAAAAGTCCAACGTGAAGGCCCAGCTGCAGCACTGTTACTTTATACAGAGAGCGTAGGTCCATCCCATGCATGCTCTCTGGTTGGCAGATCAGTCTCTATGAGGCCTTATGTGCCGACCTTAGTTTATTTTGTAGGTTTTCTGGTGGTTTCCTTGACTCCACTAGCACCTTCAATTCTTCCTCCTCTTGCACAGGATTTTCCAAGCTCCATTTAATGATGGGATGTAGGTGTCTGCATTTGTTCCCATCAGATTTTGGATGAAGCCTCTCTGATGACAGTTTTCTTTGGGACAAGCAAGAAACCTAGGACAATAGAAACTCCAGAAATCCATAAGGGTGACCTTAGCCAAGACTCCTAGCTATGAGGGATATGAAGCCTGAACTGACCATCTCTTTTAACCAGGCAAGACTTCCAATACAGGGATTGGGACACCAGCTCAGCCACAAAATCTTAGGCCCACAGTTTGTCCTGCCTACAAGAGGTGCAGGGGTGAAAAAAATGGAGCAGAAATTTCAGGAATGGCCAAACAATGACCTGCACAGCTTGATACCCATGCCATGAGAGGGAGCCCAACACCGACACTATTAATGATGTTTTGCTATACTTGCAGACAAGAATATCCATACATTTTTTAAAACTGGGTAGATAGGAACTTGAGAAGTAGTTTTTAAGAACTGCTTATAACTTAGGAATGAGACAAGGGCTGCTGCTTTCTGCACACTAGCAAGCCTTTTAGTTTTGACTGGCACATAAAAAAGTTTGCATATCAATAGGGTATAATATGATGTTTAGTTTCATAAATTCATTGCATAATGACAAATTTCATAAAATTATCATATTCATCATCTTATTCATTTATCTTTTCTTTACCCAAAGAATATGTAGATTTTTTTATGTCTGATTCCTTCCTTTAATGTGAAATCTTCTAAATATCACCATGTTGTCACAAGTAATGAGTTTTCTTTATTTTTCTGGCTGAACCTACTTCCATCATACATTATGCCACATTTTCTTATCCATCTATCTGTTCATGTAATATTTTGGCTGATATGAATTATGCTGCAATAAATATAACAGTATAGCTGTTCTTCCAAAATACTCTTATACTACTTAATTGGGAACAAAACTGTGGTCTGCTTAGGGAATTTTGATAAACCCATCTAACGGCTGACCTTTATTGATATGCTTTTTCCACTCTGAACATAATTCTCATTGTGAATCACACATGAATATTTACTAAGGATGTAGTTGAAACATTTTTTTCTCCAAATTTTTACTTGTCTGAAATGTTCCTTCTATTTAGAATCATTATGCAAACTCTGTCTTATTTTACAGATACACACACACATACACACTATTATATTATTTATTATGTGTTTGTGCCACAGAATACAAGTAGATATCAGGACACCATTTTTTTTTCTTGGAGTGTGTTCTTTACTCTCAAAGGTATTAAACTCAGGTTGCCAAGCTTGAATGGCAAGTGTCTTTTGAGCACTGATCTACCACATTGACTCATCTTATTCTATATGCTATAAAAACACTTGTAATGTACAAAAATGAACAAAATTAATATAATTCTCTCACAATTACAACAGCAAATACTATCAATGATTTGGGTCATGACAGTTCAAAGATAATTCTTACATTTGACATTATCTTAATTATTTGCAAGAAAGTTCTAATTCTCTAAAACCTTCTAAACTGCTGTATACGTTGTTTGTTGTTGAGGATGTACCTACACTATTAAGGAGTCGTATGACATCGTGTAAAGCAGGATGCTCATGAAAATTGTAATAAATCAACAAAAGTTCTTCAGCGAATGTTGCAGAGTTTGAAAACCAAATGACTCATCTGTTTCGTAATGCTGTTTATCTGTAACAGATTTTGGAGATGATGCATTACTGGAAAAATAGATCTCTCTGTACTAGCTGTGGAAATGATTGTCTTTATAATTAACATGCCTCTGGTTTTGGTAGGTGCTAGTGGCATGAAGCCAATGATGCAACCTCAAGTCCAGACTTTGAGTGCACCATTCCTAGACTGTGTGGGGAGGAGAAGAAATAGACAGACGGAGACAGTGATATAGACAAAGGTACAGAGACAGAGAGACAGAGACAGGGGACAGATAAAAACACAGAGACAGAGACACAAAGATATAGGGACAAGGAGAAGATGATATGATGCCAACAAACCATAGATAAACGGTGGACATGGATTGCTCTTGATTATATGGTAGGCATGGCATCTCCTAAAACCTCTATTATCTTGTACTATTACTCCTCACTCAGACTTGAATTTTGAAGATCATCAAACACTTACCGATGGTATTTTAGGTATGAATGAAATAACTGCTTAGTGTTAGGCAGTGTTTTGCAACCAGAGGGTAATGACTACTTTTTGGTTCAAATCACCCTTTTACAGGGATCACCAAGAGCAATCTGAAAACATTATATTACGATCTACAACAGTACCAAGGTTATAGTTATATAGTAGAAACAAAAATAATTTTATGGCTGGAGTCACCACAACATGGAGAACTGTATTAAAGAGTCACAGAATTGGGAAGCTTGAGAACAGCTGGTCTAAATCATCCAGTACTGAAGTTTATATATATATTTTTTTTATTTTCCTGGCTTCCTACTAAGACTGCCTACACGATGTATGATCACATAAATGATGAAAGCCATCAAAGTACCAGGTTTTAGAAATACATCTTCATCTAAAAAATTGCATATAATTACTTGTTCTGCCTTCTTTCTCAAAGCAATAGGGTCTCCCAAGTTATATGAATTCCGTATGTATTCATGAAAACCTAAGTTTGTGAGAATGAGCATTTCTAAAGTAAGATTCCTCATAAACGATAAAGGATAACAACTGATAGAGGAGTTCAGAGGCAGAAGGGGTTCTTTAAGGAAGGCAGAAGAGAGATTATGCTTGAAACAGGATCTAAAAAATGAGGGGGGAATGAAGTAAATGAGACAGAAACAATACCTTTATAACACTGAGCTAAAATCTCCCACTGACAGAATGGCTTTGATTCATATTTTAATTGAAAATTATCCTTAGAGCACTTTAATCTTCTAAAGGTTAATTAATAGATGCAATGAATGCTACCTTAAGGATTAATAGCAGTGGTGTTGGAGGAATGGGACAGAATTGAAAGTATAATGGAAATTTTCTTCAAGGTCACTCTCCTATGAGACAGCTGGATTTGATGGCAGCCAGTTTACCATATTTCTAAGGGCGAAGTTTATTGCTGAAATCTTTCCTCTAGCTATTTGTCAATATGAAGATGAAATGCCTAGTGCCCCTGGAAAGTTCACTGACATGAAAATAGACTCTGGAAATTGTAATTGCAGGTGTGCTTTGACTCCATGTCAGGCTGAGAGAAGTAGCTTATCCTAAGTAGGAAAGAAATTAAAATTTCTCTTGAAGAATTTTCCAACAGCTAGCACTTTCCAGAAAATAACTGGCACTTGTTACAAAGCTTACTATTGCCAGGAATAAATGTAAGCTACACTATTTTTTGATGCTTTCTTCACACAGGCTTGTCACAAGAAAGTCAACATGTAGCTGCCTCATCAATTTGATCAGACTTTGAATCTCACTTTACAGAATTGCTTGCTTTGGGGCATGTCCAAAATGTTGCTTTGAAATTGCCAATAAAGTCACTGCTTGGACATCTATGGAGACATTACTGTGAGTACCCAGATTACTTTACTTGGAAACTTTACTCCCTGAATGCCAAAAACACTTTGATGATTCCTGTTTGAATTGTGGAGGTGTGTGAAAATCAGTAGACTTCACTAGCCAAGTCAGAAAAAAAAATAGTGCTTTATTTTCAGATCATAAAAACAACTCATTTAGGCCAGAAAGTTTACATTACACTTCCTGATTCAGATTTGCATCTGCATCATCTATTTCACTTGAGTCAAAGTTATTGATATTTAAATGAGATAGAACCATGATGAACTTTGAATTCAGGGGCAAATACAAATTTCTGTATTTTTATAACGGGTCATTTTTGCATGAATCTCTATACCTCTTGAAACTAAGGTCAGAAAGATAAAATCAGACTCTGGGAAAGAAGTACTTGTGGAATAGTGGAGATGCCGAGATGAGAGGGGACCCCAGGAGTGCGCTGTACTTTTAGCCTGCATACAGCAGTGCCAGATTAGGTAAAGACTACACGATGCCAACCTTTTCTTTTATTTTACTTTGTTTTGTTTTGTTTTCAATGTCTTACACTGTATCTAGGCTGACTGGAAATCACTAGACAGCCTGTGTGGGCCTTACACTTTGGGCTATCATCCTGAAGCAATCTATCAGACACCATGAAGCTAACACTCAGCTAGAGGAATTTCATTGCTGTTTGAGATAGGATTAGAAAAGACTATTGACACTAATAATAATTTTTAAAAGAACAGAAAACAAAACAAACCTACTCCCAGTTATGAATTAAATTAAATTTCCTACAGATGTTACTCTTAAGTGTTTACTGGACTTCTTATATACATGCAACTGCTTTTCAATTCACCTGTACCATTCAGTATGAGAAAAAAGATGACACTCCATCAGAGGAAAAAAGCCAACAATGCATATCTGCCTGTATATCAGTGTGTGACTGCACTTTAAGGTATGTTTGTTAAAGAAATATGAACTCATCTTTGTTTCAGAGGGACTTTTAAGTTGTTTCCAGATTCTGGTTATGATAAGCTGCTATGAACATAGCTGAGCAAATGTCCTTGTTATATTGTTGATCATAGTTTGGATATATGCCTAGGAGTGGTATAGCTGGATCTTATGTGATTCACTTCACTTTTTATGTGCGCTGGTGTTTTGTCTGCATGTATGTCTGTATGAGAGTGTCAGATCTTGGAGTTAAAGCCAGTAGTGAGCTGCCATGTGGTTGCTGGGAATTGAACCCAGGTCCTCTGGAAGAACAGTCAGTCTTCTTAACCACTGAGCCATCTCTCCAGCCCTAGCTGGATTTTATGGTAGCACTATTCCTAATTTTCTGAAAAAGAGGCAGATTGATTTCCAAAGTGGTTGTACAAGTTTACATTCCCATCAGAAATAGAGGAGGGTTCCCCTTTCTCCACACACTTTCCATCATGCGTTGTCACTTGAGATTTTGATCTAAGCCTTTTTGATGGGTGTAAGGAGAAAGAAAACCATATGAGGTATATGCTCACTCATAAGTGGATATTAGTCATGAAATATAGGGTAAACATACTAAAATCTATACTCCTAAAGGAGGCAAACAACAAGGAAGACCCTAGGGAAGATGCTCAGTCCTCATTAACAGGAAAAATGTGATAGATATTAGAAGCATGGGAAGACAGGGAACAAGAGAGGAGCCTACCACAGATGGCCTCTGAAAAACTCTACCAATGGAGGTATCAAAGTAGAGGCTGAGACTCAAAGCCAAACTTTAGGCAGAGTACAGAGAATCTTATGGAAGAAGGGTGAGATAGAAATAACTGAAAGGAACAGGAGCTCCAAAAGGAGACCAATCTTACCATAAAAACTGATCCCTGGGGTCCTGCAGAAAATGATACCCCAACCAAGGACATGAAGAAGACCTAAATGCATGAAGAAGACTTAAAACCCCTGCTCAGATGTAGAACAAAGATTCAGTCTCCAATTGGTTTTACTAATAAGGGGAGCAGGGACGTTCTCTGGCATGAAATCAGCGACAGGCTCTTTTATCACCAACCCTTGGGGGGTGCAGCCTTGCCAGTCTATAGAGGAAGACAATACAACCAGTCCTGATGAGACCTGGTAGGCAAAGATCAAATAGAAGGGGAGGAGGACCTCCCCTATCAGTGGAGTAGGGGAGGGGCATAGAAGGAGATGAGGGGGGGTGGGTTTGTGATTAGACAAGCAAGGGGCCACAGCCAGGATACAAATTGAATAAATTGTAGTAAATTATAATAATATATGAAAAAATGTAGCTCGGGAGGGCTGTCAACTCAGGACCTCCCTGTCTAGATCTTCAAAATGCTGAAATTACAAATGAAAGCCATTGTGCTTTTAAATTTTCTCATCATGATTGGCTAACCAAGTCTTTTCCTAACTGGTCTTATTTGGTTAAGACTGAGCCTCCTATTTGTCAGCCTCCTATCACACTGCCCCTCCTGTAATACTTAGAGCATGAAGTCGTTCCTGAAATGGAGAGAACACATTTCATGACTTAGCTGTTGGCATCAATGATTCTGAGTCACACGGTGTGACACTATTTTGAAGTTTCATATTCCAATTTACAAGGAGCTTGAGTGTTCTAGGACACCAGACAGTAAGAGTTGTGGAGAAAAGAATTAGGAATATGACACAAAATAATCTCTACATCCTTATGTTATTTTTCTTGAAAAATTAAGTCTCTGTGTGTGTTTATTTTGAGTGGGTGTGGGTGGGTGGGTAGGTATCTTCTTGTGTATGTACATGATTGTGGGTATCTGTGGAGGCCAGAAGATAGCAGGGAATCCCATTTACTTCTAAGTAGCAGGCACTTGTAGGCTACATGGTATACGTGTGTGAAATTGAACTTGGGTTTTATAGAGAAGCAGAGATGCCAACCTGTCTTATAAGTTCCCAGTTTCTTTATTTCCTTGAGATTATATACGGTATTTAAAAAATAGCTCATAATGAAAACTGTTCAAACAATTATTTTTTCTGGATAATCAAAGCAAAATTTGTCTCAAAATTGTGTCTACTCTAACTTTTATCACAAAGCATTTATTGTTTTGATTCCTATTTATTTGGAAAAAGCCACAGTTTCCTGCCAGATTGGCAAATAAAGAAAAATATAAAAAAGAATAAAGAAAAAAAAAAGAAGAAGAAATTTGCTTATTTATTTCGCCCTGATCTAATTGCGTGGTCAGTAAACAATATCATTAAAAGCATAGTATCGAGGGTCAGGCCTATTAGCAAGAAGGCAAATATCAATTAATTTAAAAGAGAAACGCTGTAAAACATCAAAATTATTCTTTAAAAATCATTCTACAATAATATAATACCCATGAGAATTATTTAATCATTCAATAGATAAACAGTAGCAGTGAGAATATTTAGGAAAAAAAATAGGTACATTGCTGACCTTGACCAAATTGGTAAAGTCATTCTGGAAATCAACATGGGAGTTTCTCAAAACAATATATTAGTAGAAAACACTGTGAACCAGGTACTCCAGTCCTCTGTATCTAAACAAAGCAGTAAATAAAAGACATGTCTACACTTCCATGTTCTTTATAGCATTATTTACAGTGACAAAGATCCAAAAAAACTTTCTTTTCTGTTGGAAAAATGGCTAAATTAATAATATATGTATATATTATTATAATATTATAATATTACTATAATATTATCTTGAATTTAATATATAATGAATGCCATATTCATTCAAAAACAAATGCAGGAAATATGATCACTTGATAAAACCTAGATAAAACTGGAAGATATTGGATAGTGGGGAAGATAAAGCATAATGTTACTAATGTGAAATCAAGAAATGGAAAATTCATGAAAACAGATAGTAGAATGGGTACTCGGGGGCAAATAGATAGGGGAAGTGAAGATGTTGATCAAATGCTTAAGCTGATAATTATAAGCAATTTTTCAAGACAGTCTTGAATATTTGATGTAGTCTGATGACTGTAGTCAACGATGTGTGCAGTATGTTGGAGTATGCCGAAAAAAATCTAATATTTAATCTTGAATAGAAATATAAATGGTGGAAAGCATGATGTAAGTGACTGATATGTTAATTAGTTTTGGAGTGATAATCATCTCACAGGTGGTATGTACAGCAGCTGTAAATGTCACTTTTATTTCCTCAGATAGGGGATGATATGGAAGCTGTAAACAAGCTTTATTAATACATGGCTTGGACTGAGGCCAGAGGATTTCTTTGTCCTAACTGTCCCTAAGCCTAAACTGAAAGCTTCTAGCTTTAACACAATCTAATCTTCTACATGCCAGGAACTTTAAGGTTTCAACTTCCAGCTTCTGTGTGCTAATATGTCCCTAGAATATTTTCATCCTCTGAGAATTACTGCTAAATAAAATCATCCTTTCTATCTCTTTCTGAACTCTCCTGGCTGTTTCAATTGAGCTGTTCTAGCTCAAACTCTGCTCCAAGCTGACTGATTCAAAACTAGCTTCTTTCAGCATATCACTGAATTGCTCCGCTTGAAAAACCAAGACCAAAACCAAAACAAAACTGCCTCTGAGTTCCATGAACTGTGATGTCACTTACTTCATGGACTGAACAGAATGGAATGGAACTGAAAGGAACTGCAGGAACTCAACTGCATTCAAATGAACTGTACTGAACTCAACTACCTCGCTCCCTGAACTCCTCTTTTAAGTAGCTTCTCCTTTATGTTTGTTCTCTTGAGAGTTGGGGTATCCCATCTCTGACTCATTGTGTGAAATCATTCTCTGATCTATCACTTTGTCTGCCCCTAATGAGATGTCATTGGGATTAAAAGTATGACCTGGAGAGGACAGGAGCTCCACAAGGACCAAATATATCAGGTCACAGGGGTCTTTTGAGACTGTTTCTCCAACCAAGTACCATGTACAGATATAACCTAGAACCCCTGCTCAGATGCAGCCCATGGTAGCTCAGTATCCAAGTGGGTTCCCTAGTAAGGGGAATAGGGACTTTTCTGACATGATCTCAATGGCTAGCTTTTTGCCCCACTACTTCACCCACTACCACCCCGCCACAGCCCAAGGGAGGAACAGCCTTGCTAGGCCACAGAGGAGGACTTTGCAGCCAGTCCTGAAGATAACTGATAAGCTAGGGTCAGATGGAAGGGGAGGAGGACCTCCCCTATCAGTGGACTTGGAAAGGGGCAGGGAGAAGATGAGGGAGGAAAAGTGGGATTGCGAGGGAAATGCTGGAATACAAAGAAAATAACCTGTGATTAATATAAAAAATAAAAATTATTTTTTAAAAGGTGTGTATTAAATTTCAGCCAGAGGGGTTAAGGTGGTGAATTCCACCCAGAGGCATTAAAGGGGTATTGTAGGCTTAGATTATTTTTTACCAATCCTACTTTATTTAGGGTTCTTAAACACCTTTACCTCCCTTCTAACAACTGACCTTAAATAGGAGATTAGTAGGGAAAAGGACTATAGACCACTTTTATCTACTTCCTACTGATGAGGGTCCATGGGTCTTTCAGGGATTACCAAGCTCAGTTACCAGGATCTCTGCAAGCCAGTCCAAAAGCCAATGCCAATAAGCAACACAAATCAGCACAAGTCAGGGAAAGCCACAAGACTCAGTTGGATTGCCCTGAGAAGCTCTCTGGAGCATTTCTCTCTGAAATGTCCAGTGTTGAAGCACAAAGATCTGCACAGTGATGTCTATCCCAAAAGCAAAACCTCACTGTGTCTGGACTTCTATATGTCTGTTTTCCTCAAAGTCCACCCGAGGATGTTCTCAGGTGGCCCAAGTCACTAACCTCGTAAGAGAGAGCTCACCGCAAAACATTGTCACCTTACAACTGAGTCCTGAGAGAAAACAAAATCTTCCCCTTCAGTGTATACTACGGGTATATGTCTGAATCCCTCTGGATCACACAGACCTAGGTTTTAGGATATAATCCCCTGCCAGAGTATCTATGTTGTTGGATTAAAATTCCTCTACTAGCAGCATTTGTGCATATTAAATTCTTAATAATTTTTGTAGATCATACCTCAGTGACACTTGAAAAGAAATGGAAAAATACACAATCTATATGACACCACAGGCATAAGAAATTATACGCAGCACATACTTGTACTTTAAAAAAATAAAATTTTGTCTTACAATTTGAAATTTGTTTGAAATACCTTGAAATAAAGTGTTCAAATAATTTAGAAACACATTTCAAACATACACTTTCATCATCCCTTCTTTCCTCTCTCCCTCTCATTTTTCCTTCTTTTTTATTTTAATCCTCCTCCCTTTCTTCCCTCCTATTCTCCATCAATTTCTTCCTTACTTGCTTTTTCACTTTTCCTCTGTTTCAATTATAACTTCTTTCAAGAAGATTAAAACAGCTAACATCATCTGCAACAGGGAAGAGGGGAGAGTGGTTATGGAAGAGGATGGAGAGGGGAGTGAAAGGATATGAGCAAAATGCATTGTATGACATCCTCAAAGAATTAATAAAATACTGTTTTCAAAAGGAACATCTATTGCCACTGAGACATATCCATTCTTTCCTGTTTAAAAAGCTGCCAAGCTGGATGAGGCAAACTAGTAAGAGGAAAACAGGTTTCAAAAGAAGGCAAAACAGTCAGAGACATTCCCTCATCCTACTGTTAGAAGTCCCACAACAGCAACAAGATACACACACACACACACACACACACACACACACACACACACACACACACACATATATATATATATATATATATATATATATATATATATATATATATATATATATATATATAGAGAGAGAGAGAGAGAGAGAGAGAGAGAGAGAGAGAGAGAGAGAACCCAGGTCAG
Source organism: Pachyuromys duprasi (assembly GCA_028658305.1). Lineage (NCBI taxonomy): Eukaryota > Metazoa > Chordata > Mammalia > Rodentia > Muridae > Pachyuromys > Pachyuromys duprasi. Next base: position 61,307,863 of record CM053762.1, on the reverse strand, counting down.
GCCTAAACATGCTCCCTGATTATCAGTTCAGTCTCTGTGAACCAGTATGAGCCCTGATTAGTTGATTTTGTGGGCCCTGTTCCTGTAGTGTCCTTGACACTTCTCGCTTCAACAATCCTTTCTTCTCATCTTCGGCAGAATTGTCTGAGTTCTATCTATTGTATGGTTGATATCCCTAAAATCCCTGACCTTTTCTGAAGGGAGTAGAGAAGGAATGGATCTGGGGGTGAGGAAGTGTAAGGCAGGCAACAAGGAGGAGAAGAGGGAGGGGAAACTGCAATGAGGATGTAACATATGGGAGAAGAAAAAGAAAAAGCTGCCAAGCACATAATCTTGCCTTTTTTCAGAAAGTGCTTTTCAAACGTACAGCAACAACATGTGCTTGAGTTCTTAAGCATCTTAGGGCTTTGTATTCAACTCATGTGGATAATATACTTTAAAGCAGATCGCATCCAAGCTTCTCTACCTTATTCTTGCATTGTTCTATCCATCAGTGTCTCAAACGTGAAATGATTAGTGCTGGATTCAACTCTTATGAAGAAACGTTTTATTGTTGGTCATATGAACTCTATCCTCAATTGTCTTCACTTTGCCATTTCAATTAAATCTCATTAGTCTTGTGACCTTTGGCAAATGCTTTCTTGAGTTTAGTTCTGCTCACCTATAAAACTGTGACTTTGATAAATTAGCTTACCTAGGTAATTAATAATGTGAAACGTGGCTATTATGTAAAGCATTATAACAGTGTGTGTGGAAACATCCAAATGTTTATTGCTCTTTTACCTCATACATTGCTTTTCAACTAAATTGCATTCAGAAGTCATCCAGCATGACTGGTGTTAGAGATGTTGCTCAGGGGCAAGGTGTTGCTCAACTACTATCATCCTGTTGTGAAAAATTTAGAAGTATGGTCTAATAATGTTTATTATTAACACTATAATTATTGTGACAGTATTATCTGACCTGCTATATAATAAATAAAGGATATGGGCTCCTGATAGATTTTATAATTATCTTATTTCACCTTGGGCTGGGCAGAAAATTCAACCTATGCTATTTCATAACTCCCAGCTCCCATCCCATTCCATCTGCTTTAATCACTCTTAATTGGGCTACCTCCCATCCACAATCTCAAATACTTGTTAATGTTCTTTATTTGGGTCAATCCTTTCCATACTACAGGTATCTGCTTGTAGCAAGCATGTCTCAGGGGGAAATTGAGTAACAGGATAGAACCAGACCAACCCCCAACAAATGTTCATCACTGAATCCAGTTAATAAATATTTACACACATATTTTATACATACCTCTGTCTTTTTAGATTTTCATTTTAAGGAATATTTTCTTTCATGTAGTCTCTTTGTAAGAAATGTAGAGACTCATGAGAATTGTCCTTTTTTTTTTTCTTTTTTAGTTTTAGTTACTGAAGAAAGTCATCTACACAACCTTTCAGATCTAATAAGTTGTTCAAACCACAACAGCCACTCACTTAATCCTCACATACGTAATGCCACCTTGTATCATCTCTGGGCATAGTAAGAATTTGAAGGAATCACCTATATTTCTTGTTCTAAATAGTGAACTTGTGTATATTAATTATCATTATGGCCAGGGGTGCAAGTTTGATTAAAGTCATCACTTATACTCTCACTCCAGCAAGACCACTCATCAGTCTTAGGGTAGTAGACTATCCTCATTTCCAAAGCCCTTTGTATATTCCATGTTGTATATTCTCAATTTCTCAGCGCTTACATATGTAAGGTTTTAGTGTTTTCTTTCCTTCATGTGTTCTTTTCTTTGTCTGTAATTTTATAACAGTTATACATTGTTTCTTAAATTAAATTTTTTGGGGGAGGGGGTGAATTTAATATTTTTGTAGTATTACAAATATTCTTATAAAAGGGTGCAGGTAAAAAGGGCTGTAGAGTTTTGTACCTATGAACCTTGTCTGTCTTTTGCAGCAGCTGTTGAGAGCAGCCTTGGCATGAAGGTTGGCAGATGCCCTGGGGAGGTGTCACAGCTCCCTAGTTGGTGGCAATGGAAGTGGGTGGGAAGAGCCCTTGCCTACATTCACCATCTGGAGAGTTTTGACCTTCTGCCCCCTGGACGAACATCCATCTTGCAAATTAAAATTTTTAATCAGTGAAGATCCTGTATATCCAAGGACACAATGTTACAATTTGTCTAATGTTAATCAAAATGAAAGTAACATATTTAAATCTATCCACAGTGTACACTAGATCCTGCAATTTGTTATTCTTAAAACTAAAGTTCTGCACCATTTTACCATATTCTCCGTTTTTCTTACTTGTCAGACCTGGCAACTACCTTTCTACTCATGACTTCTGTGATTTAAATTTTACATGTTTCAATTATAATTAATATCATTTTCTTTGTTTGGCCCCTTTCCCTGAAAAAATAAAACTATAAGACATGCATTGTACAAAAATAAAACACTTTGTTTATTATTCTAATAAATCCTCGTTAGGTTTGCCAAGCACCCACAGAGCTCTGAAGTATTTATATCGAGATTAAGGCAGCACTACATCTGCTTAATTAGACAGATGTACTCATAAAAAAAGAAAAGTGTCTTCTGGAATGGAAAGAGGTTTGGGTTGGGAGGGGAAATCCTCGTTAGCTGTTTTATTGGCTAATTTTTGGATCACCATCTTTTAGCTCCAGTCTTTTAGAATACTCCTGCTCTCTAGGAAGGGGGAGAATAACTTTTTTCCACACCCAATGAAGTATTCAAGTTAACCTTTTTTTTTTCCCCCTACACTACAATTAATGGCAGATTTAAAGAAAGCAGATTGTAGATATCCATAATAGTTGCAAAGATCTGATCCCATTACTGCAAAGCTTCACAGTAAATCCGCAGGAGAGTGTTAAAACCTTATGATGAGTCATTGGTAATGAGCGCTCCTCTCAAAACCAAGCTAAGGACCAAGATATGAAGTTCAGCTTTAAAAGAAATGATTTACAGGCTCTATCATATGTTGTTTGTGGTCCTGCTTACACAATGGGTACATAGATGCCTCACTTAAAGTTATGCTGTCTGTCTTTGAAAACATGATGATACAAGTCATTATGGATGCCAACATATACCCCAGATGAGCACACAAGGAACACTAACAGCCCTTGAACCTGCATCCTTCAGAAACAGACACAACTGAAGCACAGAGACTTATCACAGAGCTTAGTGATCAGGCTTGTCACACTCGCTGATCTCATAGGAAAGAGGTGCAGGCCCAGATGACTTAATATTGATACTCAGAGGAGCAAACACAGGCACACATACCTGGTTGCATCCCTGAGGGCATGTGCCTCAGCATAGCTTGAGACCGTAGCTGAGGCAATCGCCGATACGTGAAATTGAGAAAGAGAGATGCAGAAGGAGCTTCAGGTTTGTAAATCATAAAGCTGCTGAAGCATACAAAGACGACGAATCACTGAGGCTAACTCTACAGGAATTCTTCTTTTATAACTTATGGATCTTTTGTGTGTAGGTCACTACAGTTGCCCTGTACTGCTATCTATAGACAGCTTGAGTATAATAAAGCATCTGTAGCAAATCAACTTTATTCTAACAAAGACACTGTTGTTACTGCAATCTCCAAAGATGGATGATTACACATTTTACTGGAAAGAGTGATTCTGCTAACATTTTTCTCTCACAAATACCTTGAAATTTAATAATATGTAAATAGTATTTCATGGCATTTGAATATTTACAGGGCTTTAGACAGCACAGCAAAACAACCCATGATGATGTAATTGAGAAATAATGTATCCTTGGCCTTTTATAATATAGGAAGTTTTCTTATAACCACTAATTAAGTTAATTATATCTCAGAGTAATTCAGCATGATCTTATCTAATCTTTTGATGAACCAATTGATTAGGAATCCCTATTGCCCATACAGGTTATAGCATGTTGTGAATAGTACATCAGTTCATCCAGATACTCAGTTGCAGGTTAGGAAGTCAAAGATGTGTTTGATGGACTCATATCATGCACTTTCTACCACTTGTGATGCTGAGCTTCAGTTGATGTCATGGGTTTAATTTTACTTCACATGTCAGAAATCTGATCAGAAAAGTAAGCATGCAGGAGCACAGGGTGTAAATCTAACTTCATCATTTCTATTCCAGAGCACATAGTGAACCTTACACCATTCCAAGTGTTCTCTGTGAGTCAAGGCCTGAAGCTTAGGAACCCATGACTGAAACAAGCCTGCCGTGGCTGCCTCTTGACAGTTCATGTGATGCTGGACTCTTCTTGCAATGAGAAGCCACCTCTTCAGCTTTTAGTGGCCTTTACTGCTACTTTTAGGACTATAAAACTGTTCCGGTTGCCATTTCAGATAAAGATACAAGTTTAAAATATTCCATCATACAACAAAGCCTAGTGGTTCAGCTTTGACTTTAAGCAAAAGTCTCTTCCTGTTATTCCTTCAATTGGGAGACTTCAATAGAATGATAGAAGATCAAAAGGTACATGATTGTAAAGTTTTGTCAGAATGTGGGAGCAATTATGGTGTTTAATTGTTAGTCAATTACTGGACATATGTCATAACCCTGACCTTATGATATGTCTTTTGTGAATCAGACTTTTTAAAAATAAATTTATTTATTTTTATATCAATCACAGGTTAGGTTTTTTGCATCCCATGCATAGTCCCCTCCCTCACTCCCTTCCACCCTCCCCAACCCTCCCTCATCAACTCCCAGCCCCCTCCAAGTCCACCAAAGGGGGAGGATCTCCTCCCCTTCTATCTGACCCCAGATCATCTTGTCTCCTCCGGGCTGGCTGCAATGTCCTCCCCCGGGATCTAGCTAGGCTGTTACTCCCTGGCATGTATGGGGGAGGGTCGAAGAGTCAGCCATCAAGATCTTGACTGAAACAGTCCCTGTTTCCCTCACTAGGGTCTTCAGTTCACCAATGAGTTATCATGGGCAACATCAGAGCAAGGGTTCTAGGCCATATCCATACATGGTCCCT
>CM053762.1:61279757-61302360 GCA_028658305.1 Pachyuromys duprasi | reverse complement strand
CTGGTCACAGGGAAATTTCTCCAGGTAATAACTGGGTGTCCCTAGGGTTTTCCCACTTGATTTTCTCACCGTAGGAGTTCCGCTCACCTGGCACTCACAATGCTGGCGTTTTAGGTCCCAGAGTTCAGTCTCCTGGTCGCTGAGTTGTTTCTGCTCTCCTACTCCTCAGACACAGTGTTCTCTTGTGGCAGCCATCTTGGATCCCCTCCCAGGAATTACCATTTTTCATGACTGGAGATAGACACAAACTACTGGGCAATGATTTTTTTCTACACCAGGAAGGATTGAATTATGATTCAAAAGTATTTTAAACTCACAGATGTGGAGTTTTAAGTAAATTTCTATACTGGGTATGAAAGTTTCAGAAAAGAATGCAAGGAGCATTCTCGAAATGTTTCTTAGGACTGTTACATTGGAGTGTCTGCCTGGCTTCTGAGTCATCACTTGGTGGTTTTTAAATTTTGCAACCTCTTAACAATCACCTGGGTGATATATACTGAGGAACTGCTCATTGGGTATTTTGTTTCAACTTAAATTAGATCTGACGCTTTTTTGAATAAACTTTAGGAGTCAGTGCCATTAGGCTTCTGGGATTTTCTGTTTTTTTGTTTTGTTTTGTTTTGTTTTGTTGTTGTTGTTTGTTTTGTTTCGTTTTTTGTGGTTTGTTTTGTTTTGTGAAATGGGGATAATAATGTCTGTCTTGGCAAATAGATAGTATAAATATAAACTAAGAAAGCTAGTTTAAATGAAGCTTTCAGAAGTCTTAGTAGTATTCAGTAAATACCCATTTCCCAGAAAAGATTACTGTAGTCAAGATAATTTGTAGGAAGTTCTTTAAAATACAGATCTGTGGACTTTTCTGAAAATCTTATGATTTGGATACAAACATCAATCTACAAAACACTGTGTATGTGCGTTTGGTTGTGTGTTGGATTATAGGTAGATAATTAGGAATCAGTGTTCCTAGGCATAGTAATGTGATGATTCCCCTGCAGACTTTACAGCAGGCAGAGACAAAAAAAAAAAAAAAAAATCAGCAGAGAGAGGTAAGACTGAAACTTGGCTCAGGCCTGTTTTATTGTAATGGGCACTCAATCAAGATTTCTAGAGTCTGGTTCAGATCATTTTACTTTTGCCATATTTAAACACAGCACGATTTTGGATAAGAAAAAAAAAACACTTTCAGATGGCAACTCACTCACAAGTGCAAAACAATTTAAGACATGTTTACATTTAGATTCTTTATAAAATATATGTCTCCTTTTATAAGAATGGGTACCCCTGACTCACAGTGCCCAAATTTAGCATCTGGGGAGATTGGTTGAGGTAAACATAATGCCTGTGGGTGTCAGGATTGGCCTGACCCCAAGGTGACATAGAAGTCATTTAGGCTGTTGTGAAGTAAAATGACATCACTCATAAGAATGGGTTTTATGGTGTAAAAGCAGTGCTGAAGATTTAGATAAGCAAATTCCGGGAAATACTAGCAGAGCCTGTCTCATCAAACAGCAAAGGAGCACCAGGATTTAAACTGTATAATTCCTGGCATTTCAGGAAGAGTAGCTGCACACCTCATTCCACTGAAGAGGTAAGCTGTGTGCTTAACTTGGCATCTCTGGAGCTTCTCAGTGTCCACAGTCTGTTTTGCTGTATACATGGCAATAAGTCAAGTCTGCTCACGTTATCCACCAACAGAGAAACGCTGGTACTGTGAGATCAATCATCTGTGAAATAAAAATAACCTGATCTCTAGATGTCAGGAGTTTAGTCTTTATGTTTTAGGTGAATTAGCAAAAGCTTACAAAACTTAGAAAAGTAAAAATATATTACAGAAATATTGAAAATTGCTTATAGCAGTTGGAGTTATTCTTTAAAATGGGTTTTATGAATAAGATTTTCCAGGGAGATATTTATCAGATATTCACGAAGGTATACACCCATTACAGTCAATGTGCTAGGCTTTTACACAGCAACTAAAAGGACCGCTTTTCTTTAGTTCTTGGCACACAGCTGCCAGTCCGAACATTCTTCATAATTTAATTGTTAAAGGTTGGTTCTATTTTGTGATTCGGTTTATTCATGTATTTATTTTTCCATAATTTAGAAAAGTTTATATTTAGATTTTTTTTAAATTTTCCAAAATACAAGTAGTAAAAAGTAGTGAAATATGGGAGGGTTGTGCTCTGCGGCACTGTTCTTTGATAGGCTAGGAAAGTGTTCCGGTGCTCTGTGGGTCTCAAAATAGATTGATCTCTGGTCTGTATCTCTTCAGAAAACGAAGTGTCTGTTTTTGTGAAACACAAGATTGTGGTTTGTATTTCGATCATTACTTAAAGTAAAGAAAACATTGCCAGGCCAGGCGATACAAACATCAATACCCATGAAATATCGTTCCTCAAAAATATGCTGTCTAAATTTACATATAGATTAAACTTAAAATTTATGGAATGTGATTTTCTTTCTTTCTGATGGCTTAATGCCACCATGTTTTATGAGTGAGGTTCCCACACATATTTTCCCACATTTTACCATGCAGCTGAATCTGTGGGAGATACTATATTTGGCAGACACCATAGTGTTAAATTGAAAATTGAATTTCACACAGCAGAAAATGGTGCACTAAAGTGTGACTCAGGCGTGCGAATCAGAATAGGACAAAGACAATGCATGTGGGCTATGTTACATGTCAAATTTACATCAGCACCAACCCTGGGAGTTATCTGCATGGAGTAAACTGGTATCTGTCACACACACACACACACACACACACACAAGTTGCCCTACTTGTAGGTTAAAGAGAAACCATAGCTTCCTCTTTTCACCTTCTCTTCTCCATGTTTTCTATGCAATGGCTTAGACATCAAAAGTGTGCTAACAAAAATTTATTTCTTATTAACTGTGGGCTTCTATTCTAAGACTATGTAATTTAATGTAGTTTAATAATTGAAAACACTTTAAGAAGTAAATTTATATAGAAATCTTCTTACACATTCCTCTCACCCTTATGACACTGGCATATTTGCCTACCTCTGAAAAAGCAAATCCCCTCTCTCAGAGGATGTTTACAGTAAACTGTAAAATGGACATTTTCAAAAGTTAGTATGACTAAAGGAAATCATATGATCTCTTTCTGCACATCTGTGTCTTTTTATTTATCGTGATCATTTGATGACAGGTAGAAGCAGGTAGAGATGACTTTCATATGACAAAAATTTTCAGTAGCAAAACCTGTCAAACTTTAAAAACAGAACAAAACAAAAAACCAATTCATCAATGAAAGAGGATGAGAATGAGTGTAAGTTGTAAGTGGGTAGAGAAAGGAATACCAGTTGACACACTATGTACAGTGTATTCACAGATCCACTAGAATTTTGATTATTACTTCTCACAATAAAAAATACATAGTCCATTTAATCGGATTCATCTTTACAATTGATTTAAGACTCCCTGTGAAAAATATCTGAACACTAAATTGAATCAGTAGGGTGCATGAATATATAGAAGAGAGACAAACAGACAGACACAAACCCCAATAATAATTATAGAAGAGGTAGTGAGTTTAAGATGAAATGATAGCCTGCAAGAGAAGCTGGAGTGGAGAAAGGGAATGGGAAAACTGATGTAAATATGGTGCTTATATACAACATTCTCAAAAATTGAAACAAATCAACAAATAGAAACAAATATGTAGAAATATAAAAGCACTGTAGAAAGTGCACTCGTTGCCTCAGTGGCTAACAGAGCCTGACAGTTTGAATTCCATCCCTTTAATCCTCTTGGTGGGAGGAAAGAGCCAAAACGTGTTTTTCTCAGACTTCCTCCACATATGAGCTGTGACATAAACCTGGGCACACAAAGAAACATGCTCTCTCTCTCTGTCTCTTCCTCCCCTCCCTCTGTCCCTCTCTCCCTCCCTCCTGGAATTAAACTCTCAACCCTGCTCTCTGGAATCCTAGGGGTACACACAACTGTAGTGAGAGGTACAAATAGGATATAAGTATAAAAGCTACTAAGTCATGATTTTCCACTTAGATATACTAACATATCAAAGGATGTAAATCCCTTTCCTAGCCTTTCATTACTCTTGCATCCAAAGCTATTTTCTGCTACATCCCAACACAACAGCTTGAACTTTTCCCCTACTGCTGAGAAAGTGACGAAGCATAGCCCTGGCCAGCACAGAAGCAACTCTGTTTTAAACCATGGCAAATTTCTGTTGTAAATAGAAAAGTAAAACTTAGGAACAAATAAATTAGAAAGTCAACACTAACTCAGTGAACTCAGAAAGAGCCTTTATTCTTGGAGCTTAAGAGCAGCTAAGAGCACTCACAAAGACCTTCTCACTCCTTGCAGCCTGACTTGGGTTGATCACCAGCCACACAAAATGAATATGAAATGACAGCCTTGCAAGAGATGATTATGTCTTACTAGTTCCAAGCCGAAAGCTCTAGCTCAAACATCATTATCTTCAGGTTCACATGCATTTTAAAACTGTCTGATATACTCCTCTTTTAAGTTAGTTCTAAGTATAGATAGAGTTTATGCTTTTCTTTCTTTTTTTTTCCTTTATTTTCCTTTTCTCTTTTGAAGAACTGGAAGATAAATGTGCTTTGAAGACATTTTATTTTACCTATGCAGAAGAGTGATTTGCATTCAGAGAAGGAATCTGTTACTCCACATCATAACTCTCATAAAAGAAAGGATTGACACATATGTTGATTGGTCCACTCATTCAGTGATGCTACTTCAAGTTAACCACCGCAGGCACAGTTGTTGCAGGATGCAGCAGTTAATTCGCTCCCATGCACTATGATATTCAAAAGCGAACTAGAGTGCTACAGAGGAAAGTGACCATCTAACGGACTTTAAGCTCTCTAGCTTTGTTTAGCTGGTCACAGTAAACGTTGTGAGTGCAACACATGAATTGCAGAGCTGAATGGTGGTGATAAGAGGATCACGTGTGCATTTGGTGACTATTAGAAAACTTCCTATTGTCTCCGAATACCTGTCCAATCAGCCCCTTGTTCCTCCTTTTTGTAGGTTGTTTCCGAGACTGCCCTCTACTCTCTGGCTCCTTGTCCTTTTTGGGCTATGTATATTCATAGTTTAGGGTCTTTACCTTACCATTCATTTTATTTCTCTGTTACATTTTTTTTCTGTACTTGCTCTCTGTGGCTATTTTCTTTTTCTATATCACAAGGAATGTGCATTCTAGTAGTAGTACCAAGTCTACGCATTGACATTTCCCCTCTATATTTTCTATTAAATGCTAAGACTTATATAACTATGCAAGTTATATATCCAAAATAATTGAAAGTAGGGTCTAATTAAATGCTCCACACGAGTAATTGCAGTAACATTTTCACAGTGACTAAAGGGAGAATGTATAGGGCAATGCATTTTATACATACAGTACAAAAGTGCTTGGCCTTAAAAAGATAAGCAGTTCTGATACATGCTCAACTGTGGGTAAACGCTGAGAATATTGTAAGATAAACTTTGAAAGCAAGTCAAACTAGATTTGAAAGGTCAGACATCACGTGATTTCACGTAAATAAAATAAATTCATAGAAACAGAAAATTGTGTTAGGAATACCAGAGTCTTTGGAGAAGGCAAACGAGTGAGTTTAATGAGTGCATGGTTTGTGCTTTAGCAGATGAAAACATCCTGTAAATAGATACTACTAGTAGTTACATACTACTGTCACTGCCACTTAAAGGTACAGAATTGTGTCCGCCAAATGTCCCTAGTGGTAGCATATTTGAAACACAAAACACATTTCACTAAAGTGAAAAGGACTCAGAGTAAAGGTTTCTTTGAACTTTCATTCTGTACCTAGCATTTTGCACTGCAGTGGCAGACAATTAAAGGGCTTAAAATGCAGTTTTGTGAAGACTAAGTTAGCTTTAAATCCAAGGCCGTATTTATAGTTCACCCTGCTTTTAACCACTGTGTGCACACTACATATGTACATTATAAAGGGTCTGACATGTTTCCGGTGGCATTTGAAACAGCTTCACACAACGCAGACCATAATGCCATCAGACTGTCACTCAGTTCTATTTATATAGAGAGAAATTTTACTTGTATTCTACTTATTACTACTTTTAACATTTCTGGGATTTACACGGAGTCTCATTCTGTTGCACTATCTTCAACACTATGTTAATATTTATTAATCACTCTGTCATTACCACCATGGGTGTGGATGGAAGAAAAACAAACATTTTATGTGAGACTAGCTTACAAGAGGAGATCAGAGGAGACTAGCTTACAGAAGAGATGGCTGTGTGGTTGTTTTACATAGATCACTGATGAGAACTTTACCACTGAATTCTGTAGTTAGTACCTCTTGCATTTAATTAAAAAAACTACTGGGTTTTCTATCAGATTTTTTTTTTAATTTTTAAGTGTTTGTTACAGTTAGTGAATAGCAAGAATATTTATTAAAATACAAAGGGACAACCTGCACCTAAGGATATTGTTCCCTTAAAGTGCATTTCTTAGCTTCATTTCCTACATGCATTCCCAATCTCAAGGCATCTGTATAGGAAACTCTGAACTTTCAGGATCGTACATTATTCCTGTCTGATCCTGCCTATGTGCTTTTCGTAACTATACATGGCCTCTCATGACTTTATATACAATTCTGTATACAATAGATGTTAAAAAGTAATTATCCATGACTGTTTTTGATGAACTGTGACATAGAAGTAGAAAAAGAGAAACATGGCTAGGCAGAAAAATAGAGAGAGAAAAAAGAAAGAAGGAAGACTGCGACACATTCTGAATTGGTCTCCAAGGAGAAGGCGTTCAGTCATCACTAAAAACACCTCTAATAGGGTTTATAACTCACAGAAATCAAAACATCCAGAAGAGCCTCAGAAGGAGCAGATACCTCTTATTTTCTTCTCTATTCTAAGAGCAGAGATGAATGATGGTGGAATGGTCCAGACTGCCAGGGTCAGTTCTTGCTATTTATCTAAAAACATCATTTTCACCTGTCAGTATCACCCTTATCTTTAACTCTGGCCTCATTTTACTGAGATGAAAATACAAGAAAAAATTTCAGCATCACACACTGAACCTAGTTTAGACTTTGTTAGTTACAGTAATATGTTTTCTTCTTCCTTTTTTTTTTTTTTAGCAAAAATAAATGGAATGGTTATCACCTTACTGTGTGTTAGGGCCATGCCCCAGTGCTGTTTAATGTGGCTTAAACATTATGACTGAATAGCTCACTTCTGCAAAATCTACAATTTTGAATTAGCTTATCTTTGAACGTGCTTCTTTTCAGCCAGTACCTTCACAGAGAGAAGTCATTTCTCTTTGTGCCATTTGCCTTAAAACTATTTAGTTCTATATTACTTCTGAGTCACCTTGGAGGAATGACTGCATCTTTCTTTGACTCTTATGTTATTAATTTGAACATTATATAACAGTAAACATTGATATCCCCATGGTATTGATATTATGAGGTGCCTTTTATAAAGTAAGTGTTGAAATAGATATTAATCCATAGTGAATTCTTTAAAATTTTGTTTGCTTTAAAAAAAATAGCCTCATTTTAAGACATACTTACTAACTTCTATCAAAACCCTGCCTGGGATGGTTAAAATAGACTTATGGAGATATAGTAGAAAACATTAATGGTTCACCCCATTCCTTCTTGCCTATAAAACTCTATCCCAAAGCTATTATTTTAATATCTAATTTGATTTTGCTAATTTCTATTTTTATATATTTTAGATTTCACTCATGAGTCTTAATGTTTTTAAAACATTACTTCTTAATATTTAAACAGATATTTACTTCAATATACTAGCTCTATTTCCAGTCTCATCTTTTTCAAGACTCTTAAATTGAGTGAAAGAATAAGGAGGCCTTTGTGCATTCTCCTTCTACAACCAAGACCTTATTGCACAGTTTGTCTGTACTCAGGGCCTGAGCTGCCTAAGCACAGCTTACCAACAAAACCGTAAGAGAAGGACTTCAGTGCAATGTCAGGTTTGGCAAGATAGTGCGTACAAGGATTTTTGTTATTCAATGACTATATGGGCTCTGGAAAATTTAGAAACCTCTTCCTTACTGAAAATTTGCCAAGATCAGAGAATATAACTTGGTGACTTTCTAATTTTAAAAGTATTTCTGCTGCAATGAGTATTGCTTTGACAATAACATGTCTTTTCTTTGTAGCCTGTACCTATAGCTTTAATAGCAATGCGATTGAACTTGGATTCCTGCAACTGTCAAAGTGAATGAAATGAAGCGTGCATCCCACTGCTTTATCCTGCTGCATTTGGGTTTGTTTTCAAAAGTAATTACTTGCAGGAAGTAGCATTTTACTTATTTATTTATTTCTGCTGCAGAGAATAAAGGTTCACGATGAATCAATGCTCTTTTCTTATCTAGAATTCCAAAGAAAGCTGCCCTGAAGATCACTGGGGATATTTGGACGAAGCCAAAATTTCTTACAAGGAAAAGTTAACGTGATTTTTTAGCTGCTGCAAGAAATATCAGGAGAAAGAGGGCTGGGGTGCAAAGTGAGAATCAATGTGGCCAAACCCAATATGGTTCCCGTTTACTGAAGACTAATAGTTCAGATAAATACATTTATGGTTTAAATTCAGTGAAAGTCAGTCCTTTTGCTGGGTTTAATACTTTGCTAGTTCTTTCATTAATGAAAGAATCTATCCATCTATTTATCTATGTAAATTTTCTAGTTTATGATGCTTATCAGCTAGCAGATTTTGGCTGAAGTAATGTCAGGTAACTTCTGATGCTATATCTAAAGAGAATTAGAGATCCTTCCCTCACACTCCTGAGTAATGTCAAGAATACAGAACAAAGGGAAGCCAGGCAAATCTTTCAGTGTAGACCAATGCTGATAAACCAAAACTATCATTTAGCAGCCCACAGTGCTGTAAGACATCTAGATAGCTCAGAACCTCCTTAATACAACCACCTAAGACCTGTGAAAATTCACAGAGAAATACAGGATCAGCTACATAACTAGGAGCTGACACTTGCAATGAAGCCATTAATTGGCAGGGGTATTTGTCCACAGCAAAGTTCAATATAGTCTGCTTCCCAAACACGCACACTAAAAACACACACTTATACATGGACACACTCACATGCACATGGACACATACAACACACACATGCATACACATACTCAAATGTACATGAACATACACACATGCACACATTCACATGCATGCACACATAAACACATGTATACCACATATATATACACATTCACACACACACACACACACACACACACACACCATATACCTTTAAGGGGTTGTTCTGACAGCACATTTACTACTCCATAGATTTTTTCATTTTTATTTTTTATTCACTTTACATCTTTGTTGTAGTCATATCCCTCCTCCCTCCCCCCCCAGAACCACCCTCCTTTCCTCCCCTTACCCCTTGCCTTTTCCTCAGAAAAGGGAACTCCCTTTCCCATTCCCCCCAGCTCACCAATTTTCATAAGGGATGAGTATGTCCTCTTCCTCTGTGGCCTGGGCAAGGCAGTCTTGCATATCTTGGTAAGGTAAAAAGCATGTAAACATTACTTGAGAGCTGTAACTCCTTTCTGAGGCTGTTTTCCTCATATATAAAGTTAATGTGGATGTTGTGAAATTAAGAAATTAAGATTTGCCAGGCATAGTGTCACATGCCTACAATTCTAGCACTCAGGAAGGCAGAGGCAGGTGGATATCCATGAGTTCCATGCCAGTCTGGTCTACAAAGCAGTCCAGGACAGCCAGGGCTACACAGAGAAACCCTATCTCAAACAAAACAAAACAACAACAAAGAAATGAAGATTTTATGCCTTTGTGGGTTATAGTTAGGGCTTGCCTTGTTCCATGAACAACTTTTCTGTTTCACAGGTTTCCACTTTATTCTTGCTTTTTATGTATTATTAGCTTTTAGCATTTAATTATTCAAAACTTTCTCTTAGAATTTTGTTTGGAATAATTATTATTTTTAATCTACCCATTTTCAGAAAGCAATCAGAATGTTAAACTATCCACTATTTCAGCCAGTGCTAAAGGCTTGTTATTCATTTTGCTTTTTCTTCAGTCTTTCAAAAACAGAAGTCCTTGTCTCTCAGTTGAATCAATCATAGGGTTCCTTCCTTTACAGGTCAATTTAAATGTCATCTGACATCACTCAGATACATATACATTCTCACTCACTAACACATACTAACACCATCATCTCACATATGCTTTCAAACACACACAAAAAGCCGCAAAGTTACATACTTACTCTCATTCATATCTCACACACACTTCAAATGTGCACACACAAAAACATGCACACCCACTAATATGCAACCACATACACACTAAGTGATTCACACACAGAGAGAAAGAGAGAGAGAGAGAGAGAGAGGCTCAGAAGACTTAATCTCACACATCTACACATATTGACATGCTACCACACAAATAAAACATGTTCACTCTTCCACTTGAAAGGAAGAGGCTAGCTTTACAGGTTCCTTTATAAATTCTATACCCCATGTTAAACTAAGATCTCCCAATACTTTTCCAGAAAGCAGGAGGTAAATTAAGACAAGCCCCACCCTGTTGCAAAGGACTGCTAAAGATCTCTTCCCTGCTGTGGAAGAGTGTCCAGATCTGCAGTATGAGATAACTTTGCCTGGTAACCAGTCCAGATGTCACAGCTCCCCCACCCACATCGGGGCGGGATCAGATGGACTTGGCGCCTAAAATGAACCAATCATTTTAAAAGTCAACTACCCAATCCAGTGTTGCCAAGCTTGTAACCTCCGTGATTCCTGCTCACCTTCCTTTAAAAACATCTGCCTTCTGTCTCTCCTTGCTATTCCTCTCTGGTTTTGTGGGGGGCAGCCACAACCCACAATGGCTCAAATAAAACGTCTTGCTCTTGCATGAGTTCTCCTCATTCCCCTCAGGAAGTTAGGGTCCTCCTTGGCCCTAACACACTTACGTTTGCATACCAATTCATTGTATACTCATCACATATGGTCACAAAGTAACACACACTCACTCTCACCTTTACCCACAACACCAACTCACATTCAGACTTAAGGACCAGAAAAAATCGTACTAGCATCTATACTCACAAACTTTCATAGTCTCATTCACATTAGTAATTATATTCCCACTCTCTTGTCTTCAAAAAGGGAAGTGCATGTGTACACCCATATATATGAGTGGACAGAACCATTTTAAGGAGACCCCAGGAAACCTAGATGGCTTGAATCCTGTATTCCATGAGAAGCCAGGGAAAATAATGGAAATTGGAGTGGAATGAAAGGGAACATCCTGAAAGGCCATCAGCAGCATCTCATTTTTCATGAGGCATAGTAAATATATTTGTAGTGCATTCTTGTGAAATGTTATATATGCCGAGAAGCAGAACTGCTCAATTATACAATAAATATATGTAAATCTAGATCTCCTTCTTTGGTCATCTCAGAATAACCTTCAAGAGCTATGGTAGCCAAACCCACTTAATTCATTCTTCATTCATTCATTCATTCATTCATTCATTCATTCATTTCTTCCTTCCTTCCTTTATTCAAATAGTCAGGTCTACCAGTATGTTTGCCTCTTGCCAGTATGAGTGACTTTGAATATCTTTAAGCATAGCAGAGAGAGCACAGGAAGACACAGGTTTACATCAGATCAAACAGATGAAGAGTGAGCAAGACGAATGAAAGAGTCATAAATATTTAAAACAAACAAACAAAAAAGGAATTTGGAAGGTAGTGTCTCCACATAAAAATATAAATCAATACTGCAGCACTTGCCAAGCATTCCCAAAGCCCTGGATTCTGTCATCAACACTTCAAGAAGTCAATTAGCCTATTATTCATATAACATAAAGGAGTTTAGGAAAAAATGCTACCTGATCTCTAGTAGAGTAAACCATATTATATCTTATTACATCATGTTTAATCTACACCTCCTCAGAGAAGCTTTCCACTTTTATTGGAGGTTGGTCTGATGTTTGTATTTTGATGCTAATTACTGGCCCTCAAGATCTGGTTACAACCCACACAACAACTCCCATTGTTGTGTAAACCTGCCTAAGACATTATTCCTGATTGGTTAATAAAAAGGCCTATACCTGGGCAGGGCAGAAGGAGGTAGGTGTGGCTAAAGTTCCTGGGCTTTGGGTACAGGAGACTCATGGGAAGGAGACAGACAGACAGGAAGAGAGGAAAGAGGAGGAAGCCTCTATGGGTTAGTGTGGAAAAGAAACCACTTGTGCAGGGAGGAAGGACTCTGAAAGTAGACTGGAAAGGAGCTATCCAGATGAAAGATAAGCAATAATTTTTGGAGTTACAGATGGAAGGTAGCACAGACAAAAATGGTCAAGGCAGATGCCATTAGATGGTGGCTGGGAGGTGGATGTTAAGGTTATTGAGATAGCTTAGGTAGAATTATTAGCCCAACCCAAGGTGTTTGTTATAAAGCAATTATAAAATCTAATAGGTGTCTGTCTTATTGATTATTACAGCAGGTTAAATAATGCTGCTATAATAATTATAGAGCCAATAATAAACATTATTAGCCAAATACCATTTACTTTATCACAACACACCTTCAAATTCACCTGTGTCTCTGGTAGGAGTTATAAGGAAAGAAAATAGAATCCTCTGATCCCCAAAAGTGTTGAACTGTTTTCAGGAGGTTTCTGAACTGTGGGTTCATGAAGCAATAGCCTTGCACCTAATTCATGTTAAAGAGAGGTTTTTGCTTGATCAGCAAAAAAATTTAAACTTTTAAAATAGTTTGATTACAACTATAATAAAGAATATTTAGGTTAATTTAAAATATAACTTTCCTTATAATTGGGAAGACCTGGCATATTTGGTATTGAATTTTTGGTCACCCTTAGTTGACCATATACTTTCTGCCATGCTACAGTCTCTTTCTCTTATATGTAAGCTATCAGACTTGATTCTTTATCATTAGCTGCAGGAACTTCATACTGAAACTCTTCATTTACACTATTGGTTGAACTGACTTCCTGAAGGAAGCATTGGTCAGAAAAAAGAAATTGACAGAGACCCTTTTAAATTGTGAAAGTATCAAATCAGAAACACATTAAGGACCTTTTCATATGTCTTTCATTTTATTGTCTTTGTTTTCGTTTTATGCTTTTGCTTTTCTTCATTTTTCCAATGTATAGACATCATAGATTTTCACCAGATAGAAGCAACAATGGAAAAAAGAAGATAAAAATATTGCTTAAATGTATTACAAAATACGGTTTACCCTTTAGTGTCTTATCTCTAGCTTTGTTGTTTGCTTAATCTTGTATTTCCCCTGATATCTGATGTTGAAATAATATAAATGTTCATGAAATGGGACAATAAAAGATTTGTCCAAAGGCGTATGACAGAGGTAATGAAAATTAACATCAGGCTTTCACCTGCAACCTGAGATTGCTTCTTTGAAGAAATGTGTGACAAGTGTGGAAATGTACATTATCAGTCTTTGCATCCCCTGTGTTGAGATAAATAAAGTTGTTTTATGATCTAGGGAGTATCAATATGCTTCTCACATTTTATCTCACCTCCTGTCTTCTGTTTCTGCCTCATGGGGGAGAAGGCACTGCTTTTTATATAGTTCTTCATATTTTACAGAGAAAAGAAAATGTTCTTTACGTTATTGATAGCAAAACACAATAGCAATGGGAAACAGTAGAGCATAACAATATTTACCCAAGATTCCTGAGTACTTAACAAGTTTCTTAGTAGAAATACAAAGTAATAGGATGCTCTCTGATCACTAGCTAATGTACAAATTAATTCAAGATATATTGCTGATATTTCTGTAGTACTTTTAACCAGAATCTCACTGCGGATTCTATGCTAAAATTTTTCAAATCAAACCCCAGCATCTGAACCTTCTTGAGAATGTAGGGATTGAGCTTTTTTAGCTAGAGATGTCTGTTTAGGAGTGAGGAGAAAAATGGTTTATTCAGTATAACTTTGTGTTTTACTCACAATGAGGACTGAAGTCTGCAAAGAAAGGAGAGTAGGATCCTAGAAGATTTTTGATTGACAATAGCCATTCATAGAGAGAAAAGCTTGTAATGAAGGTGGGCTTCCTGACCTTGAGAAAACCTACTAAAACTGTTAGTTACCAGAATAAAACTTTGGTACCCAAATTCTCCCTATAGGAATTTCTCCATCTACAGTAGACCTACTATTTTTGGATGTGTGGCCCAGGTCATATATACCTTATAATTAAATTAATCAGAGTATGTTTTGCTCCTAATGAACATGACAATGACCTTCAAAAGTAATCAAGTAAAAGTAATTGTAGAGTTCCAGAATATGTTCACACCTTTTAGGTTCCTGGGTCCTTAAAATTTTTCCTGCTTGATGTTTTCAAAGAAATGGTTGTTTATTGGATTCAAAATGATTTCATAGTTCTTGTTTCAGTTTACTTATGGTACTATATATTTGTTAGGGTTTTTGTTGTTGCTGTTGTTGCATGTTTGCAGAACAATAACAACAACAAAAACCTTAATTTTTCCAAACACTACATTTTTTTTTTGTATCGGCTAGGAATTTTAATTAAGGTCTATCTTCCTGAAAGTTAGGGGATTTCTTCTCACTCTTAACATTATCAGTGATAACAGTTCCTCAGTTAACACTAATGTTATGTAGATTCTTGATTTGAAGAAAAATATTGACCTACAATATTTGTATTTAAATATTTACTTCCTACTGAAAAACTAATATATCCGGTTCACTTTATAGTTTACAAAGCTTGAAAGTTGGGAGATTGATTTCTCCTTCCCTGGGTTATCTACAGGAGATAAGTGACACAAACAACAACAAGATGTGGTCTCTCCCTCTCAAATCACCATAGTAGAGCTGACACACTGAATTAGCTAGGCAACATTCAGGGATTCCATCAGCATGCCTAACAATACTGGGTTCATTTTCATCGCAAAGAGCATTTTCCTCCTGGAACTAAAGTCACTGCCCCAGTTCACTAGCCAGTGTCTGTTGTTCATTGATAACAATTTCAAGCTCTCACTCCTCCCTCTATGTAAAAGCAGCTGTCAGTGTAGCTCTCTTTCAGAATGTGTTTATCCTTAACAACATGCTTTAACAGCAGACTAATAGTTTAAGTCTGCTGAAAATACAAACCAGTTTCTGCGTTCTCTGTACTTGAACGGACTCTGCTCATGACTTCTCCTGTTCATGGTCACTGTACGTTTGTTAACTACATTAGATGTGCATTAATGTGCTTACTGAGCTGCACAGAAATAAATGTGGTTATTACTTCTTATATTTGAGTCATATGGACATGCAATTACTAATCTAAACTGTTTATTTGGAGAAATGATCACAAAATATGGGGTAGGCTGAGACTTTCACATGACCTTTGGTAGTGTTAAGAGAAGTATTTTCATACATCCATTAAAGCTGACCCATTTATTTAGTACTTCCTTGATTTATTGATGAAAGTTGTAAAATCTCAAGCAACTCTATTCCTCAGCTACATAGAAAGAGCTTAATTAGAATATGCTTCAATCAAAATAACACTGGAGAAATAGTTAACTGACTCCTGACCTTCAGTGAGTCAGTTGATCACAATGAGCCTCATTGTTTTATTCACAAATAAAATATATTCCCAATCTTACTTCTAGATTATTATGATGCTCCTGTGAGATAATATTTATAAAATTTTCTAAGGGACTATTTGTATAACTATTACTCACTGTATCTACCTTTTTTTCACCATAATCTGTTGAAATAGAATGAGAATCTGCAAACATAGAGCATATTGTTTATATAATTATAACATTTGTTTTATGAATTAATTGTCTCATTCTAGCTCATCTTAGCTAATTACCATGTGGAAGCAAATGTATCATTAAAAAGCATGAAGTCTTTATAATGGGAGTTTTGTAAATACCACAAGGTTTGTGACTAAATGAGCTACTTCAGGAATGTAGATAGTTAAAGTCTTTGTTGTATGAATAGTTGAACATAAAGGATGCTGTTCTTCCCTCCTACGAGGCAAGAAAAGAAATGGAATCTTATCAATCTGTGATTAATGAACATTTATATAGTGTTACTGTAAGAGAAAAACTAAAGCTTTAAAGTAGTCTTCATTTTGTTCGAAATCTTTAAAAATGCCAGATTGTAGTGATATGCTCACATCAGGCTTGTAGGTGGTTATAAGGACACGTTTCATTTGTTTCTAAGAAACAAAGCTTTTTTTTTTTTTCTTGAGATGAAGTAGTTATGAAATCAAACTATTTTCATATCTCATTAAAATATGTTTAATATGTTTAAACAGAGTCATTTTATTGGGTTCAAACTCCATGAATAAATTTATCCTATGTGAGACACATGGTGTCCCTCCAATGCAATATTCCCATAGAGGAGCCCAGGCCTAGAAAATACCCTTCACTAAAGTATATGGGGAGGTAATACAATGAAAAACTGAGTACATGAATTTTATCTTTTATTTTTTCTTAAGGAACCATCACAGAGGAGTATCCTAACACCTTGAGGTCATTTGCTTTAAGACTAAACCTGCTAGTGATGGTTGACACTAAGGAGAAAAGATATTCCAACTTAAACACTAGGACATAGAACCCTAGTACAGCTTCAAAATAAATAAATAAGTTAACCAAAGATGAACAAGGAAATGGTAGATTTCTTCTAATGATTTTCCATCTAGTTCCACTTTTACATAAAAACTCAGGCAGGGCTGAACTCCAAGAAATGAAAGGAGAAGGGACAAGGAAAGCAAAGTGACTGGGGTCGCACTATTGACTAAATGAGCAGCACTTTACGTTTTTGTGCCCTAAAGGTTTTGTGGCAGGAACAATTTAACAGATTGGTATACCAACGACCAGATGAAGCTGAGAGAGAGAGAGTTCATACTCCTGAGAAAGTCCCTCAGGTAATCAGTATAATGCCTGAAAGAGAACACTATTCAGTCAGTGATAGAAGGCATCACTGTGATGCTTGGGAGTCACTGGCCTAGAGCTCTACTGGCAACTTGAAAAATGAGAAAATACTGGGACTAGAAGAAAGAGGTTCTGATGCGATTATGAGGGAGAAGCTAGAGTTTGGTTAGGGTTTGAAGACATTGCTGTTGTACCCCCACCAAAGCAAAGATACATCTCCAATCACCACATTTAGTTAACTCTACAGGAAGTGCAATAAAGGGATGTAGGCTGTGCCTAGAATCACTAGGAAGATACAAAATTAACAACTCAAGTGGAGTCACTGTCATAACATAAAAGAATAAATGAAATAAGTACACAGCAATAAAGGACAATAATAGCTGCTATTAATTCAATAACAGCCAAATTATCTTTAAAGATCAACAGAATAATCAGTTTCAGATTCCCTAAAACATTGTATACAAAAATAAGTGCTATGCAATGAACACTACTGCAGATGGGAAGATGAAAGATATGATAGTCTATGGAAGAAAATATTCTAGTATGTTAGAAAAAGAACCCAATATAAGTTTCATTACAAACAGAAGATAATATATTTAAGGCAGCTATTTAATTAATTCCGAAGATTTAAAGAAAACATAATAACAATAAATGAACAAATAGAGAACCCCTGGAAAAAATAAATAAAAGAGAAAATCATTTGAATTATTGACAAACAAAATCATATAATTTCTGAAAACAATATAGTAAAAGATGTAAAATAACAAAAGATGAGAAAATAGAAAGCATAGTAAAACAAACAATAGCAGACAAAAAAAAAAAAAAGACAAATGTGTCAGTAAGTAAAGGCACTTGATAGCTATCCTGTCAAATGACACTGATCCTTATAGGCTTAGATTTTTCAAACACCTACTTTAAGGTTCTTAAGCATTTCTACCTCCCTTCCAACCTCCCACCTTAGGTAGGAAATAAGTAGAAAAAAAAGAAAAAAAAAAAAAGGGACTGTAGACCTTTTATCCACTTCCTGCTGATTAGGGTCCTTGGGTTATTTGGGGATATACCAGTCTCACTCTTCAGGAGACCAGAAGTCCAGTCAACAACAAAGCAACAAACCAGAGCATCAGCAAGGAGCAAGCAACAGCAAAGGGATTGTACCACTCAGCAGACTCTGCCCAAAGCAGTAGGAAAAGTTCTCTGGAAAGTTTCTCTTTTCAAAAACCAGCAAAACAATCTAAACTGTTGCAAAGTATTCCAAAGAGATGCAAAGAGTATTGTCACACTGTCTGTGGGACTCCATTTGTCTCTTCTTAGAATCCACAGGAGGATGCTTCTTTCCAGCACACACAACCCCCACATCCCTCAAATGAGGTAGTTTGTAGCTGACAAACATCCCACGCCTTTGTATTGGGTCTGTTTTCCCCGGGGGGGAAAATATTACCATGTTCCACACTTGGGACCAAATCAAAACATTCATATGGTACAACTGAGTTTCCAAAGGAACCAGAAACTTCCTCTTCAGATCCTAGTTACCCACACTGCTGAAAAAGAGGAAGAACTCTGGCAACTTCTGACCTCCCATAGGTGTGAAAATACCCGCAGACACAATGATGCACAAAATAGCTCTTTCAACGTAATTAAAAATATGCAAGTCCAACATATAATGCATTGTTACAAAAGGTGATGAATAATAACAGATATTTAACAAATTATGATGTAATATAGTACAAGCTAATGTAAAGGGACTGGGGACTCTGGATGTTGGTAAGAAAAAAATAGATGAGAAAGACTTGGAATAAGTGAAAAAAATTGCTTCTAACTTGGTGCAAATTTCAAGTAAATACTATTTAGTGAAATTAATTTAGTCAAAGGGATTAAAACAACGTAAACAAGATTTATATAAGTGCATTATAAACTTATTAATAAATATTAAATACAAACTAAAAATAGAAACAAGAAAAATATAAATAATGTATATGGTTTTGGACCTCCAATTAAAAATAGAAATATGTACAGGTTATATCTACTAAATAGTTTACAAACAATAATGCTTATATTACACCAAAATGTTCTAAAAATAAATAAGAAATGTCTCCTTATTGAAGAGAACTTGCCTAATGAAGGCAGCATAATTTATCAACAAATTCTAGGAGAAGTGGTCTTAATAGGAAAAATTATTATCCAACATATGATTTAGCATAAAAAATAAAAAGTAGTATTAGCAAAATAATTCTAACAATATTTGAAAAATTATAAATTGGTTTCACCTGAGAAAACATAGAGTTTTTCAACGTTTTTGTTTTGTTTCAAGACAGGGTTTTTCTGTGTATTCTTGGTTGTTCTGGACCCACTTTGGACTCACCAGGCTGGCCTCGAACTCAGAGATGTGCCTGCCTGTTTCTCCTCGAGTACTGAGATTACAACTGTGAGCCATCATGCCCAGCTATTTTTATAACATTTTAACAAAATTAAAATTGTGCAGTCATTTCAAAATATGTATCAGAAAGTAAAGTGAATATAAGATTGGAAAAAGAAGAGGGTTATGGGCAGATATGTAATGAACAATTAGAACATCATATTAAAGGTGGAATTTGTATAGTGGTTACATGGTTTTCTACCATGTAATTACTCCAAATTCTAGTGTTTTAGACTTTTATAATAAATTTTTAAGAAATGAACACTATAAGAATTTGGGTATATGCTCTTCATTTAGAATTACTCTCTAAGTACAAATTAAAAAGAACTGTGTTATAAAATAAATGGGCCAACAATAAATAAGAATTTGTAAGTTGGTAGAATTTTTCCTATAAACATTTGTTTTTAGATGTTACTGGTGCTATTGAACTGAATTACATGTGGTTTCTATTTTTGTAATCATAGAAACTTGAATCCTAAGAGCTATTAAAATTAATAAACAGTATTATTGCAATGAACCTCTAGCAAAACTTGTAATATCATAAATTTTATGTACATTATAAAGTAAAAATATCTTTTCCATTTGTTTTGAATTGACAATGGTTATACTTCATTATTATAGTATTTTATGGTTAATTACACGATTTGAGGAAATAAGTCAATAAAAGATTGGGAGAGAATTTATTCAGTAGCTTAGATGTACATCATTGAAATTTAGTAAAAATGAAATATCAAAGCAATAAATCTATATTTTATAGATTATTAATGCTCAGTATTTTTAAGTGCTTTCATAATTTACATCATTGAGTTCTAACTAAACTCGTGTTTTTAGTAAAAGCTTTACAGAAAAAGAATTCTGGAAAAGTCATATAATCTCCCACCTTATCTAGCATCCAATAAGTATGCCTAATTTAAAATTGTGTATACTAAAGAGATCCAAACATTTCATTATGCAGAAAGGTCTACAGAAAGTTCTGTATAACATTAAGTTATACAGAACTCAACATAGCTTCAGGAAGTCCCTAAAACTAAGCAGATTCACTAGGCCCCTCTTTGCCACTGTAAGCAATAAATGACTAGATTTCCCCTCAGATGCAGCAAAACCAAGCTGGGCAAAGAAGACTTAGCCAATCTGAGGTACAAAGATGACTCTGAGTTCAGAACAGAAATGGAAGAATTAGAGCTTTATTTAATATAACCCCTGGTTTCCATCTACCTGAGACTAAAAGCAATTTTTAAAGTTTAGAATGTATTAGAATTATTAGGCCCACATTCTGCACTTATGTTTTAATTTTCTGTGCTTTATTATCTCACATAGTAGTACTGAACTCAGTATTGTAATCAATATTCTAGATGATTTTCTAGGCCAGAGCAACAGCAAAATTTCCTATATTTATCAAATCAGTTCAGTGTCCTAAAGGTATGAGGAATTTGCTCAGGAACATTAATTGTGCCCCTATCCATGCAAATATTTGAGCAGGATGATTTCTGTGATAATTGAGTTCACAGTCCCGAAGTTGTGACTCAGGTAAGCAGTGCAGACAGGTACACAGTCTGTGTTAGGAATGGATCACCCTGAAACTATAAAGAATGAAATGAGGTAATCAGTGGTACCACTGTATAGAACTTTCCATCACCGTAAGTAGTAGTAGTGTTTGTCATGTTCTGTGACATATTACCTATTGTGTTATCCTTCATTCAAGAGAGACTGATTTTGTTTTCCGTTTTGTGCTTCCATTTATATTCCAGCTCCAGATGGCTTCTGTAATTGGTTTATTACCTTTGCAGATGTCTGAGGCAAATTTTAGGGCCCAACCCAATTAGGGATTACAGCAGCTAATGAAAGCAAACTTTAGAATTGATTTGTCACTGTGAGAGAAGTTCTCATGTATGTTAAATGTATGTTTTATGAATCTAAAACCTAATGAATGTCTGTTAGTCTTAGGCATGTGGTTGTTACTAAGATATTAAATTTGTACTGATATCCCTTTAATGACTCTAATTTACAATAATTGAATTTATTAACCAATAATAAAAAATTTGCTTTTGGTTTCTTTGCAAAAGTTTGTGAATGGCAGCTTTTTGAAATCTTAGATCATTACCCCACTATATGTGTTTCTCAACTTTCTTCAAAGGAAATATAAACATGACATATTACCACTTTATATCTAATAAATAAGATGATCGTTTGAGAATTGATATGACATCTTTGACTTGCATAGCCCACTTATTAAGGAGGAACGCAGGTCTCACAATGGAGCTCTAGGTTTATTTATTATATATTATATTTCATCTTCTATATGGAGAACTCTGACTTCCCATTAAGAAGTTTCTACCCTTTTAATAAAACAGTCCTTTCCACCCTGTTATCAACAGCGAAATAGATGATTCACCTTTGGAAGGTTCCTTCTCATATATTTAAACATTACTTTATTCTGTGATGAAAAACTGGAGAAATGATCCTTGCTGTGTTACCAGAATCATGACTGCGATGAGCTCTAGGCATTTCCTGTTGGTATAGCTGTAGCCGTAAAAGATATAATACAGCTATAATATAGCTTAGAATAATGTGTCTGAATCAAAAGAAAGAAGTACACATGTCTGTCACCAGGAAATACTTTCTGAATGTACTAAAATCTGTAGGTTTTGTGTTTAATATTTAAAATATTTAAAGAAATTTTAGCTCTAATTACAAAATATGTCAAAGTTTCAGGATTTGATCAGCCCAAAATTACTTTAATTTTTGCACATTAAGTTATAAATCTGAAACAATAAACTAGAAAATGTCCATTTTATAATAACCAGATTAAGAAGAGCAACTGATAAAAATAATCAAAATGTTTTAAAAATAAAAACTCTGATAAAAAATATTGAAAAGAAATAGTGGAAGTGTACCTTTGTTAATAAATTGCAGGCATAAATTTCCAGACACTGCATACTTAAATTTTGAGATATCTAGTCTGCGCAAATGAATCTAATTTCCTATATCATTCATTAAATGAATAGGAAAAATATACTCTAACATTCATATGTAATCTGAATAAATTCTATACACTCAATTTAAAAATAAAAACATAACATATGGGTTAATATTCCATTAATTTAACTCATAATATAATTTATTAATCTATGTTGGCACAATGTTCATATAGAATGTACACAATTTACCTTTGTTCATTCAAATGCTGATTTCTCTATCCCAATATCTGGTTTCAATCTGGACATTGC
>CM053762.1:61257772-61279657 GCA_028658305.1 Pachyuromys duprasi | reverse complement strand
ATCTATGTTGGCACAATGTTCATATAGAATGTACACAATTTACCTTTGTTCATTCAAATGCTGATTTCTCTACCCCAATATCTGGTTTCAATCTGGACATTGCATGCCTCAAGTTAGTGTAAACATGTCACCATTTGTTTACATGAGCCAATGCTGAGCAATGGAGAAAATAGGGTGGGACATCCTGGTCAGTAGGGGAGGAGAAAGAAGTGAGTGGGAGGAGTCAGAAAGGAGAGATCAGGAGGAGAGGACTTGGAACCATGAAGAGAGATGAGCTAGCAAGTATAATATGTGAAATCTGAATGGGAGAAAACTATGTGGGCTTCAATGTTTAAGATGGAGTAACTATTGCCCAGCATTGTGCTTTAAGTTAATTAAATAAATCCTAGTCTCTTTGTGGTGATTTGGGTGTGCCACTGGTTTAGGAATAACCTCTGTTTGATTAAAAGATAAATCTATAATATATGTTAATATCATTAATATTAATAATGATATTCAACAACAAATCTATATTCATAATATCATACCATTATATATTATATATAATGATATATATAATATATATGTAATCATTAAATTAGCTTTCTAGCTTATTAGAGACCTAACATAGTGGAATGATATCCAAAAGAGTTTCAGGCCTACCAAGTAGCAAATGACAAATTCATTCACAAATTATATTGGAAATTATATGAATCTAAATGCAAAAGAATGAAGGGCATACTTCCTTTATACCCATTGCAAGAAAAGCAACTCAGAAATGATCACCATGGTTTAGGTATGAAGAGGCCCTCCATCTTCAATCAGCTAAAGTTTAAAAGTTTAATCTCTATCTGATATACCAAGCACTAAAATACTGTAGGCTAATGAGTTCTCTGATATCATCAATTATTAATGTAAACATCAATTGAATATCTATTTGGACATTTAAGTAAAAAGAAATGTCTGAAAGAGTCTTCTTGGTCTTAACGGCATTCATTCATGTGTGATCAGATTATGAAAATCTACTACCACTCTCCTGATATTTATTGTATACTATCTATTCACATTCTTTTCAATTTTAATTTGAAGCAGTCTTTTGAATGCATTAGGAATTGGGGTTTTGATAGTTATGAATTGTTATTCTGATCCTCCACCTCATGGCAAGTCCTTACCTTCAATTTTGTAATAGAAGTTTTTCTACCAAATCTCTGCCTCCCCTCTTCTCTCCTTCCCTTCCTTTATCCTTCTTTCTGTGCCTCTCCTTCTTCCTTTCTTTGTCTCTTATCCTGCCTCTCACACCTCAAAAAATCATCTCAGTATTACTGTTCTTTGCTTACGTTTATCTTCTTTCCTTATGCTCATGGTTAAACTACACAAAGCTATGGCAAAACCTCCTCTTAATAAACTTTAACTTGCTTCATAAATAGAAAGACTGAAGGAGCTTTTTAAACATTTTATTTATTTATGTGTGTTTTATATACATATATAGTACATGCCAGAAGATCCCATTATAGATAGTTGTGAGCCACCATGTGGTTGCTGGGAATTGAACTCAGGACCTCTGGAGAAACAGCCAGTGCTCTTAACTGCTGAGCAATCTCTCCAGCCTAAAACCTAACCCTAGGTCTCAACTTAAACCTAACCTTAAGCCCTAATCCTTATCCTGACACAAACCCTTACACTAATTCTAACCCTAGCCCTTAATCTAGCCTTAAACATAACACTAACCCTAAACCCAATACTAACTCCAGCCCTAGCACTAACTCTAAACCTACCTTCACCTAAACTCCAGCCCTAGTTCTAACCCTAAACCTAGCAAGAAGAAGAAGAAAAAAAAAAAGGAAAAGGAAGACTGTTCTCTAACTTTTTTTTAAATATTGCAGTTGATATTCATTTTCACATCTCTGTTTACAAATGGGAATTTCTTTTTAAAAATTTGCCAGAGGCTTCCATAGCAAACACTAATATTGATAACAAACTTAATCTAAAGGGAAAAAGGAATAAGGTTCTTCATATGGCATGTGGGTAAATCCAAGACACATTTTAATTGGAAAACATTTGTCAGGTACACCAGAGGTCTATGTCACATCCAGGACTGCCCTTCCTGAAGAAGGGAGTGAAGGAAATTATGTGTGCATACCTGCCTCAATTTCATCCACTATGCCTATCATTCAATGTGTTATTTCTCTTTTCCACTTAGGCTCCCAAGATACTCCTCTCCTTGGTAATTACTATACATCCTTCTAGATGCAATAGAAAATGTTACTTCTCACACTTTTAATTTTTTTAATATTTAACTTTATTTGTTCTGTTGTTCACTTTACATTTTAATCTTAGTCCTCTTCCTCCTCTCCTCCTGGTACTGCTCTTCCTCCTTTTTCCTCTTCTTCCCTGCTCTCCCCCTCAGGAAAGCCTGCTCCCCACTAACACATTGTAGCACTTCAAGTCATATCAGGACTGAGCAGACCCTCTTCCATGGTGGCCTGACAAGGTAGGCCCACCAGGAGGAAGTGATCTAAAAGTATGCAACAACGCCCATGTTGCTTCCCTTACTAGGGTACCCAAGAAAAGACCAAGTTTTCCATAGGGCATATATATGTGAGGGGCCTACATCCAGTCCATGCATGGTCCGTGTTTAGTACTTCAGTCTCGGCAAGCACCCCTGGGCCCAGGTTAGCTGGTCCTCTTGTGAAGCTCCTATTCACTATGGGTTCTTCTATCCTTCCCCCAAATTGTCCACAAGGCTCCCTGTGCTCTGCCCAATCTTTGGCTGTGAGTCTCAGCATGTGTTTTTATCTCTTCACTCCCAGTCCATGGCAGAGTGTTGTTATTAGCATTAGGGTTTGATTCTCTACCACAGGTTGGAGCTCAGGCTGAGCCAGAGGTTCATTGCACATTCCCTCCATCTTTGCTCTATCTTTATACCTGCACATCCTATAGGCAGGGTAAATTTTGGGTCAATGTATTTGTAGATGGGTTGGTGTTCGATCTCCCTCTTCTAGGAGTCCTGTCCAGTTAGGAGGTAGCCTCATTAGTTTCCAGGACCCCCAGGTACTAGGGGGTCTCAGCTAGAGTCACTTCCCATATA
This sequence comes from Pachyuromys duprasi, assembly GCA_028658305.1. Classification (NCBI taxonomy): domain Eukaryota; kingdom Metazoa; phylum Chordata; class Mammalia; order Rodentia; family Muridae; genus Pachyuromys; species Pachyuromys duprasi. Next base: position 61,276,590 of record CM053762.1, on the reverse strand, counting down.
TTCCTGGAGCCATTTCAGTAAGGTTTTGTTTCAAGTAAACAATGATATAGTTGGGAGAGAATATGTTTCTCGTACATATGCTAAGATCAAATAAAAAAAAAAACAGATTTTTAAAAAATAATCAGAAGTAAACATAAACTGCTCAGCAATTAACCCTTGAAAGAAACACTGAAAAAGCTAGATTTGCAAGTTTTATATGCTACATATGACTGAAGTAATAGTCTCAGTATTAATTATGTTATTATCAGGAGAGAGAGCTGGTAGCTTTCCAAACTATAGAATCTTAGAGGGCACAACCCAGTTGTAAGGAAGCCGTGATAGAGCCGAGACTCACTATGTATATTCAAAATGTTCCTAGGGGATGGGTGCAAAAGAATGTTCTGGAAGTTCATGGAATTGAACTGTGTCTGAAACAACATGGCCTGTTGCTCTTGGTTACCCAATGTAACTACATGGCAAGACCCTTTCTTTGAAGATATAATATGTGTTGGCCACACAACAGAACACATTTTATCCACCAACTTTTAAAAAGGAGAGAGAGTTTGGAATTCTAATCTAACTGGATTTAGTGTTTTTCAGAGAATAGCAGATTTCAGGGGCAATTTCAGATTTCAAGACATATTCTTAAATCTTTGTTGCTGAAAGTACAGTAGTGATATTGAAGTCATTAAATCTTATTTTGTATATACTTGTATAGACTTTTTGACTATATATGGTATAGAGGGGAAATTAGAATTGATTAAATTAGAGGGAGTGATAGGTAAAACCTGACATAAAATCTAGGATATGAACTAGGAGACAACCGAGTGCAAACTGAATGGTGGTTCTAAAAAAGGTTCAACTTTCTGTTCTCTGGGGGAAAATACCAGATAAAAGCAATATAAAAGAAAGATAGATTAATGTTGGCTCATGGTTTGAAAGTTGTCAGTTCATGGTCACTTTGACCTATCACTGTGGACTTACATGAAGACAGATAATGATGTGTAGTCTATTTGTATAGAAAACCAGCTCTGATCATACTGGTAAAGGAGGGGCAAGGTAAATAGAAATGAAGGTACAGATGGAAGTGTGTTGCAAATTCATGAGTGTGTGTGGTGTGTGTGTGTGTGTGTGTGTGTGTGTGTGTGAGAGAGAGAGAGAGAGAGAGAGAGAGAGAGAGAGAGAGAGAGAGAGAGAGAGAGAGAGAAACAGAGACAGAGACAAAGAATGGGTAAAAGAGAGGTTGGTAGAGAATTTGAGAATGATTCTACAGAGGTACTCCACAGTCACTCACTTCCTCCACCCAGGCTCTATTTACTTTCAGCCCATTCAGCCACACACTGATCAGTCCATGTCACACATGTGAATCTAAAGGACATGTGGTAAACCATCTTTATATATTGCTGTACTTGCTGCACCCAGTTCATCAATATATAGAAGGTTTGGGGGTTGGTACTTTATGTACAGCTGTCAGGAGAAGAAATAAGCTTGTTTTTTTTATGAATAGCTTGAATACTTTTTCAATCAATTATTAAGATATTGCCACTGATGACAGACTTACAGAACAAAACCTGACATACTTAAATCTTTGTGGATATGAGGGTGTGTTTTCAGATTTAAGTTACTTTGCTTAAAATTTCTAGATTTTTTCATGGTATATCTGATCCCTGCTTCAAAAATGCATCTACCATTAAGAATAGTTGCTAAATTCTTGCTACTTTATCCCAATTTTTAACATAATTTTTCCCTTCCCTTTCTTTCATTCTTCCCCTTTCTTTTTTTCTTTGAGATCTTTCTCCACTACCCCTCTGGACATACACCATGCATAGCTCCTTACAGGCATTTGAGTCATTGTTGTACTGTACAATTTTTTTTATTCACCGGATACATACTTTGTAGCTTTTCAGATGTCTCATAGATTTACATCCTGTAATATCCCTGCAGCCAAACTTCAGCAGCAGAAGCAGACAAGCTCAGAGAGGCTGATGACATGCTCAGAGTCATACAGTGAGGCAGAGTTCTTCAGTAATATTCGGCTGCCTTAGAACTAAAGGTCTAACAGTGTGAAAAGCAGATAGCTGGAAAACTCTGAAATTACATGTCCTATATTACACTCTTCTGAATTAGTATAAGGCACTTTGCTCAGGAACTAATAAATTTTGCGTGTACTATGAGCATGTGTGTGCTGACTATGTGCTGAACTCTGTCAGGCCACCATTGCTTCAGGTCAGCTTACTTTCTTTACATTCTTACTAGAGCATGTAACACACTTTTGCAAAGACACACATTCAGGACTTGATGGAGCCAATGCTCAGACTTAGAACTACCAACCATGCAGAGTCAAAAGACAATCCCATGAATAGTAAACCCTTACTAGCAAAAACTGTTGGCTAGTTGTTGATTTATCAAGCACAATACTGTGGTATGTGATGAGCAGAACTGGTTCTGAGTCCAGCAGTCAGAGAGGGAGTCTATATGATCAAACTGCAAAAATAGAGAGACCGTGGGTCTTAGCAGCAGCAATTTAGAGTCACTGGCCCTGTTTCTGGACCTTGGTTTCACAGGATGCTCCATTCTTTTCCTGTCCATTTTCTCCAGCACATTTCCTCCCAAACTTATCTTCTAGAAAAATATTTATTTTAATTAATTATTTTGAAGGTTCCTATCAACATTCTACACTTCTTGTATTTGCCTTCTTGTAAATATTTTGCTTTAGTTTTTATATACTAATTTGGTCTATACATTTTAAAATGAGACATATAAAGTGAAACTATAATTGTATTATCAGTAGGTACCTGAGAACTTGGCTTTCTTGGCCTACTAGATGTACATTTTATGAAATTATGAATGAGTTTGAATCATTTTTCCATGCTCATTTAATCTTTAAGCTATTACAATATTAAATTAGAAAACTTATTTTTATATGGAACAATCTTTAATCAATTAATACCACACATACTGAAAGGCTGAGAATATTGATGAGGTTTATGTATATTCTTAAAGGACTCTTCTGTTTCCATAAATTATATGCATCTGGACAATCATTTATTCTTTGGCTGGTGATATAACCTTTCTTATTGTTCAGCCTAACTATTAAATTCTTTGTTATAATCAAGTGAAAACTCTCCTTGTTCAGAGAGCTATGTGTATTGTTGCATTAGGTCATTAATATTTACTATTGATATATCTTTTAGTAAAGCTGTGGTTAATCCTAAACAGCTGTATAACCAAATCACCACACAGAGACTAGGGTTTATTTAGTTAACCTAGAACACAATGCTGGGCAATAGTTACTCCATCCTAAATCTCCAAGCCCACATAGTTTCCTACCATTCAGATTTACCCATTATGCTTGCTTTTAGTGATATCTTAGGTCTTGTTCATTTCTCCACGTCATTCTAAACTCCGCTCCAGCTTCTCCTTCCCCATCTTCTGCTCCTCTTTTCCCTCCTATTTCTCCTTCTCCTCATACTCCTCTCCTCTCCCTCCTACTCTTTCTTTTCCTTCTGCTTCTTTCTCTCTCCCACTCTGAATCAGGATGTCCCACCCTATCCTCTCCATTGCTCAACATTGTGGCTGGTTGTTTTAATCAACAAATTAGACAACAAATGGTGGCATGTTTACACAAACTTGAGACAAGTGATGCTTAGAATAAGTATCACAAATGGTGACCAGATTGAAACCAGATAGTGGTAGAGAGAAATCAGCATTTAAATGAACAAGGGTAGGGTGTATACATTCCAAAAGAACATTATACCAACAGTATATCTTCAAGGAATTCTGATGCTGCTGAGTAACGTCAAATATGCAGTATATAATTTGGTCACCTAGTTCAGACAAGTATGAATGCTTAAGTCATAGTTAACACTAGTAGTTTCATCTCAGAATTTATTTTCTCTTCACAGTACTGTAACTCTGATGTTATGATGATAGCAGTTCTTTGTTCTTAAAATATTTACTCTGTGTATGTCTCTCTCTTTCTGTGTATTTGTGTGTATGTGTGTGTGCTATGTATATGCAGGCACCTTTGGAGGCCAGAAGGTGACAACAAATCTTGTGGAGCTAAGTTGCAGATAGTGAGCCACTTGATGTGTGTGCTGGTAATTGAACTTGGGACATCTGGAATAACAAGAACTTTCAAGCACTAAGCAATATCTCCAGCCCCAGAGTATAACTACTTTTTATATATGTGTGTATATATTAATTACAGTTTATTTACTTTGTATCCCAGTTGTAGCCCCTTCCTTCATTTCTTCCCAATCCCATCCTCCCTCCCTCAACTTCTCCCTGCCCCTCTCTAAGTCCTCTCTAAGGGGAGGTCTTCCTCCCCTTCCATCTGACCCTAGCTTTTGAGGTCTCATCAGGACTGGCTGCAACATCCTCCTCTGTGACCTAGCTAGGCTGCTCCTCCCATGGGGTTGGGGAGGTCAAAGAACCAGCCAATGAGTTCATGTCAGAGACAATATCTCTTCCCCTTACCAGGTTACCAACTTGGATACTGAGCTGTCATGGGCTACATTCGAGCAGGGGTTCTAGGTTATATCCATTCATGGTCTATGGTTGGAGAATCAGTCTCCGAAAAGATCCCTGTGCCAAAATATATTTGGTCCTCGTGGAGCTCCTGTCCTTTCCAGGTCTTACTAACTTCCCCTTTTTTCATGATTCCCTGCACTCTGTCCAAGGTTTGGTTATGAGTCTCAGCATCTGCTTTGTTAACTTCTTAACCATTAATGGTATATAATGCTGGTAGTAGATATCCTAACCATGAGCTGGGAAAATATCTCTTGTTCTCCGAATGTCTAACTGAGAAGTGCAGAAAGAGATAGAACTAACACTTGATACTCATATGCTGTGTCTCATAAGTATATATCTCTTTTTTTTGATCTCGAACTCTATTGATATTAAATAATTCTTTTTATTCTTAGCACTTCCTTTATCATTGTTTTTGCTAGGCCCTGAATATGAACAACTACAGCTGTGCTACAACAGACAGCTTCGCATGAGCTATGCTCCTCTGAGGGAACCTAACCTCGATTGAGAAAATGTTTTCATAAGATCATGCTTTAGGTAAGCCTGCATAGTGTTTTCTTAATTAGTGACTGGGGTTCGAAGGCCTATCCCATTGTGGAGAGTGCTATCCCTAGTCTAGTGGTCCTGAGTTTTATAAAAAGGCAGGCTGAGCAAGCTTGGAAAACAAAACTGTGAACAGTGTTATTCCATGACCTGTGTATCAGCTCCTAGCTCCCAACTCCAGGCCCCCGCCATGTTTGACCCACCCATCAGGGTCCCAGGCAACATGGTATAGTTGTGTACATTTTAGCTAAGATTTTTAAGAACTAAAAAGATATTTAGCAGTCATTAAAACTAAAATGGAAATACTTCCTTAAAAATATGTGGTGTTAGGTATCTTATGCATTTCAAATTCTCTAAATTGTCTAATCTTCTTTATTATGACGTATTAATTCAGACTCATAATAATACATATGGTCAATGATTACTATCTACCATGCATTTTGCTAGTTTGGGGAAATTAAAAACTATACTTAAAAGTAGAGCATCCCCTTCAAAAATGAAGCTCACATTATTTACTGACATATTGTTTTATAGAATTATGGTATATATTTTAAAATGATTTATGTCAGAAATACAGAGAATGAGAAAGTAATATAGTCAAAGCCACATCTAGAGAAAACAGTGAGATTACTTTAAGCTATTCTCTAAACAACCAAGGAAAGTATTTTTAAGTATAAATGCATGTGTGACAGGAGTAAATTGGAGTAAATGACATATCCTCATATCTGAGGTTCAGTTAAGGAAGGAGAATGTAGTGTCACTGGGAACTCTGTACAACTTAGTAAATGCAAGTATTTTATAATTATTTACATGGACAGAAGAAAATTATAGAGATTTTCTACTGTGTGCAAAAGTAGTCATAACTTGCAATGTATTCACTGAATGTATTTTTCTATTGAAATAAAACACAGGTTTCCAATATTAATTTTTGTCTCATTCTAAATGAACCGATTTCCCTCTTTTCAGCAAACTTTTGTTTGTTTAAAATTTTAAGCAAATAACAAACTGGGGGAGAATGAGCAAATATCTTGTTCCAACAACAACTCAAATACATTGACGCAGATTTATTCATTATTCCTTAAAGTAGCAAACAAAATACAAATTTTTTGTGCTTTTGTTCAACAACTTTTATTAGCAGCTAACTACCCCAGTATCCTGATGAACTGGGATTCCTTCAATTTCTCAAACATGATTTTGTTTGGAAATGATTTACAGAGTCAAGAATACATCCTTTAATTTTTCAAACATCTCTGCACCCACAGTTTCAAACGAATCAAAGGAAGCAAGGTGTACTGATATATTCCAAAAAAAGATTTATCCAAGAAAGCAAACTGAAAGCTAGAGTAATTATTTTCATTCTTCTTGACTATAATTAGATTTTTTTTGCTAGCATACACTTTTTTCTGTTCTTAAGCTTTGTATAATGTAGCCATTAACCCTATAGAGAGAAATAAGTAGACTTAAAGCCAAAATATAATTAAATTATGAAAAGCTCATTGACATATTTCAGAGAGTTTTTATGATGTAGAAGGTCCGTTGTCCTTTTAATGGGTGAGAGTGCTGCTCAGGAGTTCAGATAGTAAATTAAAAATAACAGTATTACACAACACGTATTTTTTCTTTTTTTAAAAGATCTATCTATCTATCTATCTATCTATCTATCTATCTATCTATCTATCTATCTATCTATCTATCTATTATATAGCATTCTGCCTGCATATGTACCTGAACATCAGAAGAAAGCACCAGGTTTTATTATAGATAGTTATGAATCACCATGTTGTTGCTGGGAATTGAACACAGGACCTTTAGAAGAACAGACAGTGTTCTTAACCTTTGAGCCATCTCTCCAGCCCAACACCTAAGTTTTTGTGTTTTAAAAGTGAAGCCACTTTTCCAAGTCTTGAACATCCTAACTTTCTTCCCAGTAGAAATATCCATCCCTAAAGGATTGAAACCTTACCGTATTGGTGGAATAATACCCACAAAGCCATTGGGTGAAAATAGAGTAACAAACAAGACAAAAGAACAACTCCTTGTTTTTATAAACCAGATTAGATGAAAAGCAAAGGGTCTGAAGTACTGAAGAGAAAGAAACATCAAAATGATGATTCAGTGATGAATCCGGAGAAAGAGTTGAGGGAATGGAAAGATGGCTTTGTGGTTAGACACAATGGCTGCTCTTGAGGAGGCTCTGCATTCAATTCCCAACATGTACTTCGTGGCTCCAAACCATCTGTAACTCCAACTCCAACAGATCTGGCACCATCCTCTGATTTCTGAAGGGCACCAAGCACTCATGGTGCATGGATGTTCATGCAGATTAATCACCTATTCATGTAAAATAAAAATAAAATTTATGAAAAAGAATAATTTGGAGAAAAAGAAAATAAATAGAAATGAAACAGGGCTAGGGATAGCTCTGCTGGAAAAAAAAATCCCTAGAGAGCTCAACATTCTAGGTTAGATCCCAAGCTCTACTTAACTGCATGTAATGATTTGTACTTGTAATTTAGATGACAGAGGCAGGACCAATAGTTTAAGGTCATCCTAGACCACACCAAGTGTATAGCCAGGATGGAATAAATGAGACTGCCTTTAAACAGTGGGAGGGAAATATGAGAAAGGGAAGAGACTGTTTACATTTGAAAGCATAAAATTGAGAGAAATGTATGCCTATTTTTGGTTAGCAAGAAGGAAGTTTGGGAGTAGTAATTTCTGTTGTAATAAGAAAAGTAAGCTTCTTGTTTATTAGAAATAATTGAGAGTTTAGAACATTGTTCTTCATAAAGTTGAGTAGAATTATCTTTCAGAGTTCAGGAACTTTAGCATTTGTGTTACAGAGAAATTAATTTTGTAATCCATGCAAAGGTGAGAACCTGTGTGGGGAACTGGACATGATATCTGAGAAAATCATTCCATGTCTTTCATCATAATATTGAATGAGGTCAAAATATTGGAAAGTTATTTAAGCATGATATTATTGAACTGTGATATGAGCAGATATCTTTCTTATCTCCCTCACTTCAAACAGGACATTCCACAGTGTAAAGGATTCTGGTCTATAATGGGACAAAGAAAACAAAGGCTTCTGAAAGAAATCTAGCTTTAATCCAGAGTGTGATTGCACTCAGGAAATTGCAGCAACAATAAGAGAGTTGTTGTTCAATCCGACGATACTACAGGGTATGAGCAGGTAATGTCAAATAAGAGGCTTTATTGAATTGGCCTTTGAGGCAGATAAATGGGTAAATGCAATGCTGATAAAAAGGAGTTTGCTACATCTATTAAAAGGATCAATATCAATCCACTATGTCTAGTCTTTGTATAAGTTTTTATTATAAATCATAACCTGTACGTTTTAACAATATATCACAGAAGTCTAGCTTTAAGGGAAATTAAGATTTGCCATTGGCTGTTTGAACAAGTTTGTTATTTCATACAAAGGTGTTTCCACTTCATAGACTTTGAAGATACATGTATTTGAAGAATTCTATTCAGCCAAAATTTAAATACTGCTGTCTTTTTGATTGGAGGGAACTATAGCAGAGATACATAAACTCAGAGCACCTTACAACCTACATGAACTTGCATTTGTTCTGATGAAGAAACAGCATTTAAAACTAATTATCACATTTATATCAATATTTCATTCATAACCACCCTCTGTGTATCTTGAAGAATTAAATCAATAAATCTCCAGGTTAAAATAACCTTTAATGGAGGTACAAATTATTTTAAAATATTATATTTTAATAGAACATTGAAAAAGCATAATACAATAAGAAACAGAAATTTCTGCAAAAGTACTTACATTCATTTCTTTTTCAGAAGTTGTTTTGTCTTCTGTTATATTTCACCTGTATTGGGAGCAATTGTCTCATGTGTTTGTTAAGAGGAGAAAATATATTGTTTGTAAGTAAAATATGGCTGCAATAATCAATTGCTTTAAACATAATAAATTTCAAACAAAAGTGTTGAACCTGATGTTGTTTTCTTTTCTCCAAGCTTAGAAGAAGTTTCCCATGGTATTTTCACAACAAGAAGGAATGTGCCATTAACCACTAATGTTGAGAGGCTTGAAGGTAGTAACTGAAATCCTAAACATATTATCATAACACAATGGAGTTGAAAGGAGAGATAGACAATCATGACATAAATGACAGAGACTGTCAAGGCTTTTGAAGAGACTGTCAAAGTTGAACATAGCATCTAAACAAAGAGCATAACAGAATAAAACAAACAAAGAAAATTAATAAAACACAAACTTGGAGTCAAATAAACTTAACATTGATAATTAGATATAGCAAAACTATAAGCAGATAAAACAGTTTATTGTTTAGTGACAAAGTGATGAAGTTCTCAAAAGCATATAAGAAATGTGAATATATTTGTGCCTAGTAAGGATCACCTGATACATTTTTGTTAACCTAGGAGAATGCTCAGTAAGCAGTAGACACACACAGACACACACACACACACACACACACACACACACACAAAGACAGACAAACAAACAAAAAGCCCTATTCTGGCACTAACTGAAATGTCTTAAACAAGTCTAGTAAGTTTCTTGGAATCCATGTTCTATCTCTGAGAAAACTGATCCTTGCTCTCTCAGCAGCCTTTGATTGCCTGAAACTTTCATCTATGGACAATAACTTGTAAAATTTCTCCATCCACTCTGGCATGTCGAATGAGGGCACCATTGTTTAGCCATACTTCACCTTCCTTATCTTGTCTAGAAAATACTGTCTCTCGGCTAGTGCACTGGTCCTCTGGCTCTTACAACCTTCACATCTCTTCTGTGATTTTAGAGGGAGGAATTATAGATATATGAGTTGAGGGAATGCATCCAAGGACACCTATGCTTTAGATTTTGATCATTTGCAACTCTCTGGAATAGCTGCTGTCTACTAAAGAAAGAAGCTCCTTGAGTAGTAGGTAAAGCTAAGGTTTTCTGTGGATCTAAGCACCAGCATTTAGAACACAATTAAAATATATCTGTTTGTCACTAATATATCTTGTTGAACACAGAGAAGTCCTCTGGTGCTTATCTAGAGCCTTCACCCCTACTGATTAGTGTTCATGGTACAGGAAGGTGCTCTGTGTGCTACCAGAGGAGAAAGGTAAACACCAAGTAGCCAAAACCCTTCAATATACAATCTTGACCTGTCTGCAAGATATGATGTAATAGCAGGACAAAAGTTGTGGCAGTAACTAAGCAGATTTAAGGTTTGGTCGATGAGATAGAACCCATGCTTGACACTGCTCAGGTGGTCAAGTACCTGAGACTAGATAGGCCACAGATCTAAGGGAAAAGCAAATACAATTGTTCTGTTAAAAGAATCATAGCAAATTACACCTATAGTAGTTGCTACACTCATAGATCAGTGTCTCACCTGTCACGTTTAATCTCTAAGATTATGAGTGTTCTATGTGCTACCATTATAACATTTATATTTATATTTAGACTACCATTATTTAGTCTAAATATAAACTTTCACTTATTTTTTTGCAGTGAGCATCATATCTTCAGATGGTTTTAATTTTGCACATATTTAAACTTAAATAACGGCCTCAGGACTTATTTTTCACAAGGAAGATCTGGTGATTTTAAAGTCCCTCAGTTCTCTTCAATTTCAAAGCCAGCTGGATTGTTAGTAATGTGTCTAGGCAGATTTGCATCCACAGATCTTTGACCTTCCCATGCAATGTTGCTCACATATTTCTCCAGGTTTGTAAGGCTTGTGTTGCCATTTCCTTAATATATGTTTTCTACTTGTTTACAGGCTGTGATTGTTATTTGTTGTCCTCATGTTTTCCTCTCATCGTTCCTTGCCCTACCCACATTGATCCAGGCCACCCTAAAATCTGTCCTATGTCCTCCTCCCAGGAAGATCCATGTGTCCTCCCTAGACCCCTCCAATATATCTAATCTCTCTATGTCTACCGATTATAGCTTGATTAATTAGTTAATGGCTAACATCCACATATAACCAAATACAGCTTTTAAAATGAGCCCAGGGGGTCCTGCAGAGACTGATGCACCAACAAAGGACTATGCATGGATAGGACCTAGACCCCCTGCTCAGATGTAGCTAATTGGAAACTCAGTCTCCATGCAGGTTCATGAGTAAGGGGAGCAGGGACTGCCTCTGGCATGAACTAGATTGCCTGCTCTTTGATCACTTGCCTTTGGCGATGTGGTCTTGCCAGGCCACAGACAAAGAGGATCCAGGCAGTCCTGATGAGACTTAATAAGCTTTGGGCAGATGGCAAAGGAGAAGAACTCCCCCTTTCATTGGAGTTGGGGTATGGGTGGAGGGGCATGGGGAGGGAGGGTGGACTGGGAGGAGTTGAGGGTGCAGGCTTCAAAGGGGAAATATAATGAATGAATTGTAAAAATCAGTCAATCAATAATCTATTTAGAGCTAAAAATTTAAAATGTAGTTTTGATTTACATTTTTCTGGTGGCTGAGAAAATTTAACATGTCTTCACATATTTATTGCCTATCTGCACACCATCTTTTGAGAACTATCATTTAAATCATTTGTTTATTTATTGATTAGGTTACTTGACTGTATGGCTTTACATATTTTAGTTTTTTCATTAATTAATTAACTAATTATTTAATTTTACATCCCAATTACACCTTTCATCATTCCTCTCCTCCCAGTCCCTTCCTTGCACCTTCCTCCCCTATTCTTCTCTCCTTTTCTCCTCTGAGAAGAGGAGTTCTTCTATTGTTACATATCAAGTTGCAGTAGGATAGGCACACTTCCTATTGAGGCTGGACAAGGCAACCCAATCGGCAGAAAGGAATACAAAAGCAGGCAGCAGAATCAGAGACAACTCTAGTTGTTAGGGGACCCACATGAAAACCAAGCTGCACACCTGTTACATACATATAGAGGGCCTAGGTTTGTCTTATGTATGCTCTTTGGTTAGTGGTTCAGTCTCTGTGAGCCTCTATGGGCCCAGGTTGTTATTTGATTCTGTAGGTTTTCTTGTGATGTCCTTCACCTCTCTGGCTTTTTCACTCCTTCCTCCCTGTCTTCCACAGAGTTCCCTGAGCTAGCCCTAATGTTTGGCTGTGGGTCTCTGCTTCTGTTTCCATCAGCTGCTTGGTGCAGCTTCTCAGAGGACACTCATGCTTGGTTCCTCTCTGCAAGTATAGCAGAGTATCATAAATAATGTTGGGGGTTGGCTTTCTTTCATAAAATGGGGCTCATACTGAGCCAGTCATTGGCTGATCATTTCCTCGATTTCTGCTCTGTTGTGGGTTATTAATATTTAATATTGAGTTATATTTTATTTAAACAGTGGTAATTTCTAAACCAGCTGTACACCCAAATCACCACACAGAGATTAGGATTTATTTAATTAACCCAAAGCACAATGCTGGGCAATAGTTACTCTGTCCTAAACCAAGCCCGCATAGTTTCCTCCCTTCAGATTTCCCACATTTTACTTGCTTATAATCATATCTTAGGTCCGGTCCATTTCTCCTCATGGTTCCAAGTCTTCTCCTCCTGATCTCTACTCTCTGACTCCTCCCACTTGCTTCTTTCTCCTCCCCTCCCTACCAGGATGTCCCACCCTATTCTGTCCATTGCTCAGCATTGGCTGCTTTTTAAAATTGAAATTACAGAGAACAAATGGTGACATGTTTACACAAACTTGAGACATGCAATATTTAGAACAAGCATCACAATGCAAAGTCCAGATTAAAACCAGAAAGTAGGGCAGAGAAATCAGCATTTGAATGAACAAGGGTAAATTGTATACATTCCACAAGAACATTATACAAACACTGTTCCATCTTTACACCTGCATTTCTTGTAGGAAAAAAAAAAATGGGTTGAGATTTTGTAGATGGGTTAGTGTCGCAATCCCTCAATTGGAAGTCTTCTCTGGTTACAAGAGGTGGCCATTTCAGGTTCCATATTCTCTGTTGCTAAGAGTCTTAGCTATGGTCACCTGATAGATTCCTGAAAGTTTCTCTTGTCACAGGCTTCTGACTTGTGCCTGATATATCCTCTCCCACTGATTTCTCTTCTCTCTCCCAGTTATTTTTTCTTCATCCTCAACACAATTGGTCCCTCCTGTTCCTGTCCCCACACCGTCTCTCACCCAGCAAAAACTTACCATTTTGTCAAAAAAGCAATCTAGAGATTCAATGAAATTCCTATAAAATTCCAACACAATTCTTTACAGTAAAAGAACAATTCTCAACTTCATAGGGAAAAACAAATAACCCAGGATAGCTAAAACAATCAAGTTATATTAAAAAAAATACTTCAAGGGTATCACCATTCCTGATCTCAAGCTGTATTACAGAGCAAGAGTAATAAAAATTGCATAATATTGGCATAAATACAGATAGGTCAGTGAATGGAATGGAATTGAAGACCCAGAAATAAGTCCACACACCCATGGATACTTTATTTTGACAAAGAAGGTAAAATCATGCAATGGAAAAAAAGAAACCATCTTCAACAAATGGTATTGGTCTAACTAGATGTCTGCATGTAAAGAATGCACAAAACTCACCCTGCACAAAACTCAAGTACAGGAGGATCAAAGATCTCAACATAAATCCAGAAAGACTAAATATAATAGAAGAGAAAATGGGAAATAACTTTGAACTCATTGGCATAGGAGACAAGTTCCTGAACCAACAGCCCTGGCACTATTATCAACTATTAATAAACGTGACCTCATGATACTGCAGAATTTCTGTAAGAAAAGGACACCATCAGTAGGACAAAACAGCAGCATAAAGAATGGGAAAACTCTTCCCTTATCCTATATTAAACAGAGGGCTAAAATAAAACATATATAATGAACTCAAGAAAGTAGACACCAACAAACCAAAAAACCCAATTTAAAAATGGGGTACAGAGCTAAACAGAGAATTCTCAACACAATAATCACTAATGACAAAGAAGCACTGAAAGAAATGCTCAATATCCTTAGTCATCAGGGCAATGCAAATCAAAATGACTCTGACATTCCATCTTACAGGAGGCATAATGCCTAAGATCAACATCTCAAGTGACAGCACATGTTTGCGAGGATGTGGAGAAAGGGGAACCCTCCACCATTGCTGGAGGGAGTGCAAACCTGTACAACCACTTTGGAAATCTGGTGGTTTCTTTCAAAATTGGGGATAGTTCTACCTCAAGATCCATCTATACTGCTTCTGGGCACGTACCCAAAATACTCTCCACAATAACACAAGGACACTTGCTCAACTATGTTCATAGCATCTTCATTCATAATAGCTAGAAACTGGTAATAACCTAGATGTCCTTCCACTAAAGAATGGATAAAGAAAGTGTGGTACACTTACACAATTGAATATTACTCAGCTATCAAAAATAAGAAAATCATGAAACTTGCAGACAAATGGATGAAACTACCAATATCACCCTGAGTGACAAACCCAGACCAAGATAGACACACACTGTATGTACTCACTTATTAGTGAATATTAACCATAAAGTATAGGACATATAGTATACCGACATCTTACAATTGTCGGTATAATGTTCCTTTGGAAGGTGTACACCTTACCCTTGTTCATTCAAATGCTGATTTCTCTCCCTCTTCCCACTCTCTGGTTTCAATCCGGATATTGCATTGTGATATTTATTCTACACATCCTGTCTTGTCTTTATGTACACAAAATAAAGCAACTAGATACAATGTTGAGCTGGGAGAAGCCAGAGGGCAGGAAATGAGTGGGAGGAAAAAGGCGAGAGAGAACTTGGAAGAGGGCTAGGAGAAGAGAGAGCAGGGAGAGAGGTCTTGGAACTACACAGGAGGGACTGGACCTAAGATATCACTAAAAGCAAGTACAATATTAGGAAACTATGAGGGCTTAGAGGTTTAGGATGGAGTAACTATTGCCCAGCATTGTGTTCTAGGTTTACTGAATGAACCCACTCTCTGTGTGGTGATTTGGTTATACAGCTATTTAGGACTAACAGCAAGCATTACTGAAAGGTAATTATTAGTAAATATTAATAGTTAATTACAACATACAATCTACAGGCCTAAAGAAGCTAAGTAACCAGGAAGCTCCAAGGGAGAATTCTTGAATCTCATTCAGAAGAAGAAATAAAATAGACTTTGAAGATGGATGGAAGAAAAGAACACTTTTCAGTTCTTTTTGAATTCTAGATAGTAATGCTTTCTGAAACATTTAGCTAGTATAAACTTTATCTCATAGGACAGCCTGCTTTATCATGTGGTCATTGTTTCCTGTGCAGAGGCTTTTAAAATTTTATTTAACCCTCTGAATTTTGGTCTTATTTTCTATTTGAGTTGTTTTCAGAAGGTTCCATATATTGAGGTTTCTTTATTTTCCTTTAAAAATTTCAGAATTCAGGGCTTCTTTAAGATGTTTGATTCATTTTTTAATTGACTTTTATACAGAGTGAAAGATAGGTATCTACTTTCATTTTTCTACATGTGTAGAAAAAGCACTACTATGTTCATATGTTTTAGATATTTATTGTTATGAGTCATTTGGATATTACTTTGTTTTCTCTTAACTATATGTTTCTGTGTCTCCATTTGGATATTACTTTGGTTTCTCTTAACTATATGTTTCTGTGTCTCCCAGTTGTCATCTGCACCATTGGATGGTTCACCACTGCCATACTGTACAGGATGAGTTCACTAGAATATCAGTTGTACTTGAGCATTGCCCCAGAGTCTGTGCAGATGCGGGAAGTACAAACTGTTGCTTGCTCCAGAGGTTAATGTAATGGTCCTCTGCCTGGAAGCTTATTCATTTTTCCTACTTCAAAGCTGTGCTGTGTTGATCCTGGTTCTGAGGAAGATCTAGTGTTATAGATTCTCCCTCAGTTTAGTTTCATGTAATCAAACCTGAGATAATCCACAATGGCAAAGGTTCCGGAGGTCATGCTGGTAAGTTGTAATGGCTGCACAGTGGAGGTCATGGTGATTACTGGTGGCTACACAGTGCTGGAGGTGACTTGTAGACCATTCATGAGAAGATGGGTTCAGGACAGGAACCGGGAGGCAGACACTGAAGCAAACCCATTGACTCTGGTCCCTGGATTACAAAGCCAGCTTTTCTTACACAGCCTGGGACCACCTGCTTAGAAGCAGCAGCAATCATTGATGAAGTGCATGCAGGATTTTATACAGGCCAATCTGATGGTGTCTCTTTCAGTTAAGATTCCCTTTGCGCAGATGAATCTAGCCTATCTAAGTTGTCAAAAAACTAAACAGGGCATGCATTTATTGTACTTCAGAGATCTCCAGAGATACACCCAGCTGTGGACAATTGTTTAAATACTGTTTCTGGGAGGCTAACAAGGAGGGATAGCATCTCCTTCCCTTCCATATTACCAACATCACTCTCTTGTTTGGAGTTTCTTCTACATAATTATTTTGAATTATTTACCAGGCAAATTTTAGATCTCCATTTATCTAAATGCTGTTTACTTAAAATTCCCATGTTGCTATATCTACAGTCTCTATCACCTTTCCTCATAAAGATGCAACTTATAAGACAAATATTTCTGTATTCCTAAATCTAGTTTCCAGTGAGTTATACTAAGGCTAAAGGGCTTAGACTCAAAGGCTTTACCTGAAAACTTTGAAATTACTTGCCCTTGGTGGGTGTTACTTGAGCTGCTTATCACACAGGATCAATGTATGCTGCTCTCCTGTCTTCATATTTTTCCTTCTCTTTTCTTTGTTTTTCTTTCTTAAATCATTAAGATCATATGCTAGACAGATATGTGGGATGATTTAATATTGTTTATAGAAGTTGTGCTTAATTTATTCTATTTTAGAGTTTTCATCAGAAAATACTAAGTAATGTTACTAAGGAAATAATAATTACCCATTGCTGGGATTTAAAAATGACTACAGGGAAACACTGAACTAACAGTGGTGTTTTTTCCATATTGATAATTAAGGTCAGTTTTCCTAAAGCTTGAATTGCTAATATAAACTAGTTGTGAACTAACTTGTGGTAATAAGTCAAAATCTTCTCATCATACTAAGTACAAATGGAGAACAGGACACATTTAATTTTCCTTTCACCATACTGCAAACTGGACTTTTCCACACATAATGCTCATAAGTAGGTGAATATCTTCATTCTTCCAAAGTTTCTTCGCACAGGACCAAAGGAATACAATGATAGTTTACAGAGCCTATGTAAACCACTTTTCAAATTGTTAAAAAGTATTTATTTATTGATTTTGAATTGACTTCTTGGACTTATTGAACATGGCTAATAATTATAGTTTATTCACTTTGTATCCCAGCTGTAACCCTCTCCCTCATCTCCTCCCAATCCCACCTTCCCTCTTTGATCTCTTCCTATGCCCCTCCCTAAGTCCACTGATAGGGGAGTTCCTCCCCTTCAATCTTATCCTAGCTTATCAGGTCTCATCAGGACTGACTGCATTGTCTTCCTCTGTTGCCTGGTAAGGCTGACTCCCTTCTCAGGGAAAGGTGATCAAAGAGCCAGCCACTGAGTGCATGTCAGAGACAATCCCTGTTCCTCTTACTAGAGAACCCACTTGGAGACTGAGCTGCCATGGGCTACATCTGTGCAGGGGTTCTAGGTTTTCTCCATGCATCATCCTTGGTTGGAGTATCAGTTTCAGAAAAGACCCCTCGGCCCTGACTCTTCATACTGTTGTCCTCCTTGTGGAGCTCCTGTCCCTCCAGGTCTTTCTATCTCCCCCTTCTTTCATAAGATTCCCTGCACTCTTCCCAAAGTTGGGCTATGAGTCTCAGCATCTGCTTGATACCCTGCTGATTAGAGTCTTTCAGAGGCCTTCTGTGGTAGGCTCCTGTCCTATTCCCTCTTTTCTCCCTCTTCTAATGTCCATCCTATTTGCCTTTGTGAGTGAAGATTCATCATCTTGCCCAGGGTACTTCTTATTATCTTCTTTAGGTGCACAGATTTTAGTATGTTTATCCTATATTATATGTCTAATATCTACTTATAAGTGAGTACAGATCATGTGTGTCTTTCTGCTTCTGGAATACCTCACTGAGGATCAATTTTTTCTAGTTCCCACCATTTGCCTGCAAATTTCATAATTTCCTTCTTTTTAATTGCTGAGTAGTGTTCCATTGTGTCAATATACCACCATTTCTGTATGTGTTCCTCAGTTGAGGGACATCTGGGTTGTTTCCAGATTCTGACTATTACAGATGAAGCTGCTATGAACATAGTTGAGCAAATGTCCTTGTATACTTGAGCACCTTTTGGATATATGCCTACAAGTGTTATAGCTGGATTTTGAGGTAGTGCTATTCTTAACAGTCTGAGAAAGTGCTAGATTGATTTGCAAAGTGGTTGTACAAGTTTACATTACCACCAGCAATGGAGGAGGGTTCCCTTTCTTCGCATCCTCTCCAACACGTGTTGTCACTTGAGGTTTTTATCTGATAGGTGTAAGGTGAAATCTAAGGGTCATTTTGATTTCTGTTCCCCTGATGACTAAGGGCATTGAGCATTTCTTTAATCAGTTTAATCCACCACATAAACAAACTGAAGGAGAAAAACCACATGATCATCTCCTTAGATGCCAAAAGAGCATTTGACAAAATCCAATAACCATTCATGTTTAAAGTCTTGGAGAAATTAGGGATACAATGCACATACCTAAACATAGCAAAGACAATATACAGCAAACTATAGCAAACATCAAACTAAACGGAAAGAAACTTACAACAATCTCATTGAAATCAGGGA
>CM053762.1:61235157-61257272 GCA_028658305.1 Pachyuromys duprasi | reverse complement strand
CTAAATTTAATAAACATTTCAAAATATTGTGTTTGTTCTATGTAAAAAGTCTATAATAAATGGTATCCACATGAAAAAAAAAAAAAAAGAAATCAGGGACATGTTTGAACAAATGTCCTTGTTGTGTACTTGAGCAACTTTTGGATATATGCCTAGGAGTGGTATAGCTGGGTCTTGAGGAAGTGCTATTCCTAGTTGTCTGAGAAAGCACCAGATTGATTTCCAAAGTGGTTGTACAAGTTTACATTCCCACCAGCAATGGAGGAGGGTTCCCCTTTCTCCATAACCTCTCCAGCATGTGTTGTCACTTGAGTTTTTGATCTTAGGCAATTTGATGGGTGTAAGGTAAAAACCTCAGGATCATTTTGATTTGCATCAACCATGTTTTAGCAGCTTTATCTGTAGCCAGAACCTGGAAACAACCCAGATATCTATCAACTGAGGAATGGATACAGAAATTGTGGTACATCTACACAATGGAATAATACTCAGCAATAAAAAACAAGGAAGTCATGAACTTTGCAGGCAAATAGTGGGATCTAGAAAATATTCTGAGTGAGGAATCCCAGAAGGAAAAAGACACATATGGTATATACTCATTTATTTAGACCTATAAGATATGATAAACATACTGAAATCTATACACCTAAAGAAGATAAACAAAAAAGAGGACCCGGGTTAAGATGATCAGGCCTCACTTAGAAAGACAAATGGGATGTAGGAGAAAACAAGTAGCAGGACAGGGTCTTACCACAGAGGGCCTCTGAAATACTCTACCTAGCAGTGTATCAAAGCAGACACTGAGACTCATAACCAAACCTTCATCAGATGGCAGGGAATCATATGAAAGAAGGGGGAGTTAATATGATCTGGAGAGGATAGGAGCTCCACAAAGACCAAATATATCTGGGCACAGGGGTCTCATATGAGAGTGTTTCTCCAACCAAGGACCATGGGTGGAGAACCTAGAACCTCTGCTTGCCTGTAGCCCATGGTAGCTCAGGATTCAAGTGGGTACCCTAGTAAGGGAAATATTTCTGACATGAACTCAATGGCGGGCTGTTTTACTTCCCCACCCAGCAAAGGAGGAGCAGCCCTCCTAGGCCACAGATGAGGACATTTCAGCCAGTCCTGGAGAGAACTGATAAACCAGGGCCAAATGAAAGGGGAGGAGGTCTTCCCCTATCAGTGGACTTGGAAAAGGGCAGGGAGTAGACGAGGGAGGGAGAGTGGGATTGGGAGGCAATGAGGGAACGGGATTCACCCAGGTTACAGAGTTAATAAAATGTAACTAATAATAAAAGTAAAAAAATAAGAAATCAGGGACAAACCAAGGTTGTCCACTCTCTGCGAATCTCTTCAACATAGTACTTAATGTCCTAGCTAGAACAATTAGACAACTGAAGAATACCAAGGGGTTACAAATCAGAAAGGAAGAAGTCAAGGCATCACTAATTGCAGATGATATGATAGTATACATGAGTGGCCCCCAAAATTCAAGCAGAGAGCTCCTTTCGCTGAAAAAGCCATTCTGCAAAGTGGCTAGAACAAAATTAACTGAAAAAAAAATTAGTAGCCCTCCTGTATATGAAAGACGAAAGGGCTGAGAAAGAAATTAGTGAAACTACACCCTTCACAATAGCCACTAATAACATAAAGTACCTTGGTATGACTCTAACCACTTTTTCAACTTTTGGGATTTTGCTTTTGTTTTAAATATTCTGTTAAATAATTCTCACCTTGCAAGTCAGTGGTTATTCTCTCTCTGTGTCTTTTATTTTTTTTATTTATTTTCAGATTCAGGCTTTACCAAGCTCTATCAAGGATTCCAATATTCCAAGGATGCCAATATTCTTTCAAATTTCATATTTAGTTTTCCTAAAATACTGCTTTCTTTTTACTTATTAAGGGAAGAAAAAGGGCTCAGCAGAATTCTCATCATTGGTATTAGGAAACTGATTTCTGAGCTAAAGATAATGAGGCCAAGAGACCTGAGTGTCTTCCAGGCTGAATACAAACGTACAGATATTACTGTTGAGAACAATCCCACATTGTGTCATAGGCTGAATCAGCCCTCTTTCCCTTGCTTTCACTGCTTAGATCCTATTATGATGGAAATAGACTGAGAATGAGCTCCATCTGGGCCCAAGTCTGAAAAGCTATTTCATAACCAGTTTTAATCTGACTATTTAAAGGTATAACGTCAAGATAAGTGTCCCAATCTATCTTCTATATAGAAATAGAAATTATTAAAAAGAAAAGATCTGTTATTCCCACATTTCTTGTGCTACATGGAATAAGGAAATCATGCTTCTTTCTCTTGGATATTTAATAAAGATGATGTGTTTCACTATAACTAAGAATATGTTCTTACCTTTTAGTCTTGCCAAAAAAATAATTCAGAAGTTACGCATTGGTGACTGACAATCAAATTTGCAAATAATATGCTGAACAGAGTGTTAAAATAGCTTTAATGCAGTAGCAGTTCATTTCCCTTTTAATATATATTAAAAGAAACTTTAATGGTGGCTACATTTAATGTGTGCACTATGAAAAATGAAAGTGCTCAATAATAGAACTCAAAAATCTAACGTTTTCTGACAGTTTTATAGGAAGGCTTAGAGCAAAATTACATACCAGAGACAATAGAAGTGCTTTCACTGAAGATACTGACCAAACAATAGCTTCTATTAAAACCTTTTTTCTTTTTCTACCAGTAACTTATGCTTCTTCTCTATTAGTATGAATGTGAATTATTATTATAGAATCAATTATGTTTACTTTCATGTGTGAGTTGCCAATCACCTAAGAACTTGAATACTTTTCTTGGAGTTGGCTCTTTATGGTAACTTTATCTCATTGCTTCATTCATGTATTTCTCACAATTTTGTTGACCTCATCACAATGATGATGATGATGTTGATGAAGATGATTGTTATGAGTAATGAAAGGTTTGAGTCTTTCTGGCCTCAGGCTTAGAGATATCCTCTACAGCATCTACAATACAACTAATTTCAAATAATAGGGCCTTTTCCCTCACTGGACATAAGTAAATAATTAATCTTCAAAGAACATTAAAAATAGATAAATTGACAAAATATCTGCCAGTTATATTTGCCCATTTATCTAGTTTCTTTTTCCTAGATTTTTGTGTAGTACTATGTCTGTGACTACAGAATAAAAATATATTTTATAAACATCATTTGAACATTTTTATCTCTGATGTTTATTTACTTTTAGATTCCTGCTGCATTGTGGAACATTGTGGCTAATGAGCTTTTAAATGAAAAATAGTAAATGGAGATATTATCTCACCTTTCATTAGGAACTCATCTCAATTCTTTAACTGTGCCCTGATAATTAAAACATAGTACATAATATTCATGATAGTTATCGTTTCTCCATTACCTTTTCCTTGGGATTTGTGAATGGCTATTGATATCCAATGTCGAATTATTGAGGTCATTCCATTAACAGTGCAATTCTTTAATTCTAAAAGCATGAGCCTTGAGACTATTCATGAGTAGTTCCCCACAGCCATGAAATACAACTCAAGATGCAATACACTGCTTCATTCTGTCGAGACTTAATTTTAGTAATTACCCACAGATAAAATAAGAGAAGTAGTGAATCTTCCTCAGATAAAAGCTGAAAAAGTTTTGATAACAGTTATTTTCGTCTAGTCTTCTTGAAAGAGTCTGTAATTCTGAATGAAATGCCTAGCATGTGGGAGAATAAAACTACAAAGTTTGCTTATGGAAACAGTTTACAATACACTAATATATTTAAACCACATCATTTGTAGGGATTTGTGGTGGACCATCTGTTACTTAAAGAAAGCTCTTTCCAGGATAAGCACAAAATGAATACTTTCTAAACAGGAAGTGGGGAATGTGTGTCAATAATATAAAATAGATAGAAAAATCATTTTTAGATGTGGCAAGAAAGGATCATACTCATGAACTTGAAGATTAGGTAGAAATGAAACATTAAAATTCAGGAAAACACCCACAGCCAAATAAATATTGCTATTGATATCTGGATGAACACATAAGGGCACATTTGATTTCTGTGTAGCCCTCAGTAAATAACTGTTTAAGACTGAGTAATGCATAGCTTAGCTTAGTTTTGTTTGATGCCAGATGTACAAAATTCTATGGCATTGTTAGTAAGGTTTTTTTTACAGTAACTTTATCTCTTTGCTTTATTCCGGTATTTTCTAGGTAGATTACCACAATAATCTATTAGGTGGATTGGCAGAAGATGGTTAGTGAAAGATATTAGAAATTTCTTTTCTATTGTGTAGAGAAGTTATATTTCCCTTTCTCTTAAACACTAGAAATAATGTGTCATAACAGATGACAATTATTCTAATATTGGTACAATCAAAGTCATTCAGGGGCCAAGCTAGCTTTCACTGTACATGACAGATAAAATGATGTTCTAACAATTTCATTCTTTGTTATTTTTTATTTCACAAATATTTCTATGACACCTGAAATTGTAACAAGAATTGTTGTCTTGAACATTGTGAAACTGTGTGACTTGACATATATATATATATAGATAGATAGATAGATAGATATAGATATAGATATAGATATAAATGTATGTCTATTGTCTGACAGAACCATTACTATAACAAGAAGGGAGAAAAGAGAACTTTTCAGATTCTACAAGTCTATAGTATCTTCTGAAGTTTATTTTTAAAAGAGTAATTAAGTTTTCCTAGGGATAAAAATAATATGAGAGCAGAGAAAATCTTGATGCCATTGTGATTCTATCTAGTCATGCCTGAGTCAGGCAATTAATACAGGCAAAGTGGAGACCATGAAATGCTGCACGAATTGCTCAGGTTTGATGTACACACAGCTCTGTGACACACTGTGGGTAGGGCACTTCTGGAAGGTGTTCCCATCCCCATCTGCCAATCATTCCAAGACTTCTCTGCTGAGATACAGCAATTCTCTGTCCCCAGAAACAACGAGAGCATGGT
This sequence comes from Pachyuromys duprasi, assembly GCA_028658305.1. Lineage (NCBI taxonomy): Eukaryota > Metazoa > Chordata > Mammalia > Rodentia > Muridae > Pachyuromys > Pachyuromys duprasi. The sequence continues at coordinate 61,252,276 of CM053762.1, read as the reverse complement.
GAAAGGGAAGTTAGGAGTGTCAAGGCTGTTGCCACTGTGTAGGAGATTCAGAAACTATTGTTTCTGACATCACGTTTACAACGGGAATTAGATGAAGTCAGAAATCCCTAGTAGGGAGCATTCAATCATTCCTTATAGCTGTGTGACACTTTTGTATATACAACTAATCTTAGAATGCCAATACATTACTAGAGTTGTTCTAGATTTTAAGATTATAGAAGAAATGCAAATCAGTAGTCAGACAAGCCTCTTCACATACTACCCCAACAGCTCCTCCTGCAAGTTAGTGCATGTTATTATATTTTTATCTCTCATGCTGCTTGAATAACATGCAAACAAAATTACTTTATCAACATGGCATATTATGCATTAAGAAATTGAAGTAAAAATATTAAAGTACAATCAATAATCAATTTTGACACACAAAATAGTTTCAATAAAAACAAACATACGTTAGACAACAGACGAATCTCTGGGCTTTAAAACTGGATTGTGTTCTTTTTATCTGCCCACCTGGGATAGAATTCATGGTAAAAAGTTCTTCTCTATAGGTTATTTTTTTTCCTGCTGGATAGCTAGGTGCACCTGTAGGATTTTCCTCTGGTAAAGGGCATCCAAGTTGAATGTGATACATTGATCACTCTTATTTGGTGTCTTGACCAAAAGGCGCTCTTGCCTATAACCTGGGTGCTTTTAACTCATCTGTCTTTATGCAAACCCATCTAACTAATGAAAGAACTTGACCTTTATCCAGGATTTCATTTTGCCAAACTCTGGGGAAAGAGTTTTACATTTGTTGTGAATCTTCCTTTTCTCAAAGATGCAGTATCAAATGTCAAGAACTATAAAGTGGAGAGCATACACAGACATAGGGATTAGAATAGAAGAAGACAAAAAAAAAAAAAGAAGGCAATAAATCCAAGCAAGAAGGAGTAGGGAGTGGGAAATTATTCTTTTTGATGATTCAGTAGTGAATCATCAAAGTTTCTAAATGCAGAGTTTCTAAATGCTGCTGAGTCATCAGCTCCTTGCTTTACTATCTATAGACTTTAATTGTTATTTTTATTTATTATTGTTGTTTTTATTATTATTTACAATTTACTTACTTTGTATCCCTGTTGTAGCCCCCTCCCTCATCTCCTTCCCTCCTCCTTTCCCCTCCTATGTCCCTCCCCTAGTCCATTGATAGGGAAGGTTCTCCTCCTCTACTATCTGACCTTAGCCTATCACATCTCATCAGGACTGTCTGGATCCTCTTTCCTTATGTCCTAGTAAGGCCACCTTACTAGGGGGAAAGTGATCAAAGGCCAATCTGGCACTTTCTCAGGAAATTAGGAATAGTGCTACCTCAAGATCCAGCTGTACCACTCCTGGGCATATACCAAAAGGTTCTCAATCATACAATGACATTTACTGAATTGTTATTTTTAAAAATTTATTTTATTATTAATTACACTTTATTTACTTTGACAATCAATAGGTTTTCTTGTGATTGCTTCTCATTTCCCCATCTTCCTGTTTCTCCATTCCCCACGATATCCTTTTGCACCAAATAATCTCCCTTTATTTTGCTCTATTTTTTCTACTTTCCTTCCTTAAATCCTCATTTTGATCCAGTCTTATTAGCCTTTTACTAGCTTCTTGGCCTTTACACATATTTACTTCATCTAGGGATGCATAATTAAAAGGTGGATAGATGGATCTAAATGTAAGGGCAAAGATATAATTCCTGAGACCTGATTACTTTGATTCATATAATATTTTCGGTTTCTATTACTTTTTCGACAAACTTCATGATTACATTATTTCAATATAGCTAAATACAATTCAGTTTCATGTATGTGCCAACTTTCCTTATCCATTAACCTGTTGATTGACATCTAGCCTGATATGTTGAACGAGTATTGGTCATATGTACTTTTTGCTTTAAGAAATACTTGTTTAGACCATTAGCCAATTTACTAATTGGTAGTTTGTGTGTATGTGTATATGTGTGTGCTCTATATTTGCTGTTCTTTATATAGTCTAGATATAAATTAATCATTGTAAGTACAGCTTGCATAGATTTTTCTCTCACTCTTTAGCTTTCTGTTTAGTGTTTTGGTAGTTTATTTTGCTCTATAAATGTTTCTTAATTTAATGTAATCTTATTTGTCAATTCTTGCATATTTCTTTTGCTATTAGAGAACTAGTCAAAAGCTTTGGCCTATATGTAATTCTTGAAGTGTTTTCCACTAGCTGTATCATGATCCCAGTTTAAAAATATATTTTGGTGTGTGTATGAAGGGGGGCAGGATTGATAGCAAGTGGATACTCAGTCTTTCCTACATCATTGGATGAAAAGTCTGATTCTTCCAATACAAAAAAAAAAAAATCTATCTTTGTGCTAGGGTTATACCTCTGTCACCTAACTGTGCTTGGGCAATGTGATGTCTCTGTTTTTTTTTCCTTATAGGAGTTTTTTGGTTGTTTATGGTCTTTTGTGCTTCTATGCAAAATTAGGTTTATTTTTCTAATTCTAAAATTTTTCATTAAAAGATTGTATTCAGTCTATTTAAGATGGGTTTTGATGAATCAGTATTAATTCAGGAGCATTGAAGTCTGCTCATTGTCTAATTTTCCTTCCATTTCCTTTCCCAGTATCTTAAAGTTTTCATGATTGAGGTTTTCTTCTTCCTTCATTAGGTTTTTATTAGACATTTTAAGGCTGATGAGAAATGGATATTTTTCCTGATTTTTTTCTTTTTTTTAATTGTTAATTTTTGTTTATTCATCACATCCCAGTCATAGTTCACTCTCTCCTCTCCTCCTGGTCCATCCTTCCCTCTTTATTTCCCTATCCCCTTTACCCTACTCCTCAGAAAAAGGAGCCCACTTCAACTACTCAACACAGCATATCAAGTTGCATCAGTACTTCTTCCCCTATGACCTTGTGAGGCAGCTCCACCAGGGGAGAATGATCAAAAAGCAGGCAAAAGACTCCATGTCAGAGTCAACTCCTGCTCTCCTTAGCAGGGAAACTACATGAGGACTAAGCTCCCACAGGCTACCTCTGTGTAGAGGGCCTAGGTCCAGTCCATGAACGGTCTTTGGTTGGTGCTTCAGTCTCCACAGGCTCTCCTGGACCATGGTTAGCTGTCTCTGTTGCTCTTTGGAGCTGTTGTCCTTTCTGCGTCCTTCTATCCTTCCCTCCACTCTTCCATAAGGTTCCTGACATCCCATCCAATGTTTAGCAGTGGGTGTTTCCATCAGGTGCTGTTTGGAGCCACTCAGAGGACAGCTAGGTTTGGCTCCTCCCTGTAAGCATAGTAGAGAAATGTTAGCCATGGCAGGGGTTGGCTGTCTCCCATGGGGTGACTCAGGTTGGGCCAGTCATTGGTTGGACATTCCCTCAATATATGCTCTATTTTTGTTCCTGTCTATCTTGTAGGCAGGATATACTTTGAATGAAATTGTTTGTGTGGATTGGTACTCCTTCCTCCTTTAGGAGTCGCTTCCAGTTACAGGGTGGCCTCTTCAGTCTCCATGACCCCTGTTACTAGGAGTTTCAGCTAGAGTTACTCTCATATCCTCTCAGGAGTCTACCCTGCCATAGCATCTTCAACAAATGGTGCTGGTCTAACTGGAAGTCTACATGTAGAAAAATGCAAATAGATCCATATCTATCACGCTGCACAAAAACTCAAATCCAAGTCTAACAAAAACCTCAACATAAAACCAGAAACACTAAATCCATTAGAAGAGAAAGTGGGAAGCACCTTGAACTCCTTGGCACAGGAGACAACTTCCTGAACAGAACAGTAATAGCTCAGGCTCTAAGATCACCAATTAATAAATAGGACATCATGAAAATGAAAAGCTTCTTATGGCAAAAGACATTGTCAATAGGGAAAAATGGCAGCTGACAAACTGAGAAAATATCTTCATCAAGTTTACATCTGACAAAAGGCTAATATCTAAAATATATAAAGAACTCAAAAAATCAAACATCAATAAACAAAATAATACTATTAAAAATGAAGTACAATGTACTTATCTGTGGCCTAGCAAGGCTGCTCCTCCCATGGGAGCAGGGATGGGGGGGGGGCGAGAAGCTCAATGAACCAATCATTGAGTTCATGTCAGAAATAATTCCTGTCCACCTTACTAGGGAACCCACTTGGGTACTGAGCTACCATGGGCTATATCCAAGCAGGGGTTTTCGGTTATATCCATGCATAATCCTTGGTTGGAGAAAGAGTCTCATAGAAGACCCCTGTGCCCTTTTATATTTGGTCCTTGTGGGGCTTCTGTCCCCTCTAGGTCATACTAACTCTCCCTTCTTTAATATGATTCCCTGCACTCTGCTGAAAGTTTGATTATGAGTCTCAGCATCTGCTTTGATACATTGCTAGGTAGAGTCTTTCAGAGGCCCTCTGTCGTAGGCTCCTGTTCTGTTACTTGTTTTCTCCTACTTCCAATTTCGATCCCCTTTGTCATTCCAGGTGAGGACTGATCAGCCTTGCTAGGTCACAGATAAAGACATTGCAACCAGTCCTGAAGATACCTGATAAGCTAGAATCAGATGAAAGGGGAGGAGGACCTGGGATACAAGTGAGTAACCTGTGATTAAAATAATAATAATAATAAAATGAAAAAATGGAGTAAAGAGCTAAACAGAGAATTCTCAACAGAGGAATATTGAATGGCCAATAAACACTTAAAGAAATGCACAATGTCCTTAGTCATCAGGAAATGCAAATCAAAACAATTCTGAGATTCCATCTAACACCTGTCAGAAAGACTAAGATCAAGCATAGGTGACAACACATGCTTGCCAGGATCTGGAAAAAGGGGAATACTACTCTATTGCTAGTGGGTTAACTTGTTCAGCTACTTTGGCAATCAATCTGGCGCTTTCACAGAAAACTGGGAATAACTCTTTCGTAAGACCCAGCTATACTGCTCCTAAAAGATGCTCCACCATACAACAAGGACTCCTGCTCAACTATATTCATGGCAAGTTTATTTGTAATAGCCAGAACTTGGAAACAACTTAGATGTCTTTCAACTGAAGATAAAGAAATTGAGGTAAATGTAAGCAATGTTATACTACTCAGCCATTAAAAACAAGGAAATCATGACATTTACAGACAAATGGATGGAACTAGAAAAGATCATCCTGAGTGACCTAACTCAGACCCAGAATGACACACATGGTATTTACTGACTTATAAGTGGATTTTAGTCATATAGTACAGGATAGACATACTAAAGTGTCTGACCTCAGGAAGATAAGTAACAAGGAGGACATTAGGGAAGACACATGAATCTCAATCAGAAGGGGAAATCATTCCAATAGACAGAAGTAATTGTGGAAGAATGGGAAGAAGGACCATCAGACCTAATCAACCAGCATCCAGAGGAGACTTTGAAGTCTCAAGCACAAAGGACAATGCATGTTCTGGACCTAGTTCCTCTACTTATAAATACCAGATGGGTATCTCAGATTGTTAATTTGTAGAAAAGCAACTGATTTATGTATTTTCATTAGGCAACCCCTAAAATAATTTACTAAAATAATTTCTCATATCCAGAATCAACAAAAGCCATATCATCCTGCAATACTTGGAAAGCTTACATTGCATTAAATTTGGAAATCTAGAATAAATTAATAAATGCATATAACATTGAAGGTAAAGCTAGAAGACATAAACTAAATAAACTCATAACAAGAAAACGACTGAAGTGGTAATTACCTTGCCCTACAAGTAGGATATGATGGATAAATTTGCTACTGAACTCTATCAGACTATTAAGGAACAACTAAAGCCAACCATGCTGTTTAAAGAATTCCACAAATAGAATGAGAAATTATTAAAGGCATTCTGTGAAAGCAGTATGACTAATACCTGAAGCAAAGAAAAAGACCAACAAAGCCAATCTCCCTGATGATCACAGATGCACAATCCCTCAACAAGATACTTGCCAATTAAGGTCAAGATCACATAAAAAAAGCATGTATCATGATCAATTAAATCTTATGCAAGGGATGCAAGGGTCAAAATATAGTACATAAAATTAACAAAGTTAAACACAAAAACCATATGATGATCTCAATAGATGTAGAAAAAGGAATCAAACAGAGTTCATCACAATCACATGATGAAAACTTTGAATAAACTAGAAATAGATGACATATGCTCTGACATAATTTACTATGTATATGACAAACCTGTAGCTGTCATTATGCTGAATATGGAAAACTTCAGATCATTTTCTCTAATATCTGGTATGAGATAATGTTGTCCATTCTCTTCATTTTTATTAAGTATGGCTTTTGAAGACTTATCTGAAATAATAATAGAAATAATAGGCCAAAGCAAGTTATTAGGAATAAAATAAATAGAAAAGAAAGAAATTAAACTGCTTGCAAATGATTTGATTCCACATTTAAACAAACCCAAGGACTCTAACACACACACACACACACACACACACACACACACACACACACACACACACACAGCATACACATATATTTTTAAAGTAGATAAAATATTCCTAACTTCATCTTCCTCCAGACTATAATATAATAATCACCTCCTCCCCATCTAAACCATACTTCACCTCATACCTGTCACAATACAACACCTGATGGGTGTGTTTGTTTCCATACAATTGTAGACTAATTCTCATTAAGTATTTTGTTTTAGTTGATGGCTTTCTCTTACAAACTTCATCATACATCTATCTCCACCAGTGCTTTTGTATTTTATGTGTGTGTGTGTGTGTGTGCGTGTATTTATAAGGATTCTAAGTACTCAAACTCATGCTTGCTCAGTTTCCAATTCCATTTTTATTATTACTATGAACAAACTTCAAAGATAAGTCAATGGTTTTTGCCATCATTCTCATCCATAATGCCACTTTAATACCACTTTAAGTGAAATAAATTTCAATGAATATTGGATAGATGGATATGAAATTTCCAGTTAACTCCCACATGCTTTTTGTAATTTTTTTCTACATGAGAAAATTATAGGAAAGTTAGTGGAATAAGAAATGAGAAAAAAATGTGCTACACTTATGCTAATCCATGAGATTGCAATACTGCGTACTTTTAAAAAAGTTTTTCTTTATAATTAAAAATGCAAAAATTTTGTTCTTTTCAAACAGAAAAATATTTTCTAGCTGATGGTCTGTTACATTGTACAAGCGTTATGAATGGCTGCATTCTGATACAGGAGCCAAAGGCGTATCAAACTAATTATGTTGTTGGTTTCTATCCAAGATTGACTTATTTTTTACAAGATATTATCAAGCTTATTAGACTGCTAAATCAAGACTTTCTTAAAACAAACTGTATTTCCATAGCTTTTCACAGAATTATAGTGATAGGGAAAAGTACTTAAGGCTATAAAACATTGTATAGCAGTCATAGTTTGTCTTTCTAGTTAAAACAAACACAATTTTATTTAAAATTAGAAAAACTTTCAAATTAAAAAAATAAATCATCTTATATGGAAATGTCCTATTTTGATAAGGCAATTCTCTGTTAATGAGAACATATGGGGATATTTGGGAAATAACTTCTGACGTTGTGACACGGATGGCTTTCTTTTCTAGCTCCAGTTTCTAAGCAGCATGTTATTTTAGCATCGTTTGTCTTGTGTATCAGTTGCATGTCTATTGCTTTGGTAAAACAACATGACAAACAAAGCAAAGCAAAACAAAACCTTAATGACTAGTTAATTTTAGAATATGGTCCCAGAAGGGTAGAGTCCTCATGAGAAGCATGCCATGGCATGGTAACAAAAATAAGAAGCTTTGTCACATTTCTTCTGCTAGAGAGAGAGAGACAGAGACAGAGACCACTAATTGATGAGTCATGTCTTGTCCAAACCACATTCAGAGGAAGCATTGATTTCTTAGCATCCAGTAAATTCTCATTTTAAACTATTATTTATGTTATATGAAACTCATCACTTTTTATATGGGCACGTGCATAGCTCAAACCAGTAATGATTCAAAAGATGACAATAACATTTTTTTTTTCATTGAAGATGCACTTCCTCTGATCATCAATGTATATTTATATTTTCACGCTCATTTCTGGGGCTTAGAGTTTTTTTTTCTTGCTTAGTTGTTTTTTCAATATGAATAGTCTATGGTAGACATATTTCAACAAATTAATCCATTAAGGAAATCATATTCATATTTTTACTTTGTACCTTACAGTTAACTACTTAGACTCTCAACACTGCATCATCACAGAGACAATGATGTCTGCAAAGAGAGACCAGACATCTTTTAAGATAATTATGGAACTCATCTGGGTTTCAAAGACATTGAGCAAGTCCATGGAACAGCAAGAGTTGACCCCCAGAGGAAAACTTGATTATTTGTTAACACAGTTTATTCATCTGATAAGTAATCACTGACACTTTTGAGATTGGAGTGAACAAGGATATCTACAGGATAAAAATATAAAGTAAATAAGAATTTTTAAATGTTTATGATATTATGTATACATAATGCATATGTATTATGTAATATAATGCTATACCTAAGTAATGTTATATATCTTAATATATTTCTCTATAAATACGTTATTATATATATAATCTTAATATCATAAATGTATTACCATCTATTAAAGCATAAATACTCTTGAATTTCAATGTTAAGACTTAGGGAGATTTGTCAGAATATACAATAAGAAGTGATATGTACAATATTCTTCTAAATAGTTTTGGTTTTGTGATTTTTGAATATAAAATCAAAAAAATTGTGTTGTTTCAGAATGCAGAGATGTGAAATAACAATATTTCCATTTACAGATAACAGAAACCATTATCTATATTTGTACAGTTATTTTAAACAGTGGTGCTATTTATGTGAAAATTATTAGCACAATAATAAGCACAGTATGACATTGTTTTCCTTAGACTTAATAAAAAGTACTTTGCTGGGGAGGAAGCAAAGTAAAGCTAAGAAAACCACATTTGTTATATCAAGTAATCTTATTTCTTAGATGTGAAACTTCCTACCTGGAATAGAGTCATGTCATTGAAAATTTCATTACATCTGGATAACTAACTCTTAAAACTTTTAATAGAAACAGAATTATTGAACTAAATTTAATAATACTGAAATGGAAAGAACAAGGAAGTGAATTAGCTCATTGTTCATAGAAACCTATATGATCTTAGATTCTAAAATGGAAACATTTCCTTCCAGAATTACATGTGGGCAAACAACACAGACAAAAGAACTGCAAGTCTGTCTCTTCTTTACTCAGTCGTTTTTGCACCAGTATTTTTGGTGTCCTTGGCATTATGATCGTTTAAGTGCTTAGTACATGTCATATACTGTTCTAAATGACATGTTTGTTCATTTATCTAACTATTAAAATAACTCAACAAATGAATTAGTTTTAATTCCAGTCTATGGGCATAAGGTTATTATATAATTTAAATGCAGCTTTCTGTATCCCCCCACATCTCCTTGCAAGCCTTTTTTTTCTGAGAATCTCCTGTCTTAATGTTGTATGAACTCTGCTCTCCAATGGTCCCCTGATACATCAAAAAAGCAGGTTACAGCCAATCCCTGAGCAGGGAGAAGAATAGGGCTGGACTTCCTGCCAACCAGGGAAGGAGGAGTAAAAAAGTAAGTAGGATATTCAGCCACCCTAAGACTTCCAGGAAAGATGAAAAGAGAGGAGCTGTAGCAGGAAAGCTACAGAATGCAAGTATCCCCGGGATGCATGCTGGGTGGAAACCAAATTAGAATAAAGAGTTAAGAATAGAGTAATATCTGCTGAGCTATTGTGTTGTGAAGCTTATTATTAAACAACTATAGAAGAGTCTCAACTTTTTATATCACAGACAGGTTAAGAGTGAAACTAAGAGAAATGAACACAGTTACATAAAATAACTATATTATTCCATCAAGAAAATAATTAACAAGCCCAAGCTCACTGAAATATAAGAGATCTAGAATTTGAGCATAGGTTATTTACCCACAAGCCCTACTATATTGGTAAGTAATTTACCCATCGAATTACCTAATAGTTTCTGGTCACTTCAACTCCCGGTAAGAAGACTATGCAGCACGTGCTTCTAGTTTCATGTATAAATAGAAAGTTTGAACACTGTCTCTAGGGAGTTATAGCCAAGCATCTTTTAGGAACTTGCTTTCCTCAAATAAAAAATAAATGTCTAACCAAAACACTATGTCTCCGTTTGTGAATGATCAAGCATGGATACTAAGACATGCCTCATAGTTTGAGAGCATTTGTTGCTCTTTTAGAAGACCCAGATTCGGTTAAGCACCCACACCATGTGGGTCTAAACAATTGGTAGCTCCACATACAGGGGCTTTGATACCCTTCTCTGATCTTCTTGGCACATGCATGCACATGGTACCTTGTATACACTCAGGAAAATACACAGACACATAAGACAAGTAAGCCTTTTAGAAACGATAGTTTCTATACAGCTAGTTATGTTGCCTGGCTTTTTGTGGGGAGGGGTGTGTTGTTGAAAATGATGGGTTGGCTTCTTCCTGCTCAGGCACCCTTTTATTTAAAATATTCTTTGCCATCTTGGCTTATATCCACCAATTTTGCACACAATTTCCTTTCTTATTCAGTGATGACCGTATTATTCTCCTACCCTACCATTACTGTGAAGACAGTTTTCATTATTCTTGCAGTCATGTTTTCTGGATGTTTTGAACAGTCACGTTTACTTCAGGATTTAACTTCTTAGATTTATTGATCATAACAAAGTCCATTTCAGAATTATCTGGATATATTACTCTCGTCTTTGTGTCTCCCATCTCTTCATCTCTCCTTCTTTCCTTCCTGAGAGGAAAGTGTGTATCAGGCATACAACAGAGAACCAAAGAGAAAATCCATGATGAAACTCACTGCAGCTCAGAAAGGCAGACAGCAACACAATCTTGGTCAGTCAGATACTGAAGTGTGAGGGGAACCGAATCTGTCCTGTTTGTAAATCATCTCCCCTTAGAAACTATAAACAATCACAGGTTTATTTGTTTTGTTCTTTTGCTGATTTTAGAATAACAGAAGAATTTACACAGTTCATTCTAATTAGGTTGTGTCACCTATTACATATTCCTGACTAAAAGAAGCTGACCTTCATAGGCTAATAGGTTTTGGAGGATGCTGGCCTGTGAGTTGTTATCTTATGAGAAACTGGAGCATCAGGTCCACTCAGACTTTATATCTGAAGTTATTTTATGAATGATATCCATTATCATGGTGATTTCTCTCTATTAGGATGTGCTATTGTGGGTTTGTGGAGGGGTTCCCCCCCCCTTTATGAGGGGCAGGGAAGGGGGATTAAGGGAGGAGGTGAGGGGCAGAGAGGAGAGGAGGAAGGGGCTAAGATTGAGATGTAAAGTGAATAACTAAATAAAAAATTACTAAGGAGAGAGAAAAGGGCAGAATAGTAGCATTATTTACAATCCCAACGCTGATTTCCATCATGCATGCTTGTCTTTGGAATTATTAGGTCTCAGCCACATGAGATGCAGATGCACTTGGTCCTGATGCAGCTTGATGAGCTCAGGTGGGGGAACAGGGGTGGTGGTGGCAGGGGAACTCCCCTTATCTGAGGAATGGGAGAGATGGAATGGGGCAAAAGGCAGGAAGGGTGGGACTGGGAGGACAGGATATAAACTGAAGTGATACATTGATTAATTAAAAAAAGAAAAAGATTCTTTGCATCTGAACTCGAACCCCAGGATCTTCCAGGTCAGCTGTAAACTTGTTTTCCCTTATTTTATTTCCACTATTTTCCTTCATGCCATCTCAAATTCTGTTCTGGAACAATCATAATCTATGTTCCTGCTCTCCTAAAACAAACTCACTTCCCAATTCCAGCATCAAAAAATTGCTTAAAAACAAGCCATAATAAACTGGTGGCTAAAAGCATAAGGCTTGACAACCCATAGTTCTCAGGGCTGGGAAGAATAGGTTACAGTGACTACAGGTTCAGTTTGGCTGATGCTCTCTTCTTGGATATGAGAAATAGGGGGGAAATAAAAATTCTAACATTTCTGCTTTTTAGGGTGTCAGTCCTTTTCTCAGGGCTCCAAACTCATGACTCAACTATTTTACAAAGGTCATAGTGGATAGGGGATAGTCTATCATATTGAGGTTTAATTCTACAAAGAAATTTTGAAGGAGCACGAACAAACATTCCGTTCATAACACTTAAACTTATCAGTTAATCAAATTACGTTTTTGCTGGTATGGAATGCAATTGGCCTTTCTGGCTTCATTCTGCTTGTTATAACTCAGAATCATTCTGATTGGCTCTGACCCCCAATTAAACCTAATGCTTACATCCTCCATCCTTCTGCTCTCTGCTTTCTCTGTCCCCTCAAACAAGGGAAAAGTCTAATATTCTTAGTTTTTTGTTCTGCTTTTCAACATTTTATTCTTACAGAAAAGCTGTTTTTTTTCCACATCTGGGACCAAGATCAAACAATATAAAGTGCTTTCTGTCTGTCTGTCTCTCGAGAGACAGAGAGACAGAGAGACAGAGAGACAGAGAGAGAGAGAGAGAGAGAGAGAGAGAGAGAGAGAGAGAGTTTCTGAATGCTTCTGGGTCATTAAACACCTACTATGCTTTTTCATGTTTTCTTCTTATTGTATCTCTGACTTTTCTAAAGCCTTGCTCTAGCATGTCAACATTGCCTTTATCTTCATAACTCTATTTTTATTAGTTATTTCGCTACATCTGAAGCAGTCTCGACATTTCACTCCTATGAGATATTTTTTTGCCAGTTGAATTTACTACTTGGCTTTTGTGCTTAGGCAATGTGTATTATTGAAGGGTTTTTAAAACCTTGTTTCTTAATCCATTTTTCATTCAACATTAATTCCTGTTATGTTTGCTCTAAATTTTAAACTCCTTTGTCTGTGATCACTGATTTCTGGAAGGTCATGTTCTGTACTCAGTATCAAGCTCTGCAGATTCATTAGCCCGGATAATGGCAGGTGTCTCTCTTTATTCAAACTTGTTCCGTGCTACCATTTTGTTGTTCTGCTTTACTAGTTCTCTCTTTGCAGCTTCCCTCCAAACCTCATTCAGTAAACATTTCCCATTCTTATTTCATGGTTTTCTTTAGACACAAAATCTGTGTAAGATAATTGGATGTTCCACATCCTTTTATTTTCTTTTAGAACATTTATTGTTAGAAGTTTAGCGTTAGTCAATGTATTGTTGGTATATACAATCCAATTAGAGTTTTAATTTGCATTCTATTGATGAAAAACCATATGCATACATTTTCTTACATGTATTTACCAGTTTTTATTGGAATATATAAATGCTTCTATTTTAAATGTATTTTAAACTCAATTGCCCATCTTTGATTGAGTTGTTTGTAAAGTATTTTATTTATGTTCTGATAGATTTTGTTTGAAAGATAAACATTCCTAATAAAATTTGTCTATCCATTTTTCAATTCTGTGTTTTAAAATGTCCAAGTTTTCATTTTCACGATATAAATTTCAGGAACGTGGTATCTAAGTTCATTCTCATCACACCTTTTAAAGTTTGTTCCCTATAGTTTAGTGTACTTGGGAGTCTGAAGATGTTAGGTAGACTATGTCAGTGATCTATCATGCACTAGTTTCCATGGTCAGTATAAACTTGTTGCACTGTGTTTACACCCAGGACTTAAAGCACTTTTCCTGGTAAGTTTTGGCTTTCAAAACCACTAACCATCCCACCTTTTGACTGAAGCCATTGACACTAAATCTTGATAATATTGGGAGACAGTAGAAACTTTTGGAATTAGGGATAGCTGGAGCAATGGTTACTGTATTCCCTTAAAACCCTTTCCTCTATCTCTTTACTTCCTGACCTCAAGGGGAGTGATGACCTTTGCCATGTGCTTCCAGCACTTTGGTATTTCAGAGTGTCCTAAGATGCCCAGGAGTGGGAGAGCTACTGCATGCAAACTGAAACTATGTCCAAGTAAATTCTCTTTCTGTCAGTTTCTTGTCACAGGTATTTTGCAACAGAGACAGAAAACTTAACAACAAACTCAATAATTCATTATCTTCATAAAATCAACTAGCACTACACCTGTGTTCCCTTCTAGCCTTCCTGTTGTGTACTATGGATACAAGTCTCTATTTTTATAATAGACTCAATTTTCTATTCTTATAATATTCCCTGAATCTTGATAACCATAGAAATTTAGAAACTTTAAAATCGGGTATTGTAAATCTTTCAATGTGTGTCTTCTTCAAGGCTTTTTAAAATTACTATTCTAGGTTCTTCACACTTTCATATAGAGTTTGAAAGACTTGTCTCTTTCTGGAAGAAGGAGACAACTTTGAGCTTATGAGATTGAGTGGAATCTTGAGATCAAATAGGAGAGAACTGACATCTAATCACTGGGATTCTTCAATTGTGCTAACTTGGATTAATGCTTATCTGCTTCAGTCTGTTTCCACATTTTTCTTTTTCCATGGTGAATAGCTCTTACACATCTTTTATAATAAACATTCCTTGCTATTTTATGTCAATGCAGCATCCTAATTTTTATTGCTGTTATATAGGAATAACTTTATATTGATTAATGATGTCATTTCATCTGAAATTACTAATGTTTATTACACTATATTTTATATCTTCATTTTGCCTCTATTTGTATGTATAATAGAATTCAAAAATTGCTAAGTATTGTGTCACTTGTATGCCAAATTTACAAAATGATTTTTTTAAAAAATATGAGTTCATGTTAACATTGTCAAATGCCTTTTACTTTAAAATTTTATATAATTAATTAGTTAACTAATTTAATGTGTGTGTTTGTGTATGTGTGCTGTGTGCGTGTCACAGTGCATGTGATTCATTTGGTAAAGAATCTGTTGCTGACCCTGATGATCAGTCTTTATAAGGTGACCTGTATGTATATTTTAAATACTATTTAGTATTGGATAACCAGTTGGTGTACTCTTCCCTGAGGCAAACTATTTCTCCTACTGTCAGCATTCCTTAGTTACCCGTAGTTCCTTGTGTAGAGTTGAGGCTTTTATGGGTTTTAACCCTGTCCACTTAAGCATGTGCTATCCTTGTTAAGCTAATGTCTAAGCAGTAAAGTTAGTGGAACTTTAGGGGTGTAGTGTCTGACATAACTAGAAGACACTATCCCACAGCAAACTACTTGTTTCTTTGGCTGTAAGAGTCCTACAGAAGCCCTTATGCTGCAGTTTCCTCTTGAGGCTTGGGAGGATCAGAAATTGTTTTGTAGATGCATCATTGGGGTAGCACTCTAGGACTTTACATTTTGATTAGTTTTCTTATTATTATTTTTTTATTTTTTTGTAGTGGTCCATATCTACCACAAAAGGAAATTTCCTTTTGATTTGTAAGGACTACACTTACCTGTGAATATAATAACAAATATTTAGAATTTTGTTAGGGATTGTGTTGCTTTAGTAAATTGGTGGTTAATATCTCATGGCTTCACTAGCCCTAGGTACTTTGCAAGGCTTCTCTGTTGTGGAGTGTTTTTGAAGACCAACAAAAGAACTGGTGGTTTATTAAAGTGTGGTTGTAGGTTCTCCTCCAACATCCCAGGTAGTTGCCTGGATTTCCAGTAACACACATGATTTAAATATTGTTGATACAGTCTTGACTCCAATTAGAGATCTATTGGTTATTCCCAATTATGTGTGCCACCATTTCACCCTTAGGTTTATCATGCCATGCTTACTTATGTTGTGGTTCATAGGCATGGTTGTTGAATGGGATTCTTGGTTTTTTTTTCCTTTTGGTACCCCAGAGTACAGGCATGCAGGTTAGTTTTGTCTTAGGGGTCTGTGGGCTTTGTCTCTTAAGTAGATGGTGTCTTCAGCAATAGGGACTTCCTTTCCTCATCTGAAGGATATGAGGCAACAATGGGAAATAACAATCATCTGTAATGTCTTGGGAATCTCTTAGACAGTGCTCACCAACACAAAAGATTTTTTCATGTTTCCCATTCTGGAGTCCTATTTGCCATCCAAATAATAACTTCTGATTATATAATATGTTAAGACAATCACATTGATTTTTATCAATAAAACATTGGTGCACCATCTTAGTTTCTTTCCATGTCTGTTTTATTCTGTATTTTGACATTGAAATTCTTTATCTGGAAAGATAAATAATTATTGATATTTTAGTCTACTCTATACCAAAATACTGAGAAATAAGAGCCCAAACAAATTTATAAACTTTACTGTAAATTACATTTCAAAGAAAAATAGTAAGGATGTTTTTTAGGCCATTGGAAGGAGATAAAAAACAGAATATTTTAAGGTGTAAATAATTCCATTTTGTTCATTTTATATAGGGCCAAGGTAATGTTGTTTATTAGAGCAGTGGCCTTGATATTGACAGTTATATTTTCAAGGATTCTTATACTAGAGATGAACATTTTACAGTACCATTACAGAGAAACTTAACCTTCAAATGGCTTGTTAACTGGAAAGTCTGTAAGGAGGAGGGCAAAATAGTCTACAGACATGTCTGCATGTTAGCTATTTTCTGTTTCTGCTGTTTTGAAAGGTTTCAGAATATTCACACAACCTACGCAAGGATAACAGGAGTTCCTGCCTCATGGACTTGTTGCCAGTACTAACAACAATGATCTGTACAAAGGCTTTACGACTATGTTTGCACATTATTCCTCCTTAATAAATATTAAGCAGAGTTGTTCAGTTCAAGAGACTCTTGGGGTAGAAAGAGTTAGAGGAGGTTTTCTAGTGTTCAGCAGTACTTTCTATGACTGCTAATGACAGCATCAATAATAACATTATTTAATCAAACACAGTGCTTAGACTACATAAGCAAACCTTCCTTCTGTTTACCAGATTATGGTTGTGTCCTTTATTTAACCTCATCATGTTGGGTAAAGATATGTTGTAATCCTGGAAACAATCATACTGAGTGAGGTATCCCAAAAGCAGAAAGAAACATATGGTATATACTCACTTATATAAACCTATAGGATAGGAAGTTCAAGCTGAAATCTACACACCTAGAGAGGATATACAAGAAGGAGGACCCAGGTTGGTATGATCAATGCTTGTTTGAATGAA
>CM053762.1:61205063-61234657 GCA_028658305.1 Pachyuromys duprasi | reverse complement strand
GGGGGGGACCTTGCAGCCAGCCCTGAGGAGTCAGGATAAGCTGGGGTTGGATGGAACGGAAGGAGGTCCTTCCCTGTTGGTGGACTTGGAGGGGGCTGGGAGGAGGGAGATGAGGGAGGGTGTGGGAGGGTGGGAGGGAATGAGGGAGGGGGCTACGTCTGGGATTCAAAGTACCTAACCTGTGATTGAGATAAAAATAAATAAATTAAAAAAAAAAGACTGTGGCCACATCTCAATGTCTTGATAACTTCTTGTTCCATAAATGATTTGTACAATATTTACTACACTGTAAATATATTTAAAAATTTGGAAAAAAGATGGAGTAAATGCTCATTTTTCTTCTAGCTCTCATCTAGTTTTTATCAGTTTCCATGGAGTTGACTGCTTTTATATACCTTTCATTCCTCCTTCTGTAATTTAGGTAATTATGATTGTATATATATATATATATATATATATATATATATATTCAAATTTTTCTGTTTTTCTTACAAAAGTTAAATCATTGTTTACATCAGCTCTATCATTGTTTTGTTTTTCCATTTGTCTATTTTTCTCCTTTTTGAAAAGCAAGCTATTTATTTTAGGACAGTTTTAAAATTACAGAAAATTGTGTGGAGTGGGAATGCAGATGTAACATGCATTTTCAACTTGTGATCTTTCCCTACAGATGTGTACTGTAATCATCCACCTGAGACAGTGATCCTGGGTTTCTTCAATGTAAAACTTACTCATCATAGTACACTATTTGGAAGGCATTTGCTCTGCCCTCGGCCTCTGAGAGACTGTTAGGTCCGCATTCCCACTCCCCTAAACTCATAGTTGTATCACTGAAAAAAAATAAATTCCACTTAGAGATGCTTTAGGAATTGTTTGGCCAATATGTCACAGTAGTATCATCAAAGTGTTCCAAATGAAAATGAATCAAAACCAAATCAAACAGTAGCTGAAGAAACCATATCAAGTGCCTGAGACATGGCCTCCTTTTGAGAAACAAGGTAAGCAAAAGGCATTAAGAAAATTAAGTGGAACTATACTGTGAAATGTAATTAATCATGATGTATCAAGTTCAGTCCATTAATTGCAACAAAAAATATCATAGTAATGAAGGATTTTAATAATGTGGCATGTTGCACATGGGCTCTGTGACAGGTTATTTTATTGACTCACAATTTTTTGTAATTCTAAAACTTCCCTGAAATCAACAGCTTGCTTTATTTAAAGTTAATTGCTTTATTTAAAAAAGAAAACTAGACAAGTTAAAAAAAAAAAAACAATGCTAGAGTTGATGTGAACAATGGTTTAACTTTTGTGGGGAAAAAAAAAAAACAAGCACAGAGAGTTTTGAATTTATATATAACCTGTCTTGCCAACTAGACGTCTTTATACCCATATTTAAGATTGAATACTAATCTCAACATGTAGATCGCAAATTCAGATCTCCAAATGAAGGATAACTTCATGCATCTTTTCACACATCTTTAAATGGTATAACTTTGGAAAGAAAGACTGAAATTTTACTGTTGAGAAGAGTATTTCAATCATACAGACCAACTAAATTCTAAGTCTGGCTCCTGTGCTGTATGAGGAGTGACGCTTCATCATAAAAATAGATCCTACCACAGATTTACCTTTGTGTGGTGTCGGGGAATCCATGCCAAAATCACTAATGGATTTCAAGTTGAAGATCCTTTGATACACTAGTCTGTTTTACACAAGAAATCCTCTTATCCTCTTTCTACTCAAGCATCCATCTGAAAGGATTATTCATGAATAAAATTTAACCCTAAACTAGGCTAAGTGTATGCAGGACAACTCATCCCCTAATCTGTACGCACCAGGTATTTCTGATCTGGGATCAAGAGCTATATTAAGGAACTCCTGAGTTTTGGGTATAAAAAATGCCAAGAACCCTAATAGATTTTAATAAAAGTGAAAAATACATCCAGTTTTATTTAGAACAACAACAAAAAGCAAACAAATGAACACACAAATGAAGGTGCTTGTCCTAGGTATCATTAAAACCAAGGAGTACATTTTACACAAGTGCTCTGCTGTTGAGTTATGTCCCTCAAAGTGCTCAGGGTGCACTTTAATCTGAGGTCTGCTGCTCTGAGGACTGGCTTCACAGTCAGGCGGAATTTCTCTACTTGATGCTCTGAACAACCTAATTTTAGCTTAGTCATACTTTCTTGAATTGTAACTTCTGGGAAAAGCATACATTCTTTATCGCCTTAGTAGCCCATAGAGAAAGAGGAGTCACACAATCCTGATGAAACTTGATAGGCTAGAGTCAGATAGTAGGAGAGGAGACCTTCCTTATCAGTGGACTAGGGGAGGAGCATATAAGGGCAAGAGAGAGGGTGGGACCAGAAGGAGATGTGGGAGGGAGCTAAGTCAAGGATACAAAGTGAATAAATTGTAACAAATACTAATACAAATATTTTTTAAAAGAGAAAGAAAAATAAAATAAAACAAATAGAGTCTCCAATCTTTTGAGCTGTTAATTTTTTCCCAGACTCTGCTTTTTTCATAACCTAGGAATTCTTTTCCAAGGTCTCAGACAGCCATTTCTTCCTAAACCTTAAGGAAGAGAAAAATAAAAAGAAGGAAGGAAGATATAAAGAGAGAAAAACAAATAAAAAATGAAGAAAAGAAGAAAGACCTTCCACTTCTCTAAGTCTTCGTGAAAGGACAGAAGCTTAATGTCTATAGATTTAATTAGCCAGCTCCTGTGGAACAGTCTCTGATAAATTCCCTCACTAATGTCTGACCCACAGTATGTCTCTGCAATTCACTTTACGAACCAAAAGTTCTTTCTTCTGGTTTAAGTGAGTTAAACTTTATCTTTCTCCCCTACTTCACTCATTCATGGCACAATACTTCAGTAAAGTCTCCTTTGCCTAGTGAACTCCATATGGTATAATTTTTCTTCATCATCTGATTTTGAAAACTAATATAGCTTTATAATTTTTAGCATACTCATGTAAGAGAAGGTAAGATATCAAGTGAGCTTTGCCTAAGCAGCTGCTTGACAGTCTTTGTTCATCTTCTCTATTGGAAGCAAAGACCTGCATAACAATCCTATGAGATTCCATTGTTCTGTACACTCTGTATACTTAGAAATGATAGAGCCACTCACAGGCTGTTTTTGTTGAAAACAATTGATTCCTCACTTTGACCTTCAAGGCAACTGAACATAAGATAAAAGAAAAGCAGCTCAACCTTTCTTTTGTGTTTCCTTACTTTGAGTACCTGCCTGCCTCACAGTCATACTGTTATCTTAAAGAGTGTCAGTCTAACAAGTCTTGTCAAGGCCAAATACAGTATCCTTGGACTGCAGTAAGAACAACAACTTGGACACACTCTGGAAACAAAGTTATCCATTTTGACAAGACTGAACAGTGTGCAAAGCTGAGCATTTTGTGGGAACTAGATCTATCCCTTCAAGAAAGGAAAGTACTAAAGACTTCTCTTTGCCTCCTTGCAATACCACATGCATGATAGTAACAGGAATGACTGCATCTTCACAGGGACTGCTCATTTACACAGGACTCTACTTTCTGACCTAATTATTCTTTTATTTAACTCCCAAATTTACATCAGGACCTGAACATTGAAACAGTGGCTTTTTCCCAGTGTGGCCACATTGAATCTATCTCTGATTTCAACATAACTTTTGTCTTTAACTGGAATATGATCAGGTGGCCCAGACTAGCCAGTCAGAGCTGTTAGAGCCTAGGCTTAGAAGCCCCAGCTTTATAAGCACTTGCATGATATGTAATTTATTTTGTACTGCAAAGCTAATAAAGATGAATATCATATTTGTTGTGGTCATTATTAATCCCCAAAGGCCCTGGAGAACATTTTCCACTGAAAGGCTGTTCAAGATACATTTGAGATAAAAGCAAACAAAATTAGACAATATATCATATGACTAGGCCAAGAGGAAGTAAATAAAGTACTGATATTTCAGCAACCTTGTCTGAAGGTTCAATTCTCTGGAAAGTCCAAATGCTCACTGTGATAGTTAACAATTATTGTGAACTATACAGGATCTAGAACCACCTATGAGACAAGCTTCTGCTTTGCCAGGAATAGATTATCTTGATCAAGTTAACTGACCTCGGTAGATGCACTTTAACAGTATGCAACAGCATCTCATGGGTTAGTGTGCCAGTCTGTGTTAAAGGGGAAAGTGGTCTGAGCATTGCTTTCTGCTTCCTGATAGAGGGTATTGTGGAGTCTCACACTTCTGCTATCATGTCTTCTCCACCGTAACGGAATGGATGCCCTCAGACTCTAAGCCAGAACACACTTCTTCCTTACCCTAATCTTGTCAAGTATTTTGCTCCAACAACATGTGAAGTAATTACTACTTACTTTAGGTTAGACTAAAAACGTAATAAATTGTAATTTTCAACTCTAGCTTTATTATTAAGTGGATTTATAAATTTAGGAGATTTAAAAATTTTCTTGACCACCAATTTGTGAATATGAATGTAAGAGACCCAATGATTGATTGTTGATACCCATCAATAAGTCATTTCATAGATCTGAGATACACACCATACCTTAACACCTATAGTTATTTCACTAAATCAAAATTTGGAAATACATTTGATTGCTTTGGAGTTGCAGACATGCTTTTAACTCACAATCAATACACTTACTTCTACCCCCTTCCTGTCTTTTCCTTCTGTTTATTCAAGTGGTTTTAAAGCTATTGGATGTTTATTCTGTATGTACTTGTCTTAGGGAAGATTACAAATATTATATGTAGTCCATTGAATTAGACATCTGCATCTTGATAAAATTATTGCTCTTTGACAGGATTGATATTAGAATGGTGTGCTTTCTTCACTAAGTGATTAAAAAGCAGTTATTTTCTGACCTTGAAGCATCATGGAGATGTCAGAGGCTAATTTGCCTTGAAACATAATCTTCTGGGAATGGACTGACTTCAAGGAGGGAGCCAAACACACCATGTGAGAGCCAACTTGCTCCTGTGTTTCTTTGCCCCTGAGTCTTTTGACTTTTAAGAAGGGTTTATGTGACTGTGTTTACTGATAGATTTTCTTGCCTACAACTGTAAATCAACAGCTTTATACCAGAATGACTTCCAGTATGTAAAAATATACTAAAGGAATCTCCCTTAGACCACATGTTCATCTCTTCCCCCACTTTCTTTATTAGTATTTTAGAACTGTAGGTATACAAGATTATTCATTGGTTCACAAACATTAGCACAACAATGATCAAACAGAAAGACTATGGGCATAAACCTGACAAAAGCAAGAAAACATATGACTGTTGGAACTCATTTTTAATATAATAATATTTCAGCATGCAGCAAGTGTTTGACCTTTAGCAAGGGGAAGTTGATGGCTTTAATAGAGTTTCTTTTATAAAGTCTTTTTCTTTCTGCTCCCAAACTGCTGACTTCTTAAAGCCCAGCTTCTTCTCTGACTGCTTTCAAAAACAAAGTTTTATTTAAAGCCAGATTTCGCTTCAATAACGCTTGGTTAATTGCATGAGTAATTACAGTAAGTGGTAAACTGAAGATATTCCCCTACAGGATAAAAAGTAGCTCAAGGCTGTCTGTTCCTTCCTTCTTCTCAAACACCTTAACTGTGAGAAAATATTTTGGTTGGAATTATTTAAGAAACAACTCAGTACTAGCAATAATCTCTTTCCCCCACCTATTTTTTGTTATTGATTCCTAGGAGTTTCACATCATGCTCCCCATGACAGTTACTTCCCAGTCCTTCCATATCTGCCTTTTACCTTGTCACCCCCCACACACAATCCCTCTCCCAAACACAAAAGAAAAAGGAAAAAAAAAACCCATCCAATTCGTGTTACCTATATACTCACTGGAGCATGGTCAAACTCTCAGTGGCTTACCCTTTAACTAGAACTGAATCCTTCCCCCTCCCATATTCCACCAGAAGCATCTCACACTTTTTAAGAGTTCTCTTCACTGCCTTCCTGATTAGGCTGTTAAGTTTTTCGCCTTTTCTTCTTGTTTTCAGTATTGGGGTGGGGGTAAGGGTTGGCATAGAAACCTTCCATGTCCTCCTCCCCTCAACTGTGCATCTGCAGTCAGTGATATCACAGGAAAAGTAGCCTCCTTGCTCTTCACAGCCAGGGGCAACGCAGATCATGGGCTTCCACATGGTTTCTGGCATTAAAACAGACCACATAGTTTGTGCTGCAGAAGGATATCAGATCAGACCAGACCTTTGGAGGCTGCCTGGACCACAGGTATCAACATGGACTCAGGTCGCAGTGCAGGCGATTTTTCACATCAATTTAGCTGCCAGGGGGAACATGACCTATGGATATTGATGTGGCTTCAGGCTGCAGCACAAAACATGGATGTCCACATGGCTTTCTGTGGTAACATGTGCCACAGACATCAACTGTAGTGACATTTTGGAGTTTTTGTTTTGTTTAAAAAACTCATAAATACTCTAAGAAAATGTTTTCAGTTTAATCCCAGGTATGGGGATATAGAGCTGCTTTGGACTGTCCACAGCAGCTGACTATGATTTGCCTCATGCTCTAGTTGGTTTCACCAGCTGCAGATAGTTTCTGTGTTTGTGTGACGTTTGGAATTCTTGAAAATTTTCAGAGAATATATAAATGCTAAAGCCCAAAAAGGTGGGGTCATTGGTTCTTGGCTAATTAGGAAGTTTGGTTATGCTTTGTTATTAGCCTTGGTCAAAGAAAAAACAAAAGGAAAGAAATTAGATTCAGGGTTTTCCCTATTTCCTCTCTCCCCAGTATCCTTGTTTCGTTCTTATTCTAGTATTAGGGAGTGAAACAGGGGCAGGGAATAAAGGATGGGAAAAAGAAGAACCTACAAAATGACAAAGACTGGCTACAATCAACCTAGTGTCCAGTAGGGCACAGTGGGGCATGGGCCTGGCTCTTCCACAGCATACCTGCCTGATGAAGGTACAATAACAATAATCTTATTTACAGAGGTCCCAAGTTAAGGCATTTTATCAATATACAGGTAAATTCAAATACCAATATTAATAGATGTTAGTCATAAACTTTTAGATTGAATTGTGAATCTTCTATCTTCACTCAACTTCCCATTACTTGAATATGGTTGGTAATGGTAATAATTTGAAAGACTTATAAGGAAGGATAAGTAAGGAGCTTGTAAAGGCATCTATATAGATCTTGAAGTACACAAAGTAGACACTTAGTTATCAATGTTGCTCAATCTGTTTTATTGTCTCACAGTTACTGATTACAGCTGAGTAAAATAAGGTAAAGTCCAATATTGGATAATGACAATACCCAGAACAAGCAACGAAGTCCTACAGTTAGAGAGAGAGTTCCTCCCTGTCTTGAACAATCTTCATCCTGAGCACTCTGACTCATGATCAACCCTGCTATATAGTCTGTTGTTTCATACAAACCAAGAAGCATGCATTCACATACTAATAACCCTTCCTGCACTTGGTGACTTTGTCCAACTTGTGTTTTCTAGAATTGTGCTTCATTCAAAACTAGACTTTGATCCTTATCTTTTCGTATTTCCTATGTTGCTGTCAATAGGAGTTACAGAAGCTCTGAAGGTAGTCCCTAACATTTGTCTTAGAATTAAATATTGAAGATCATCATTCTGTCACTTAGTAAACAGAAACCTGTTGACATCACCACAATTTTTTTTCCTGAAATTTTATTATGTTATTCTCAGCAACCAAAGCTGAGATAAGATCCAGAACAGGGCAGTAGGTCAGTGCTCAGAGCCAGAATTTAGCTCCTTGACAGTACTGACATGCCAATTAACACAGATCCTTTCTTCACCCATGACAGCGCCAAAGCGAATCCACAGCCCTGTCCACTGCATATATCTCAGACGCGGAAATTATGGTCTTCAAATGAAGACTACAATTACGTAAAAGCATATGTTCACACACAGTCTAATTTCTTCACTTTTAATGTTGAAACACACATTTTACAAATAAGTTTACATATATATCAGCATTCCTGATTGCATTAGTATTAAAATTCTTTTTCATTTCTTGTCACTGTAATAAAATAAACACTGCATACAATTTAGTATATTAGTAGCTTTAAAGAATAAAGCCCAGAAATATCAACTACATTCTATATTTGGTTGGAAAGTCATTATTTCCATCTATTTGCAGCAAGCTTTTACTTCTAAAAGACTGAAATTTGAAACCTATGAAACACAATTTCCCCTTTCTACTTTTTGTCAGATGCTGGCAGCTACTTCTATTCACCTCATGATTGACTGATGCCATTTATTATGCACTGTAATCTGCATACATCATATGTACACCTGACATTGTACTTCTTTATTGGCAGACATTTAGGGTTTTTCCATGTTCTAGATATTGTGAATGACACATTGACTAGTAGGTATCTACTTTTGAGCTCATGCTTCCAGTTCTTTGAAGAATACTCAAAAGCAAGGTTTATCACAGATATTTTTTATTTTTGACATTTTATTGATGCACAAAAATTATTGATTATCATGAGGTTGAATTAATCTATTTTTATATTGTTGATTTTGTCATGTTTTCATATTCAAGAAATAATTTTAGAGTATAATCTTGTAAAACTCCAGGCTCTATTTTCTTAAGAGTTTCATCATTAATTTCTTATGTTTAGTATTTGACTTATTTTAAGTGAACATTTCATTACAGAGCAATAAATAATAATCCAATTTAATCATTTCAAGTAGCTGGCTGACTACTCCGTTATCAGTTGTAGGCAAGATTTTCCATGCATTCCTCTGACTTGTCTTGATGTCCTTAGCAAGACTTATTTGAACATATGCTTGAGGGTATTTTTTGGAGGGGTGACTATTCATTATATTCCTTTAAGATCTGTGTCTATGCTTGTACAACATTTTTTACTAATATAGCCTGGTATATATTTGTAAATAAGAAAGAGTAAGTTTTATAACTTATTATTCTTTTCATACATTTTAACAAAAAATTTGATGTTATGTTTACATTATTTGATGAATTTTTCTGTTTCTGCAAACAAACAAACAAATGAACAAAAAAAATAAAAAACAAAAATAGTGTGTTTTTATGGGATTGCATTGGCTAATATATAGTTTTAGAAAGTTTAGAAATCTTTATTTTTAAACCATTTTTAAATTATTTTTATTTTTTATATTAATTAAAATATCCCAGCTTAGCCCCCTCCCTCATTCTCTCCCAATCCCACACTCCCTCCCTTGTCTCCTCCCTGCCCCTCTCTAAGTCCACTGATAGGGAAGGTCCTCCTCCCCTTCCATCTGACCCTACCTTATTGGGTCTCACCAGGACTAGCTGCAATGTCCTCCTCTGTGGCCTTGCTAGGTTGTTCCTCCCACGGGGGGTGGCAAGGTCAAAGAGCCAGCCACTGACTTCATGTCAGAGACAGTCCCTGTTCCCCTTAAAAGGCAGCCCACTTGGATACTGAGCTGCCATGTGCTACACCTGAGCAGGGGTTCTAGATTATATCCATGCATGGTCCTTGGTTGGAGAAACAGTCTCAGATAAGAGCCCTGTGCCCATATACGTTTGGTCCTTGTGGAGCTTTTGTCCTCTCCAGTTCTTACTAACTACCCTGTCTTTTGTATGATGCCCTGCACTCTGCTCAAAGTTTTGTTATGAGTCTCAGCATCTGCTTTGATACACTGCTAGGCAGAGTCTTTCAGAGGCCCTCTGTGGTAGGTTCCTGTCCTGTTTCTTGAAAGTTTAGAAATCTTAAAATTATATATTCTCCATATAAAAGAACTATTTTATTCATAATTTTTCAGCCTTTTAGGACTATGGTGTAAATTTCAGTTATCTCTCACACAATTATGTCTTTCACAATGGTTAAACTGAGTATTTTATCCTTTTAATTTATTTTTAATTGTTAAAGAAATTTATAAATGTGTAAAATGTGCTTAGATCGACTTACATTCATTCTTCTCCCTCAAGAATTTTGTCTGTCACTTCTCCTTTCCCCTCCAAAGGGCATGTCCTCTTGTATAAAGCTGAGTCCACCTAGTGCTGCCTGTATACACACGACTGTAGAGCTTTCTACTCAAGCATGGTGTTAGCTAATCCTCCCTCCCCACACACCCTACTCTTCCCTGTTCAAAAGCCCCTCTTATTTTTTTTTTCTGTTCTATTAGTCTTCTCTCCTCTACTCATATCGCCTATGTTCTGTTCCCCCATCCTTGATATATCTCATCCCTCTTATTACTTTTCTGTTTTTTGTCGGTATTCCAATTCAAACACACATTTTAAAAATTCTAAATTGCTTCCACGTTGACTGAAAACATGCAGCATTTGTCTGTCTGTGTTCCTTGCTGCAGAATAGTTATTTCCATATACATTCATATATATGTGAATTTCATTTTTTTATAATTGAATAGTATATGTTCACAAATTCCATTGTATACTCATTTATTTATGTTATGGTCTGTTCCCATTTCTTGTCTATTGTGAAGAGAGCAACATGAACAATGCTGAGCAAGTATGTCTGTAGTAGGTTTTACACTCTTTTGGGGGTAAACCCAGGGGTATTGCAGCAAGCATTTGTTTCATTGAGGGGAAGCTCCAAGACCTCTATAATGGCTCCAGTACTTTGCACTTCCAGTAACAGTTAATACCTGTTCTCCTTTATTGCATCCACAATAACATTTCTGTCCTTTTTTATCTGAGGCATTCTGATTGATAAAATATTAAAATATAAAGTAGGGTTTTTGTCTTTTTTTTAAACTTTCATTTTGGTTTTAAGGCAGAGTCTAATTATATACACCTGATTGGCCTGAAACCCCTGTGTGACCAAGTTGGCCTTGAGCTCACAGAGTTCGCTTTGTATTAATGGCCACTAACTTTTCTCCTGACTGTTTAGAGCTTAATTTTAGTTGTTACATTTAAATTTTTCATTTACTACTCTTTTCTCAGTTTATATATGTCATAGCAAAACCACTATTTAAACAATTGTATTTTACGTAAGTATTCATATATATCCATACAATTTCCATATCCATATTAGTTGTGCATACATTTATCATTGTTTTTTGCATGTATGTTAAGTTACATTGATGAAAATTCTGTTTTATTCATTTTTTCTTTCCTTGACTTTTTAAAAACTTTGATCATTTGTAAAGAAATAGTGGTGCATGCTATTAATCCCAGAAGCTTGGAAGCAGTGTCAGGCAGATCTGTGAATTCTAGGCTAGCCTGGTCTACACAGGGAGTTCCAGGAGAGCTGCAGAAGCAAAGACCCAGTCACAAATAAGCAAGCAAGCATGCAAACAAACAAAACTTTCAACATCAGTCAAGGCTTACTCCCACTTTGGAGCCTTTTCAGTCATGGCTTGTATCCTACTGTCCTAGTGGCTTCTAAGTCCTTCTGTTTCTGTATCATTTGTAATGTTTTTAATTGAGAACTGGAAACTTTAATAAGATGATGTATAAACTCTTATTGCTAATCTTTCCCACTTCCTGGGTCGGTGTAATCTCTTTTGTGTATGTGTACTTGCTGTCTTATTGCTGTGACTATGTACACTTACATTCCAGGAAAGGGAATTAGATCACATGATAGATGATTCTGAGCCACCATGTGGTTGCCGAGAATTGAAATCTGGACCCAAGGAAGAGCAGACAGTGCTCTTAACTTCTGAGCTATCTTCTCTGCTATTTCTATCTCGGTTCCAAGAGCCACAAATGTTTTATACGCCTTCAACTCTTTCTTCTGTTCGTTGATGAGCATGCAATCTCATGTAGTCATGCATGGAATGTTCTGATTCTCCACAAGTGGAGTTGCCTTTCCATGTCTTGTTTTGTAGTAGCTACATCTCCAAACAAAAAGGGGGGGGGGCATGAAAGAGTAAAATAAAAAAAAAAATGATGGTATGGACAGCACTTCAAACAGGGTGACAAGAATCTGCAACCACGATGAGAAGTAACGTCCTGGTCAAAAACTTCATATTCAGGAACAGGAGCTCATCATTAGGACATTCCAACCAATGTTTGAATGACAGCATTTTCGTTGCCTACCCTTCTTTCCACAGGCTACAAGATATGCTAATTCTGCAGGGTGCATTTGGCCAAAAGCTCCTCATTTAATGGAAGGAGCAATCAGTTCTTTTTTTTTATGGCTTTAATATTTTAATCTTACCACCTGTTCATCATAGAATGTTAATCCCACCCAAGCCTTGTTCTTTGTCAAATTATCTTTTTTGGTGTGTGTGGATTTATTTATTTTTATTTTTAATATTAGTTACATTTTATTAAGTCTGTATCCCACTTGTATCCCGCTCCCTCATTCCCTCTGAATCCCACCCTCCCTCCCTCTTCTACTCCCTGCCCCTTTCCAAGTCCACTGATAGGGGAGGACTTCCTCCCCTTTTATCTGACCCTGGTTTATCAGGTATCTTCAGGACTGGCTGCAAAGTCCTCCTTTGTGGCCTATCAGGTCTGCTCTTCCCTTGGGGGATAGGGAGGTCAAAGAGCTCGCCATTGAGTTCATGTCAGAAATAGTCCCTGTTCCCCTTACTAGGGCACCCACTTGGACACTGAGCTACCATGGACTACTAAGCACAATTTATTATTTGAATCTGTCTTACATTTATTCCTGTTTTCCAAAGACCCTAGAGAAGCATGAGAGTAATGTTAGAAAGATACTATATTGTCTATGTGATTTTTATATGAATAGTAAGTTAGACTGTTGGCCCCTTCTACTCTAGTATATATGCACAATGAGGGTTTCTTATCAGGTCGCTTTTAAATAACATATATCGTATCTCCATGGACAGAAACACTACCCTCCTATCTCATTCATTTGTGGTAGCCTTGAGCAAGAGAATATGCAAAACATGTCTTTACCTCTTGTTGCAGAGTCAGAGGTGAAATCTCCAGCTTACTTATTCTACAAGATCTCCTGTTGTCATCTGTCACTCAAAAGCATATCTCCTGAAAATCCTGTTTCCCCAGGAGTTCACTGTAGATATAGAAAGTGGGAAAAATGAATATGGATGTTCAGGTGCTAAATTAAAATGTCAACTCTGAACTTTGAAAGTCAGAATATTCTAGATATCAACAATAAATTCTCTCGTACCCCTCATAGGTAAATAAAACATCTATAAAATAAACTGTGTCCTTAGAAGTAAGGAAAGAAGGTGTGTGGTTAGAAGTAGGGCAGAAAGTCACAGGCATTTGGATTCAATTCTTTGCCTTCTTCACCAGGCTAGCATCACATAATTATAGTACCTTAAAATACTGATTATAATGTGGTTAGGTTATTTATATATAAGCTTTTTAGCAAATTAAATTTACATTATAGATTTATTTTAATGCATGAGTGGCTAAATGTCTTCCAGGAAGGTTCATAAAAAAAGCTCAGCAAACAAATTAGGTAGCATAGTCCTCATTTCCCCTCCTGAATGAAGTACTTATATTATCTCTACCCAGAAACCAAACAAGCTCAAGAGGACACTAAAATTCAAACTTTGATATCTCTCATTTGTCTCTGTAGAATAAAAGGAACACCATAGTGTTTTTAATGTTTCTGTTTTTTTTTTTTTTTTTTTTTACTGAAAACACAAAATCCAAGTGGAAAGATCCACAGCCACTGATTACTGGTTATTTAAGTATTTTCCAGCCTCTGAGAAGGATCTGATTATTTTCAGTGGTACAACTTCTAGCACCCACCATATTCACATAAAACACACAGTAGCAATGACAGATACTTGCACAGATATTTTGTCTCCCCATAGATTAGATCCTAAATTATTTCTAATTCCTTATATCAAGTTGTCTACTTGACTAGTTTTTGTTGTTGTTATTGTTGTTTTGTTGTTGTTTTTGTTTGTTTGTTTGTTTTTTAGATATAAACTATATTACCTCCAACATCTTCAAAAAACGTTCATCACTCTCTGCACATTTGGGTTAAATGTTTTTTTCTTTTGGTTTTTGTTTCTTAAATCATGCCCAGTCTCTTTTTTTCTAAAATTTCTTCTCCTTGCTTTGTAGTAGTAGTTCTATACTTGACTCATATAAACTCTTATATGCATAGACACAGAATTTTGCCTAATCAGAATGTTTTTTTCCTTCTCTCTCTCTTTTTAATCTTTCCTTTGGTTGTAATACATCTCACTTTATTTTTAAAAATAAGGATACAGATTATCTGATCAGGGAAATTTGGAGATCCAAAAGAAAGGCAGAGACAGGTAAATATAGGAGAAGAAGGGAGGTAGAAAAAAATAGCATGTGCTTACAGGAAGTATACTACAACATTTTTCTTTAAAATATTAATGAACATGGTTCATTAATAGGGAAAAAGATCATGAATTTGAAGGAGAGAAGGGAGAGGTATGTGGGAGGATTTAAAGGTGGCTGGAGGATTTTTACAAAAGCAATGAGTTCCCTGTCAATCCCACAGTCTTGTAACACATTTGCTAACAGGGGGCTTTGTTATCATGTGCTGGGAGTATACACTGTGATAACATTTAAAAGAGTTTTTGGTTTTCCTTTCATAAGTTTTAGGTAGAGAAGATTTTTCACCTCAGAGGGATATTTTACTTGATGTTATTTAAACATGAATAAAATACAAATAAACAAGCCTCTTAGAACCAGCAGTTGAGAGATTCGGATGCTAGACTTCAGTTAGCAGCTTGGAAGGGAAGCAGGGTTTCAATATTTTTTTAAATTAATTTTTTTTAATTACTTTTTTCTTTTTTTAATTTTAAATTTTCTTAATTGCGATTTATTCACTTTATAGCCTCCCTGTAGCTCCTTCCCCCTCCCCTATCAGCTCCACCCTTTCTCCCCCTTTTCCACCCATGCCCCTCCCCAAGTCCACTGATATGGAAGGTCTTCCCCCCCTTCCTTCTGATCCTAGTCTTTCAGGTGTCATGAGGACTGGCTGCATTATCTTCTTCTGTGTCCTGGTAAGGCTGCTCCCCACTAAGGGAGAGGTGATCAAAGAGCAGGCCAATCAGTTCATGTCAGAGACAGTCCCTGTTTCCATTACTAGGGAACCCACTTGGACACTGAACTGCCATGGGCTACATCTGTTCAGGGTTCTAGGTCATCTCCATGAATGATCCTTGGTTGGAGCATCAGTCTCAGAAAAGACCCCTATGCCCAGATTTTTTTTTTTTGGTTCTATTGCTCTCCTTATGAAGCTCCTGTCCTCTCCAGGTCTTACTATTTCCCACTTCTTTCACAAGATTCCCTGCACTCTACCCAAAGGTTGGACATAAGTCTCAGCATCTGCTCTGATACCCTGCAGGGAAGCCTTTCAGAGGCCCGCTGTGGCAGGCTCCTGTCCTATTCCCTGTTTTCTCCTTCAGAAGTTAAACAGCAACAAATCAAGTAATCCAATTAAAAATGGGGTACAGATCTAAATAGAAAATTCTTAATAGAGGAATGCAGAATGGCCCCAAAACACTTAAAGAAATGTTCAATGTCCTTATTCAGTAGGAAAATGCAAACCAGAACAACCCTGAGATTTCACCTTACACCCATCAGAATGACTAAGATAAAACATTCAAGTGACAACACATGCTGGAGAGGATGTGAAGAAAGAGGAACCCTCCTCCACTGCTGGTGTGAATGTAAACTTGAACAATCATGCTGGAAATCATTCTGGCACTTTCTCAGACAATTAGGAATAGTGCTTCCTCAAGATCCAGCTATCCAACTCGTAGGCATATATCCAAAAGATGCTCAAGTACACAATAAGGACATTTGCTCAACCATGCTTATGGCAGCTTTATTTGTAATAGCCAGAACTGGAAACAAACCAGAGGCCCCTCAACTGAGAAATGGATACAGAAATTGTGGTCCATCTATGCAGTGGAATATTACTCAGCAATAAGTAACAAGGAAATCATGAAATTTGCAGGTAAATGGTGGTAACTGGAAAAGCTCATCCTGAGTGAGGTATTCCAGAAGCAGAAAGACACACAGGGTATATACTCACTCATAAGTGGATATTAGACATATAATAGAGGATAAACCTACCAAAATCTGTACACCTAAAGGAACTAATCAAGAAGGAGGACTCTGGCTAAAATGCCCAATCCCAATTCAGAAAGGTAAAGAGGAAGGACATCAGAAGAAGGGTTTCACTTTTTAAAAATTAAATTCTTTATTAATTATACTTTATTTGGCTTATATACTTCTGTAGTTCCCTCCTTCCTCCCATCCCACTTCCTCCCCCCTCTGCAATCGTGTCCCTCCCCAAGACTCCCAATAGGGGAGGTCCTCCCTTCCTTCCCCCGATCCCAGTCCATCATGTCTCATCAGGAGTGGCTGCATTGTCTTCCTCTGTGGCCCTGCAAGGCTGCTCCCCCCTCAGGGAGAGGTGATCAAAAAGCAGGCCAATCAGTTCATGTCAGAGACAGTCTCTGTTCCTATTACTATGGAACCCACTTGGACACTGAACTGCCATAGGCCACACTTTTGCAGGGGTCCTAGGCTACCTCAATGCATGGCACCTGGTTGGACCATCAGTCTCAGGAAGGACCCCTGTGCTCAGACCACTTGGATCTAAGGAAGATAATTTGATGTTCTTCTCTCCATTGGCCTAGGGAAGAGATAGAAATAGTGTAGTAGGAGAAGGGGAAAAAAACAAAACAAAATGTGTCATCACTGTTTATGGTGTGTATTTTCCAATATATTCATACCTATTCAGGTATTGAATTTTGCATAATTGTATTTATGGTATGACAATGACATATAATTACATTTTCTTTGAAGTACTTTTACAAGACAGAAGACTCTTATTTAATTTTATTATGTGTTTCTTTTATATTATATTTCTAAAAATCTGAATTTGATGAATTATTTAGTAAGAGCCTGCAAACCAATCCAGCAACCCCTGCACATAAAATAATTCTGATTCCAATAACTGTATTTTTGACAAATGACTTCTGCTTACATGATTCATCAAATTACTGTGGAATGGACCTACAGCAGCCAGAAAGGTAGCACACAAGCATGAGCATAATTTTGTACTTGGTCCTGTGTTTGTAGGGAGAAAGGCAGAAATAACATGCTTAAGATGTGAGTGAAAAATATATTTGTGTCTAGTTGACAGCTTTTGGATCAAAAAAACAGAAAGTAAAGAAAATGTCATAAAGACATACAAAGTTTAAACTTATCTCACTCATGAAGATTATTTGTGCATGCCTAACAAAGAAAATCCCCTCATTAGAGTTAACTGAACATATTAACTGAACCACATACTGACTTCTCACCTCATAAACTCTGCTGTGAAGTTTGTACTCCCTTAAATTTACAGGCCACCTTACTGTTGTGTGTTAGCCAAGCAATCAGAGGACATAGTTCAGTACACAGTTTAAATGTATCTGTGAATTTTTTCTTAGCCACCACTTTAAAATTTAAGGATGATCAAACAGAAACGTTTGCCATGTTTATCATTGTTTAGTAACTGGTAGATCCTTTCCTCACAGAAAATTGTATCATCTATTAAAAAGACTCTTCTCCAATTTTCATAGTCACAAAGCATGAAAAAAAAAATAATTCCAGTCCACTATGTCCCAAAAAACGGTTGGTCACTGCAGCAACTTCCAAGCCACAAAGAAAGAGCAGAGTGTAACGTCACAACTGAACAACACAACAATTGCAAACTGAATTTTAAAACAAACAAACAATCAAGTTCAATTAGCTTGGAATTCTTTAATAGACAAATTATAGGACAGGTAAATAAATAAATGAGTATGGAAGAATAAAATTAATTCTTAGCAAAGTACACTTATTTTAAGAGCATGGGAAAGCAAATAGAAATAAGCAATAGCTATTTGTGGTAATAGAAAAATAATAGCAAAATATGAAAATAATATAAAATTGTAGGTATAAAATGATCATTTAAAATATTCTCATCTTTTAAAGATTTATATTAAAATGTCTTTAAAAATCCAAATAAATGATCAATGGGTAGAGACATAGAAAATAAAAATTTTGCCACAAAATGGCAATTTCTCAAGCTAAGTGATAAGTGTGTGGAAGTTAAGCGATTTTAACACATGTTGGATTTTCATAAATTAGGAACACAGTATATAAAAACAAAATTCCTCTTTCTTAATTTTACAGCTGGGAAAATAGGAGAGGTTACACTCTGAATGAATGCGGGATATTTAACACTGAGTATGATGAAAAAGTCTCTCAAAAAGGAGATGCTGCCATAAGGTTAGAAATCTTAGGGAAGCAATAAATTAGAAAAAAAAATATTTAGGGAAGGCCAGCAGCATAGGTAGAAATCTTTGAAGTAAGGAGAAGTTATGCACATTAAAAAATTAAAAGCTATACTACTCAAAATTAACAGTGTGAGGCAGAGCAAATCATTAAAAATAGAAATATAATTAAGGCTGAATTATATAAGATTATTAGTTCTTTACACACACACACACTCACACATAGTGGACATTCTTGAGAAAAGCAAGCTTTAGTGGTGGAAACCAGAGTTAAATATATATTACTGTCTCTGAAATGAACTCAGTAACTGGCTCTTTGATCACCTCTTCCTGAGGGGGAGCAGCCTTACCAGGCCACAGAGAAAGATAATGTAGCCAGTCCTGATGAGAACTGATAGGCGAGGGTCAGATGGAAGGGGAGGAGGAACTCCCTTATCAGTAGACATAGAGAGGGGCATGGGAGGAGATGAGTGATAGAGGGTGGGCTAGGGAGGGAATAAGGAAGGAGGCTACAACTGAGATACAAAGCGAATGAACTGTAATAAATATAAAAAAGAAGGAAAAGAAAAAATTATTGCAATAACATTTTATCTCTCCTGAATACTGACTTGAAGAAAAAAGGAGGTAGCAGCAAGGTTATATGGCTCCAGAAGGGCTGAACTAAGCCAGGACTATGCCAGATACTAGACTGAAGTTGCTTACATGAAGCGAATGGACTCCAGTTTATTTTAATGATTAGTACTTTCTCATGGGAGGGTTACTAATGTCCTAGAAAAGAGATGTAAGACAGACAACAAAAAGCCACAGGATACTATTAAATTCATACAGTATTGGGGAAAAAAACACTACAGCTTGACAGTGTTGACATTTACCAAAATAAAAATAAATATTAGTCAACTGGGAGTAAATACAGTTTATTTCTCAATTTTGAATTAATTTGTAACATCAACACAAGCATTATATAGTTGTTTGCTACAACTGTAATGTCAGAAATTTCATTTAATCTAGGAAAATAAATAGTGTCATTTAGGGTTATTGTTGTTGTGATGCAGCACCTTAACCAAAAGCACATTGGGGAGGAAGAGGAACGGGTCTGTTCAGCTTACACTTCCACACAGTTGCTCATCATTGAAGAAAATGAGGACAAGTACTCAAATAGGACCAACACATGGAGGTAGAAACAGCTGCAGAGGCCACTGAGTTGTGCTTCTTACTGGCTTGCCTATTTTAGCTTTTTTTTTTTTTCCTGATCTCTTATAGAAGCCAGAGCTATGAGCCCAGCGATGGCATCACACATAATGGGCTAGGCTCTTCCTTGGTGAGCATTAATTTAAAAATTGCCATATATCCAGATCTTATGGAGGCATTTTCTCAAATGATATTCTTGAAATTTTGATAATACTAACTTATGTAAAATAGACATAAAAGTAGCCAGAGCATGAATACAATATTTTTAATTGTTTGAGGATTTTATATGTTTATATAGCGAGTTTGATTCTACTTCACACAACCCACTGACCTCTTTTGACTCTCCCATTCTTATTTTCTGGCTGGAATCTCAGCTTAATGTTTTCTGTTTGTGTATGTTGGCTCACTGAGCTTAATAAGAGCTATTTACTTGTTAGTAGGTATGAGACTATTTATTTTTACAACACTTGATTATCAATGAAAAATACAGAAGCAAAGACAGCATGAGCATAAAGTACCAAATTTAAGATCAAAGAATTTACCTTTTGCTTTAACCCAAAGTAAAATAGGTTGGAGCTGCCAGACATTATACCTCCTCAAAACCAAAAGGAACTGCATCAATTTTACAAGTCATGTTTTAAAGACAAAAGAATATTTTGAAAGCAAGGAAAAAATAAATAGAAGAACACTTCAGAAACAAAAGAGGTCATCCAAAGTAAGTTTGCCTTACTCTTCTTGTACACAACAGCTTTTCAGAGACTTGTCAAGGTCCTTGGGTGAAGGACCAGAATTGAGGAGTCCATTCTGCATTTATATTCTCTCAGAAAATAACAAGACAATGTAGTCATAACAGCAAAAGAATCAAACATGTGAATTTAAAAATTACAGATATAATTGTACATATTTATGAATGTGTGTTTGAGTTTTTATGTGTGTTAATAATAGTCAAAGAAGAAGAGGCTGTTATCATAAGTGAGAGAGAAATTGGACAGCTTTGAAAAATGATAGTTGAGAGGGCTGGGGGATAAAGGGAGGGGAAGTGATATCATTTTATTCCAATTAATACACATTAAAAAATAAAATATGGATCTTGAGGAAGCACTTCCTGGGGTCATTCCTGAGACTGATGGTCCAACCAGGTACCATGCATGGAGATAACCTAGAATCCCTGCACAAGTGTGGCCCATGGCAGTTCAGTGTCCAAATGGGTCCCATAGTAATGGGAACAGGGACTGTCTCTGACATGAACTGATTGGTTGGCCTGCTCTTTGATCACCTCCCCCTGAAGTGGGGGAGCAGCCTCGCTGGGCCACAAAGGAAGACAATGCAGCCACTCCTGATGAGACCTGATGGACTGGGATCAGAGGGAAGGAAAGGAGGACCTCCCCTATCTGTGGTCCTGGGGAGGGACATGGGTGCAGAGGGGGGAGGAAGGGAGAGTTTGGGACGGGAGGAAAGAGGAAACTACAGGGGTATATAAGGTGAATAAAGTGTAATTAATAAAGAATTTAATAAAAATGAAAAAAATATGTAGAAATTCTATAGGCAAAAAAGAAAATATTAGCGAGGGAAAGTAAAATGGCACACAGATGTGCAGTGCCCTATGTTGTGCACTGAGGCAGTGCTAAGAAGAAATAAGGCTAGCAAACACACATAATTTATTTACCATAACAAGGATCAGAGTTTCCACCAGTCTTTGTTTATTTTTTCCTTGTATGCCTGAGAGTAAATATAGCCAAAATGACAAGGGATACCAATTGTGATAGCCTAGGCCATCTTGGCAAAATATTTCCACATCAAAAGCTAAAGGTTATTTTAAATATACAGTAATTAACAACTGATTAAGATGCTAAGTTAAAAGACATGAAGAAGGAAATGAACACAAGCCTACTTACAGAAACTCATGACAACAACTTTTTTTTTTTTTAATGTCCCATGACTCATTATAAAGGTATACTGGAAACTACCAGCCTATGCTAGAGACAAGCAGATGGCCAAAGGCCAGCATATAAACACAATAAATAAAATCCAAAGCAATATGGCATCACCAGAAGCCAGTTATACAAAGGGAAGCAGTTCTGGATAACCTAACACAAGTGAAACTCAATAAAATTACCTTAAGTCAGGAGATCAAGGGGATACAAATTGGAAAGGAAGAAGTCAAAGTATTACTATTTGCAGATAATATGATAGTATACATGAGTGACCCTAAAATTCTACCAGGGAACTCTTACAGCTGATTAACACCTTCAGCAAAGTGGCTGGATTCAAAACTAACTAAAAAAATATCAGTAGCCTTCCTGTACACAAAAGACAAAAGGACTGAGAGAGAAATTGGCGAGACAACAGCCTTCACAATAGCCACAAAGGTCATAAAGTTCCTTGGTGTGAACCTAACCAAGCAAGTCAAAGACTTGCATGAAAAAAATTCCAGTCTCTAACGAAAGAGTTAGAAGAAGATACTAGAAGATGGAAAGATCTCCCATGCTCATGGCTTGAAAGGATTAATATAGTAAAAATGGCCATCTTACCAAAAGCAATCTACAGATTCAATGCAATTCCCATCAAATTACCGACAAAATTCTTTACAGACCTTGAAAGAATAATTCTCAACTTCATATGGAACAACAAGAAACTCAGAATTGCTTTAAAAAAATCCTCTATAGTAAAAGATCTTCTGGAGGCATCTCCATCCCTTATCTCAAGCTGTACTACAGAGCAACAATACTAAAAACTGCATGGTATTGGCATGGAAACAGACTGGTGGATCAATGGAATCTAATAGAAGACCCTGAAATAAATCAACACACTTATGGACACCTGATTTTTGACAAACAAGCCAAAACCATTCAATGGAAAAAAGACAGCATCTTCATCAAATGGTGCTGGTCTAACTGGATGTCTGCATGTAGAAAAATGCAAATAGACCCATACTTATCACCCTGCAAAAAACTAAATTCGAAGTGGATCAAAGACCTCAATGTAAATCCAGACACACTAAACCACTTAGAAGAAAAAGTGGGGAAAAGCCTTGAACTCATTGGCACAGGAGACAACTTCCTGAACAGAACAACAACAGTACAGACTCTCAGAGCAACAATCAATAAATGGGACCTCATGAAACTGAAAAGCTTCTGTAAAGCAGAGGAAACTGTCCTCAGAATAAAACAACCGCGTACAGATTGGGAAAGGATCTTCACCAACCCTATATCTGACAGAGGACTAATATCCAGTATATATAAAGAACTCAAAAAATTAAACAGCAACAAAACAAATAATCCAGCTTAAAAATGGGGTACAGAGCTAAACAGAGAATTCTCAATAGCTGAATATCAAATGGCAGAGAAACACTTAAAGAAATGCTCAACATCCTTACTCATCAGGGAAATGCAAATCAAAACAACCCTGAGATTTCACCTTACACTCATCAGAATTGCCAAGATTAAAAACTCAAGTGACAACACATGCTGGAGAGGATGTGGAGAAAAAGGAACCTTCCTTCACTGCTGGTGTGAATGTAAACTTCTACAACCACTCTGGACATCAATCTGGAGCTTCCTCAGACAACTAGGAATAGTGCTTCCTCAAGATCCAGCTATACCACTCCTAGGTATATATCCAAAAGAGGCTCAAGTACACAATAAGGACATTTGCTCAACCATGTTTGTAGCAGCTTTATATGTAATATCCAGAAGCTGGAAACAACCCAGATGCCCCTCAACTGAGGAATGGATACAGAAATTGTGGTACATGTACACAATGGAATATTACTCAGCAATAATTTCAAGGATATCATGAAATTTGCAGGTAAGTGGTGGAAAGTGGAAAGGATCATCCTGAGTGAGCTATCCCAGAAGCAGAAAGACACACATGGTATATACTCACTCATATAAACATATACTATAGGATGA
Source organism: Pachyuromys duprasi (assembly GCA_028658305.1). Lineage (NCBI taxonomy): Eukaryota > Metazoa > Chordata > Mammalia > Rodentia > Muridae > Pachyuromys > Pachyuromys duprasi. The sequence goes on along the minus strand of CM053762.1, from coordinate 61,211,350 downwards.
ACCTACTAAAATCTGTACACCTAAAGAAACTAATCAAGAGGGAGGACTCTTGCTAAAATGCCCAATCCCAATCTAGAAGGACAAAGGGGATGGACATCTAAAGAAGGAGAGGGCAGGGAACAGGTCAAGAGCCTGCCATGGAGAGCCTCGGAAGGGCTCTGCTCTGCAGACTATGAAAGCAGATGCTGAGACTTATGGCCAACACTTGGGCAGAGTGCAGGTAATCTTATGAGGGGAGTGGGAAATAGTGGGATGTGGAGAGGACAGGAACTCCACAAGGAGATCAACAGAATCAAGTGGTCTGAGCACAGGGGTCCTTCCTGAGACTGATGGTCCAACCAGGTACCATGCATGGAGGTAGCCTAGGACCTCTGCACAGGTGTGGCCCAAGGCAGCTCAGTCTCCAAGTGGGTTCCATAGTAATAGGAAGAGGGACCATCTCTGACATGAACTAATTGGCCTGCTTTTTGATCACCTCCCCCTTATGGGGGAGCAGCCTTGCAGGACCACAGAGCAAGACAATGCAGCCACTCCTAATGAGACCTGATGGACTGGGTTCAGAGGGAAGGAAAGGAGGACCTCCCCTATTGGTGGTCTTGGGGAGGGACATGGGTGCAGTGGGGGGAGGAAGGGAGGGCTTGGCACGGTAGGAGGAGGGAGGGAATTACAGGGGTATATAAGGTGAATAAAGTAAAATTAATAAATATTTTTATAAAAAAGAAAAAATTACCTTCAGTCTATGCTTATGAAGATAATAATAAAGAAAACAAATAAAATTTGGAAATAAATACAGGAAGATACAGTCAAAAAGATTATGGCCTCTAAAGAGGAAATAATTAAATCACTGATAGAAATCGAGGAAAGTTCAAACAAACAGTTGAAGGAATTGAATGAAAGGCAAAAAAATACAAACAAATAGGTGAAGGATATCAACAAAACATTTCAAGATCTGAAGACAAAAATGGAAACATTAAAAAAGGACACAAATGGAAGGAATCCTGGAGAGGGAGAATTTATGTTAGAAAACAAGAACTGCAGAAGTAAGCATCTCCAACGGAATACAAGAGAAAAGAATCTCAGGTGTAGAAGATACAATGGAAAAAACTGATGCATCCATGAAAGAAAATGTTAAATCTAAACATATTCCTAACACAAAATATCTAAGAAATCAAGGACAGCATGAAATAATGAAACATAACAATAATAGGAATAGGGTGGAAAGGAGGTTCCTCTTTCCAAGGACAAGAAAATATTTTCAGCAAAATCATAAAAGAAAGAGAAGTCTACAAGCATTCCAGAGACCAAGAGAACATCCAATATATTAGACCAGAAAAGAAAATCCTCCCACTGCGTATAATCAAAACACTAAATGTACAGAACAAAGAAAAAACACTAAAAGCTATGAGGAAAAAAGGCCAAGTAATGTATAATAGCCAACCTATGAGAATCACACTGATTTCTCAACAGAAACTATGAAAGCCAAAATGGCCTGCAGACCCTAAGAGAACATAGATGTCAGCACAAACTACTAAAGCCAGCAATACTGGGTATATTAATCATCATAGATGGAAAAAACAAGATATTTTACAACAAAAACAAATTTAAATAGTATCTATCCATAAATCCAGCCCTACAGAAGATACTAGAAGAAAAACTACAACCCAAGGAGACTAATTACACCCAGGAAATCACAGGAAATAAATAACTTCACTATATCAAAACTAATAGTAGATGAGCACACAAACAAGTACCACAACCAATATCAAAATAAAAAGAACTAACACTCACTGGCCATTAATCTTTCTCTAAAGTCACAGGTTAACCTAATGGATGTGTGAACAAGACCCATAATTCTTCTGCATACAAGAGACGCAACTCAGCTATGAAAATAGACATTACTTGAGAGAAAAGGTATGGAAGAAGGTTATCCAAGCAAATGGAGCCAAGAAACAAGGATGAGTAGCCATTCTAAGATCTAATAAAATAGACTTTCAACCAAAATTAATAAAAAAACTTATGAGGAAGGCCACATTATGCTCATGAAATGAAAATTCCATGAAGGTGACCTCTCAGTTCTTAACATCTATGCCCCATATACAGATCCCCCACATATGTAAAGGAAACATTAGTAAAGTTTAAGGTACATATCAATCTCCACACATTAACAAAGGAAGACTTCACCATCCCACTATTATCAAAGGACAGATTAATGAAATAGAAGCTAAACAGAGAGATAACGGCACTAACAGATGCCATGAATCAAATGGACCTAACAGACATCTATAGAACTTTTCGCCCAAACAAAGAAAGTATATACCTTCTTCTCAGCACCTCAGAGAACCTCCTCCAAAACTGATGATATAATAGGAAACAAAGCAAGCCTCAACAAATACAAGAAGATTGAAATAATACTGTGTCCTATCAAAGAATCATGGACTAAAGTTGGACCTCAACAACAACAGAAATAGAAAAAAGCCTACAATGCACACATAAATGGAAACTGAACAACTCTCTACTCAAGGACAGCTGGTCAGGAAAGAAATAAAGAAGAAAATTAAAGATTTCCTAGAATTCTATGAAAATGAAGGCACAACATACCCTTACTCATGGGACACAATAAATCTGTGCTAAGAGGCAAGTTAGTAGCTCTAATTGCCTTCATAAGGAAATTGGAGAGATCCCATAAAATCCACTGTGTCGGGGAACAAATCAAAGATATCATCCCCCATGACAAGTAGGCTCCCTCCCAGGCACGCAAGGGTGGTTCGATATATGAAAATCCATCCATGTAATCCACCATATAAAGAAACTTAAAGAAAAACAAAAGCAAAACACAAAAAACAACAAACCATGATCATTTCCTTATACTCCAAAAAAGCAGTTGACAAAATCTAAGACTTGTTTAAAGTCTTGGAGAAATCAGAGATACAAGGCAGATACGTTAATATAGTAAAGGCAACATACAGCTAGCTTATAGCCAATAACAAATTAAAAAGAAAGAAACTTAAATCAATTCCACTAAAACTGGGGAAAAGACAAGGCTTCCCACTCTCTTCAAATCTCTTCAATATAGTACTTGAGTCCTAGCCAGAGCAATATGACAACTAAAGGAGATCAAGAGATTTAAATTGGAAAGAAAGATGTCAAAATATCACTATTCACAGATAATATGATAGTACACATGAATGACTGATGCCAAAAATCAGGGAACTCCTATAGCTGATAAACATCTTCAGCAAAGTGGCTGTATACAAAATTAACTAAAAAAAAAAATCAGTAGCTTTCTTATATGTAAAAGACAAACGAGGTGAGAAAGAAATTAGGGCAACAGAACCCTTCACAATAGCCACAAAAACATAAAAGTATCTTGGGGTAACCCTAACCAAGGAAGTGAAAGATATGTATGAAAAAAAAAAAAACTTCAAGTCTCTGAAGAAAGAAACTGAAGAAGATATCAAAAGATAGAAAGATCTCCCATGCTCATGGATTGATAAGATCAACATAGTAAAAATGGTCATCTTGTTAAAAACAGTCTTCAGATTCAATGCAACCTAAAGAAGGCAAAAAACAACAGGACCCTAAGGAAGATGCTTAAGTCTCATTCAGATGGGCAAATATAGTAGACACTGGAAGTGGCTGAAGAGAGGGAACAGGTTGGGAGCTACCATAAAGGTCATCTGAAAGACTCTACCCATAGGGAATTGAAGCAGATGCTAAGACAGCTAGACTTTGAGCAGAGCACAGGGAGACATAGGAAAGACTGGGTGGATAGTGGGACTCAGGGCAGACAGGAGATCCATAGGAAGACCAACAGAAACAACAAAACTGGGACCATGTGAGCCTGCAGAGACTGAAGCACCAACCAAGGATCAAGGACCGTGCATGAAGAGGACCTTGACCCCCTGCTCTGATGTAGCCTATAGGAAGCTCAGTGTTACATGGGTGGCCTAGTAATGGGAGCAGGGCTGTCTCTGACATGGGCTCTGTTACCTGCTCTTTGATCACTTCCCCCTTGTGGTGGTGTGGCATTGCCAGGCCACAGAGGAAGAGAATGCAGGCAGTCCTAAGGAGACTTAACAAACTGGAGACAGGTGGTAGGAGGATGTCTCCCCCTTTCTGAGAAATAAGAGAGACAAGTGGGGGGCCAGAGGGAGGGAGGGTGAGACCAGGAAGAGACTAAGGAGGGTGCTACAATTGGGATGTAAAGTGAAAAGGGTATAAAAAATTTAAATCTAAATACATAAAATATACTTCACTAAAATAAAATTTTCTGTCCAAATATAAGCCATTATAAATGTAAAATATAAGTCATAAACTAAGAAAGAACTATACATGTTAATAACACACATACATAGCCAAAAGTTTGCAATTAGAATTCAGAAAGCACTGCTATAAATGAATTTTAAATAGTCTGAGAAATCACCCTATACTGAGAAAAAGATGTTTGTAAGAATTTCATGGAAGACGATATTCTGAGTTAACAAGCTTCACACTGTAGGAAAGTGTACATTTCACTTGTTAATCCTGTATGCACAGAGAGCCAAGTGCTGGTAGGATCTTGATATTGTGACTTCTATGCCCCCTCCACTGGCCTTGTATTTGTAAATACTTGTCCTTCCACACTTGATGAGATATTGAAGGTCAGACAACTCTCTATGCCCATAGCCAATCTAAAAGATGTTCTCCTGTTGCCTCACTGCTGAATTTTTGTGTTCGAGAACTGAAGGCCAATATCTGGGGCAGGAAATGAAAGAGAGGGATGAGGAAAAATGAAATTTGGGGACATTCAGAAGCAGAAACAGAAGGAAACAGATGGACAGGAACAGGATCAGGGAGGTAAAAAGCTAGCCATGTGGTGGGTCATAGCCTAGAATACTCAGATTAAGCTTAAATGGTAACTGGGAGACTGCACCAGCAAAAAGCCTAAGCTTTAAACTATAAAAAGATTTCCATGTCATTATTTTATTCTTCGGGGTAGGGGGAGGGTTTCTGCAAAAGCACCCACTATACTTAGTAACATTATTAGGAAGAAAAATGTTAAGTTAATGCTCTTATATTATGGTTTGGATACAAAATGTTTCCCAATAGACAGTGAAAGCTTGGTACTTAGCTGGCAATGACAACCGGATGATATTTGGACTACAAATGCTGGTGCCTCACTAGAGAAAACAGTCCCCTCAAAACATGCACCCTGCCTCTCGGTTCCTACCATCTCTCTATTCTTGAACATCATCATCAGAAAAACCTTTTCTGACACTTGCCACCATAATGTATTACCTTATCTCAGGTCCAAAGTATTGAAGTAGCTGATTCAGAACATTTGCAGTGTTCTTAAAAGGAAAGAGGAAACATAGGAGAGAGCGAGAAACAGAAAGGATCAAGAGCATTTGTACATTTTGTATGTTATAGAAAAAAATTATATTAGTTTTCCATCCATCCAGATGGCTCCTGTTATTTCTGGAGCTTTCCACTAACCGGCTAACCTGTAAATTAGCAGAAGAAATCTACTCATGTAAACTCTAGGACAAACACTATTTTAAAATGTTTAATATAGTGACAAATTCACTGCTTTTCTTCTCTTCCATTATTCTATTTTTTTCTGCAATGCAATCCACTGTCATATTAAATACCCCTTTCCTTAGATGCTTTTAAAAAGTCCGTAAACTTCTTTCTGTTTTGTTTTGCTGATGCTTCCTTCACTAACATTTTATCAAGTCGGGTTCACTAATTTTTATATATTACTGAGGCTGGTCCACTTCAGACATGCTTACACTTTTACCACACTGCAGGAAGATGGCCTCAACGTTCATGAAGTTTATTCAGGAACATAGTCAGTCGACAGTCAAATTCAACTAGTGCAGCAACTTTTTCTTTTTAAAAAACTAGAGTTGTGTCTTTGTGCCTGCTCCCTCTCTTCAGTATTCATCCACGACACTGTGCTGAAACCTTCCGTAAGGCCAACTAAGTCTGTGCTCCCAAACAGGATAATCTTTATGGAGGAAAGATGTTTATAGCTTTTATACTTAAAGTTGAATAATATTTGTTCTGGCAATTATGAAGGTAGGGTTAATAAAGCCTATTTATTGTATAATTTTGATAAGTGATCCAATGATAAGATATATTGATGTCTTAAAAATGCAAAATTCTATAGTAAAGGCAATATACAGCAAGCCTATAGCTAACATCAAAATCAATGGAGAGAAACTCAAATCAATCCCACTGAAATCAGGGACTAGGCAAGGTTGCCCATTGTCTCCATATCTCTTCAACATAGTACTTGAAGTTCT
>CM053762.1:61185816-61204563 GCA_028658305.1 Pachyuromys duprasi | reverse complement strand
ATATATATATATACAGAAACTCTCAATGTCAACTTCAGTTCTAACATACACTATCTGCTTTTAGCTCTATGTGTCATTCAAACTCTGGACTTCATGGAGCTCACTGACTTCTCTTCCAAGCCAGCCCATTCAAAACTTTCCCAACACATTTCTCTATATCTGCTCGGCAGTTCTGTCATGTGCCACTGTGCAGTGCTTTCTTCTGAGGTTAGAAGTCTTCCATCTTAAGGGGAAACAGGAATGTAAAAGAAAAGTAAAAAAAAAGGTTATTTTAGAACAGATTGTTTACAAGGAGGTGAAATAAAATAAAACAACATCTCAAGGGGACAGGGGTGAAACTGCATCCTATAAGGAAGGTACGTTAAAACAAGAAGCCTACCACACAGGGCTTCTGAAAGGCTCTACCCTGCAGGGTATCAGACCAGATGCTGAGACCTATAGCCAAACTTTGGAGGGAGTGCAGGGAATCTTATAAAAGAAAGGGGAGATAGTAAAACCCAGAGAGGACAGGAGCTCCACAAGAAAGCAATAGAACCAAAAAAAAAAAATCTGGGCACAGGGGTCTTTCTGAGACTGATACTCCAAACAAGGACCATTCATGGAGATAACCTATAACCCCTGCACAGATGTAGCCCATGGCAGTTCAATGTCCAAGTGGGTTCCCTAGTAATGGAAACAGGGACTGTCTCTGACATGAACTGATTGGCCTGCTCTTTGATCACCTCCCGCTGAGGTGGGAGCAGCCTTACCAGGCCACAGAGTAAGACAATGCAGCCACTCCTGATGAGACCTGATAGACTAGTATCAGAAGGAGGAGAGGAGGACCTCCCCTATCAACAGACTTGGGGAGGGACTTGGGTGGAGAAGGGGGAAGGAGGGTGGGATTGGAAAGGGAGGATGAAGGGAGCTAGAGGGGGGATACAAAGTGAATAAACTCTAATTAATAAAACGAAAAATGAATTTTAAAAATCAAAATAGATTGAAGAAGTCCCTGAAACTGATAAGGTTTACTAGTTCCCTCCTACTGCAAGAGCATAATGGCCGGAATGACTACCGGGAGTAACTTTCAGACAAGTCACACTGCAAAGAAGACATCCTAACAAGCCCTGCTGGAAGATGCAGAGACCTTTTCCAGTCGGGGGGCATGAAGAACCAGAGGTCACCAGGACTGTCTAGAATGGAGCCACCAGGAAAGGATGTCGCGTCCACCTCGACTAGCAAGGAAAGACAGGGCACACAAGCCCTTCTTCAAGCAGTTTATTCAGGAGTTTTGAACAATCTTCTTCTGTCTTTTCTTCTTCTTCTTCTTCTTCTTCTTCTTCTTCTTCTTCTTCTTCTTCTTCTTCTTCTTCTTCTTCTTCTTCTTCTTCTTCTTCTTCTTCTTCTTCCTCTTCCTCTTCCTCTTCTTCTTCTTCTGCAAGGAGAGCCCGTCCCAGGAATAAGTACCCCTGAGCCAGCCAACCCCGGGTAGCCACGTGGGAAGTGAGGATAGGTACACACAAGAGAAGGCGGATCATCACACACAGCACAGCGAAATAAGGAGCTGTCCGCAAGAGCACTTGCAGTCTGGATGGTGGAAGATGGAAACCTGCGCTGTGGCGCAGCACAGGCAGCTCTCCACAAAAGGACACTCTAAAACTTGAGCTGCCTGTAGACTGTGCAGTGTGCTCCAGGTTCCCAGCGCTAGGCAGCCTGTAGTAAAGCAGCTGTCTTTGAGTCATTTCCTTTCCTCTAAAATAACCTCTAACTCATATTCCTGCATATAACACCAATGAAACTCACTGGTCCGCTAAGTTGGACTTTGGTGGTATCCATACTATGATCTTTTGTGGACTCCCTACTAAGCATGAGTATAGGTGTGTGTTCTGTGTCTTCCAAGAAAAATTCTGTCACATAACAGTTCTGGGTATGATTAGGGTAGGTAGCATGCATTCTAAAGCTTTTAGAGGAAGCAGCAAACATTATCAAACACAAAATGCCAGTCTCCTCAAATGCAGTTAATGTACTCTCTCAGACTTCCTAGCTGATGGTACATTTAGAAGGAAGGGCTGGTAATAGTTTTAATCCACACCAAGGTTTCTGAAACCAACTTACTATTTCAGGAAGATATGTTAAAGATAAAAAAAGAGTGAATAAGTTTGAAAATGAGGCTGAAGACTTCTATTGATAGATGAGAAAAACAATATGAATGCTTGTCTACTTTCTTTGTGTCTGTGTCCCTATGATGTCTCAAGTCCTACTGGATTCAGTAGCTAGGATAAATTAAATGCTTTTCACTAGTCTGTACGTGTGTGTATGAGTGTGTGTGTGTGTGTGTGTGTGCATGAGCTTTGGGATAACAATCCTAATGTGCCATAACTCAGATTAACTAAAGTAATATTAAGTAGAGACCGTGTTCTAGATTTTAGAATGCAGCTCAAACATATACTTGAATTCCTATAATTCATTTGGGACATACTGAGCTTGATGGCCTGTGAACTTACAGATTATACAGTTAGAAAATATATTAGCTCCAAATTCCACAAACTAATTAAAACTTCTCCTGTAATAAATCTCCATTGTTTCAGAATTTCCCAGCCTCATTCCTCCTCTGAGTATCCTGGAAAGATTGAATTGGTAATTCAATTTCATCTGAGCTTCTTTGCTCTTGTCTGCCATGATGATAAGATATGACATCTCATATGGATCTTAGAGCATGTTTTGGTCATATATCTGGCAAATGTCCCTGCCTTTGTCCAAAGGCAAATGCTTTTCTTTGTCCAATATGTGTGGGACATTTATGTAAGTCAGACACTGTAAGATGTTCCCCTGGATTCATTTAATTTTAACAAACAGCTTTACAGTAGTTGTTTTAATTTCACTGTAGAGAGAAATAAAGATTTGAGGAGACAATATTATATATAGGGTAACCTAAGCACATAAGTAGAAAGCAAAAAGAGAGAACTCCAGAGTGTCATTTTTAGGGCATAGTCCCAGAATAACTAAAACTGGGGCAGTTTCTCTAGTTGTTAACTTCTTCATGACCATATTTCAGATCAAATTCCCAAACATTTGTCTGATGAGACTTAAGCTATTTATCTGCTTTAATCAACACTGAAGAAATGTAAGCTAGTGTTGCATGTTTTTTGTGCATTCGCATTACCTGTGTGCGTTAGTGTGACTATGTGGATTTGTATGTACACATATTCTGTCAAGGTACAGGTCACACTCTCCAGTACAAAGAGATTGAGAGGTCTTTCCCTGAGCTGTAAGCTATTAGGCAATGATTGGCTATCATTAAAATCTAGGTTTTGCCTAGAGCTATTACCACTTCTAACAAACAGAAAGTATGATTTAATTGAATGACTTATTTCTTCCTTTTGATAATCTGTTTAGGGCATTTAACACTGCTCTGGCCATTATTGATGTCAATGAGCAAAAAATATTTGTTATTGTTGTCATCTGACCCTGCTAAGAAAATATCTACATCATTATTCCTCCTTAAATGCTGGTCTAAGTTACAGTAAATCTACCATTTTCTACTTTTTTTAAATACTTCTATTTTTTTTTCATGTTGCTTCAACTGAAGGAATACCTAATGGCCTGTCTTTTATTATCCATTCTTAGTTATTGTTAAATTTTCTTTTGGGGTTCATTATGACATTTTCACACATATACATCTTTATATTTGTTCTTATTATATCCAACCAAATCTTCCTGTTTTCTTCTGCCATGAATATCCATCAATCCAGCTTTCATCTTACATCTATTTTATTGACAAACATACCAATTTTGACAAAACAAACTTTAAAAATTTCATAAAATAACAAACTCTTTGACTAACCTCAAAATTTCCTGATCACAGGATTTTTAAATACTAATGTCACTAATCTCTAACATGGCCACAATGATGAGAAGAAAGCAAGTATAGATCTTAGATACATCCCATAATCCAAACACAATCTACACTTACTTTTAGCTTATGAGTATGGAACATATTAGGACTGCTTATACTCTGTTATCCCAAAGCATACATAAACATACAATCACATACCTGTATGTATGCACCATCGAGTAAAATACATACAGACCAGTCCATACATGAACTCATAGATAGAGTCTATTTTTGCTGCTGAAAAACTAAGTAACTTAAACTTTATTCTAAGTGAGATTTTTTTTAAGGCCATGAATTCAAATAGGTTTTCCTTGAGTTTCATGTGCCACTGAGAATAACCTCTTCTGCCACAAAAGTGTTCCACTAATATATCTGGCACATTACTGGCATGTGGTTTTCTTATTATCCACTGGAAATTTAGACATGAAAGCTTGCAGTCACCTTTTCATGATGACAGCATCGGGAGACATTGATGAATATGTGATGTTTTATGGATCCATAAGTGAGTCTATCAGTGCTCAAGAAGACATTTTAGTGTTTTCTATGACCTCTACTTGTAAGTCACATATTGCTACTTAAGCCTTACCAAATTCTTGCAATTGTGGTTCCTGTTTCTTTTTTTTTTTTGACTTGATATTCCATTTAGTTTTTTATTTTAATTTTTATTAATTACACTTTATTCACTTTAGAAGAAGATAACAGAAGATGGAAAGATCTCCCATGCTCATGGCTTGGCAGGATTAACTTAGCAAAAATGGCCATTTTACCAAAAGCAATCTACAGATTCAATGCAATTCCCATCAAATGGGAATCCAACACAATTTTTTACAGACCATAAAAAAATTCTCAACTTCGTATGGAATAACAACAACAACAACAACAACAAACCAAGAATTGCTAAAACAATCCTCTACAATAAAAGATCATCTGGAGGTATCACCATCCCTGATCTCAAGCTGTACTGTAGAGCAACAGTAATAAAAACTGCATGATACTGGCATAGAAACAGAATGATGGATCAATGGAACTGAATAGAAGACCCAGAAATAAACCCACACACTTATGAACACCTGATTTTTGACAAAAATGCCAGAACCATACAATGGGAAAAAGATAGCATCTTCAACAAATGGTGCTGATCTAACTGGATGTCTACATGTAGAAAACTGCAAATAGATCCATACTTATCATCCTGCACAAAAGTGAAGTCCAAGTAGATCAAAGACCTCAACATAAAACCAGACACATTAAATGAGTTAGAAGAAAAAAGTGGGGAAGAGCCTTGAACTCATTGGTACAGGAGACAACTTCCTGAACAGAACACCAACAGCATAGACTCTAAGAGCAACAGTCAATAAATGGGACCTCATGAAACTGAAAAGCTTCTGTAAAGTGAAGGACAAAACAAAACGACTGCCTACAGATTGGGAAAGAATCTTCACCAACCCTTTATCTGACAGAGGTTAATATCCAGTATATATAAAGAACTACAGAAGTTGAAAAGCAACAAGTCATGTAATGCAATTAAAAAATGGGGAACAGAGCTAAACAGAGAACTCTGGATAGTGGCATATCTAATGGCAGAGAAACACTTAAATAAATGTTAAACGTCATTAGCCATCAAGGAAATGCAAATCAAAACATCCCTGAGATTTCACCTTACACCCATCAGAATGGCCAAGATCAAAAACTCAAGTGACAATACATGCTGAAGAGGTTGTGGAGAAAGGAGAACTCTCCTCCACTGCTGATGGGAATGTAAACTTGGACAACCACTCTGGAAATCAATCAGGCGCTTCCTCAGATAACTAGGAATAGCGCTTCCTCAAGATCCAGCGATACCATGCCTAGGCATATATCCAAAAGAGGCTCAAATACACAATATGGACATTTGCTCAGCCATGTTTGTAGCAGCTTTATTTGTAATATCCAGAAGCTGGAAACAACCCAGATGCTCCTCAACTGAGGAATGGATACATAAATTGTGGTACATCTACACAATGGAATATTACTCAGCAATAAGAAACAAAGATATCATGAAATTTGCAGGTAAATGGTGGGACCTGATAAGGATCATCTGAGTGAGCTATCCCAGAAGCAGAAAGACACACATGGTATATACTCACTCATATAGACATATAAAATAGGATAAACCTACTAAAATCTGTACACCTAAAGAAACTAATCAAGAGGGAGGACTCTGGCTAAAATGCTCAATCCCTAGCCAGAAAGGCAAAGCAGATGAACATCAGAAGAAGAAAACAGGAAACATGTTAGGAGCCTGCCACAGAGGGTCCTTGAAAGGCTCTGCCCTGCAGAATATCAAAGCAGATGCTGAGACTTTTGTCCAACTGTTGGGCAGAGTGCATGGAATCTCCTGAAAGAGGTGGGAAATAATAAGATGGGGAGAAGACAGGAGCTCCACAAGGAGAGCAACAGAACCAAAAAATCTGAGCAAAGGGGTGTTTCCTGAGTCTGATACTCCAACCAAGTACCATGCATGGAGAAAACCTAGAACCCCTGCACAGATGTAGCCCATGGAAGTTCAGTATCCAAGTGTATTCCATAATAATGGGAACAGGGACTGCCTCTGACATGAAATGATTGGCCTGCTCTTTGATCACCTCACCCTGATAGGGAGCAGCCTTACCAGGCCACAGAGAAAGACAATGTAACCACTCTTGATGAGAGCTTATAGACTAGGATCAGAAGGAAGGAAAGGAAAAACCTCCCCTATCAGTGGACTTGGGGAGGGAGATGTATGGAGAAGGAGCGGGAGGGGGGAAGGTGGGAATGGGAGGGGAGGAGAGAGGGGTTCCTGTTTATTAAATGACCCTTGTCTCAAGTTCACAAGACACTAACAAAGGACATTGATTCATTTGTAACTTGTTTCAAAAATACATTACTAGTAAACCATATTTTTGTTTATTCCCAATATCTCATATTGATATCAATTAATTTCCAATAGAAAAGTCATGTCAATATTTAAATATCATACAGTATTTTAAAATTAAACAATTTGAAAAACAATGTGTTTCTTGAAAATATCCACAGTTTCTTATAATGTTCAAAGCCTCTCTCAAATACCCAAAATCTTTAATTGTAGGTTCTTGTAAAACCAAAAGGAGAATTAAATATTTTCTTATTTCAAGAGGGAAGAACTGGGACACAGTTACATTCAAATCAAAGGAAAAACAAGAACAAGTATATTAATTCTAATATTGAACATCTGGGACTCAGACTCCAAGGGCCCTAGGCAACTTCATTTCTCTGGGTCTGCCATCCACAGCAAGCACAGACTGTCTTATGATCATGGCAGCTGCACTCCACACCTGGTACTATTCTTGAAGCTCATCCTGCCATACTGTCATCTCCCAAATCCTGAGCTCTCTGCTGTTCTTCACTATGCCACAGCTCCTCCAACAGCTTCTTCTGGGTACTCCATAGGCCTTCTGACCTTGACCAGGATGCCAAGCTTTGGTTTTACACCATGACACCTTTAATCCTGGGGTTTCTATGTCAACTGTGGTTGCACCTTGACTGATGGCTTCTCCTGGTTTTTCATGGGGCCAAGCCTCAGTCTCTCCATGACACCTTCAGGCTCTCAGAAGTAGGAACACCTGGGAAACTCTCATACAACATCCACCATCATAACTTAGTCTTATCTGGACCACAGCTTCTATGTGTTAGCGTTATTTTTATAAATCTGTGTTTTTTCTCTGTTTCTCTCTTAACCGGGCTATGACATAAATAGTTGAGCCTGTTTTATATTTGCTTATAAAAATCTTCACAACATAACAACGGAGCAGATATTACTTTATTATTACCCTCCAATCTAATTTGGTTCCCTCCCAGCATGCATCCCAGGGATACTTGCATTTTGTGGCTTTCCTGCTGCAGCTCTACTGTTGCCACCCTTCTTAAACCTCTGTTGGCGGCAGAAGGCCCTGCCTGAACTCCGCTGCTCCCTCCTCTAACTCATCCTCCTGCGGCTGCCAGGAAGTACAGCCTTAATTTCTCCCCTGCTCAGCAATTGGCTGTAATCTGCTTTATTGACATGTTAGGGGACCACTGGGGAGCAGAGTTTATACAATAAAACAGAAGATTCTCAAGGATTGTAACTAGTTATGGGGGGGGGAGGTACAGAAATCAGCATTTTAATACACAATAACCTTATGCCTACATCTATGTGATGAATCTGAGGAAACACTTTGCAGAATATTTTGCCTGAATTACTTTGGTCTTTTCTTAATCACTGCTAATTCTAAAGCTCAACTAATAATTACTGATTATCCCAGCAAATCAAAGATTTTACTTTAGCGATTCCGGTCTCTTGTTAGTCACAGCTAAGTCTTTAGGCCCAGATTGCCAGAACCACTAACTTTTCATTCTAAAGGCCCCAAAAAAGTCTTTAAGGGACTCTCAAACTTCCCACTGAACGTAGTAAGAATAGGCCTCAGTTTTTGCTCTGCCCTCAACATCATCTTATAAGTTCTCACATAGCTCGTTGATCTGTGACTATTCAATGGCTTTTTTATCCCAAAGTTCTAAAGTCATTCAACAGTTCTTTCAAAACTATGGTCAGGTTTTTCCACAATACCACCCTTCTTCTGGTGCCAATTTCTGTCACAGTTAGGGTTTTTATTCCTGTGATGAAACATGAATAAAAACAAGTTAGAGGAAGAAATAGTTTGTTTCATTTTATACTCCCATATCACACTCCAAAATCAAAGAAAGTCAGGGAAAGAGCCTGAAGGCATAAATTGAAGCAGAACACATGGAGGAATGATGCTTACTGAGTGACCCGTCATTATTTGCACAACTTGTTTTCTTGTATCATTCAAGACCACCTGCCCAGGAATGTCACTGCCCCTAGTGAGCTGAGTCCTTCCAGACCAATCATTAATCAAGAAAATGCCCAAAACTTGTACACATGCCAGTATGATGGGGACATTCTATCTAAGGTCTCCTTTCTCAAGTGACTCTAGCTTGGGTCACATTAACAAAGAATTAAGCAGGACAATGTCCTTTCACTGCCTACTTTTCTCCTCCCATTTTTGTCAGGTCCCATGTAAAATGAGGTTCTTTTTTTTAATGTATTTCATTTATCTTATCCTAATTCACAATCATGTATCATAATGTTCTATCCAAGCTACAATAAGGATACATATAATCATTTTGAAATTGATGAGGAAAATAAAGTCTCTCTACCAAAATATATGGTATCTGAGGAAAATTGCTGACATGACTGTAAGAAGATTAAACTTTTCCAGTGTTTCATTGTCACAGGACTCATCTGTGAACATATGCTGTCTGTCATACTTTCCACAGATGAGAACATTGATGCTTAGAGACATTCAGCCCCTTATACATAACCATGTAACTAGCAATGAACAATATATCATGAATTTGATGGAAAAGTGTATGTTTCTTTAAAGTGAAGTTGTTATCCAAAGAAGTACTTAACTTAGATTATGATGAAGATACTTTCCCTTGTCTTGTCATTACTCTGCAGCCCCTTACATATCTTAAACGGGAATTTGAACACAGTCTTCTCTGATAACTCAAAAAGAATGTGACCCAATAAAATCCATGTGAGCTAATGAAATAACGCTAATGAAAATTTTAATACCTACCATAGAGGGCCTCTGAAAGACTCTACCTAGCAGTGTATCAAAACAGATGCTGAGACTTAAAACTGAACCTTCGGCAGAGTGCTGGGGAATCATATGAAAGAAAGGAGAGTTACTAAGACGTGGAGAGGACAGAGGCTCCACAAGGAACAAATATATCAGGACACAAGGGTCTTTTCTGAGACTTTTTCTCCAACCAAGGACCATGTATGGATATAACCTAGAACCCCTGCTCAGATGTAGCCAATGGTAGCTCAGTATCCAAATAGGTACTCTCGTAAGGGGAACAGGGACTGTTTCTGACATGAACACAATGGCTGGCTCTTTGACCTACCCCCTCCCCTGAGGGAGGAACAGCCTTGCTAGGCTACAAAGGAGGACATAGCAGCCAGTCCTGAAGAGACCTGATAAACTAGAATCAGATGGAAGGGGAGGAGGACCTCCCCTATCATTGGACTTGGAAAAGGGCAGGGAAGAGATGAGGGAGGAATGGTTGGTTTGGGAGGGAATGAGGGAGGAGGCTACAGCTGGGATACAAAGTAAATAACCTCTGATTAATATAAAAATAAAAATTATTAATAAAAAGATGTGAAACCTATATCTTAAAAGTAACCATCTTCTAACTTCTAGGGATAATAAAAATCTGGCACTCCTTTAGCTCCTTTCTGGTCTAGGTTCAACCATATGTCATTAATATGGTATGGAACTTCCAAGAATTAGCAGCCTTTCGTACATTACTAAGATCATGAGCTTCTATAATTTTAATTTTATTCCATTAATTACTAACCATATAGCTAGGCTAATTTTTTGAGTTATATGTTTTCAAATACAACAAATGATGGTGAAAGTAGACCAGTCATGAGGTTATTACAGGTTTAAATTTAGTGTCTCACTCAATTGAATGTCCAGTATTAAGTCAATACAATGACATCATGTTAAGCAGCTGTAATTGATACTAATATTTGAAATGACTGGAAATCATTGTGGGAAACCACCCAGGTAGCTCCCATAGTTCCAAAGAAGCATTCTCATTCTCTGTCTCTCTTTCTCTCTGTCTCTCTTTCTCCTTACTTTCTTACTATCTCTTGCTCTCTCCTCTATGGCTGGCTCACTGTTATTCTGTTACTAACAGGTTCCTTTGATGTTGTTGTTATTCTCTTTACATCTTAATCATCGTCTCATTCCTCCTCTTTTCCCAGTCACTCTTCTCTATCCCTCCCTCATTACCCTATTTCTCTTGCCCCTAAGAAAAGGGGAGTCCCAACACTACAAATCGACCCCAGCTCATCGAGTCACATCAGAACTGTGTACTTCCTTGTTCACTTTGTCCTGGCAAGGCAGCCCCACAAGGGTGAAGTGATAGAGAAACATGCAACAGAGACCATGTCAGAGGCTGCCTCCAATCCCCTTTCTAGGGTAAGCTACCCAAGGGGTGTATATGTGTAGAGAGCCCAGGTCTAGTCCATGTGTGCTCCTTGATTGGTGCTTCAGTCTTCACAAGCCCATCTGGACCCAGGTAAACTGGGAAGGTTGGTCTTCTTGTGGAGCTCCTATCCTCTCTGTATCCTTCCAGTGTTTCCCTGCCCACTCTTCTATAAGCTTTCGCCCATTGTTTGGCTGTGAGTCTCAATTTCTGTTTCATCCCCTTTCTGGGCAGAGCCTCACAGAGGACAGCCATGCTGTCCTCTTGTCTGCAAACACAGTAGAACCCCATCAATAGTATCAGGGGTTGGCTGTCTCAAGCGGAGTGGGTCTCAGACTTGGCTAGGCATTGGTTATACATTCCCTCAATCTCTGCTCTATCTTTCTCCCTGCACATCCTGTAGAAAAAGGTAAATTCTAGGAAATGTTTGT
This sequence comes from Pachyuromys duprasi, assembly GCA_028658305.1. Taxonomy (NCBI): domain Eukaryota; kingdom Metazoa; phylum Chordata; class Mammalia; order Rodentia; family Muridae; genus Pachyuromys; species Pachyuromys duprasi. Next base: position 61,193,202 of record CM053762.1, on the reverse strand, counting down.
GGATGTGTTAATGTTGCCCTCCCTCCACCAGTAGTCCTGTTTGGTTAGAAGGTGGTCTTCCCAGTCTCCATAACCTCCATCACCAGGGGTCTCAGATAGAATCCCCCCACATCTTCCCAGAGGCCCATCCTATTGCAGGTCTCCAGCTTGTCTGAGAAATGCTGCCGTCCATGTTTTCTCCTCTCTCTGCAAGATTTTTCCTCTGCTCCTGTTCCCCATATCTCTCTTCCCACACTCATTTTCTTCACTGTGCTCTCTCTTTTCCTGTTTCCTTTCTCCAACCCCTTCTGGTGACTATTCTAGTTCTCAGAAAGATTTGATAATCCTCCTTTGGGCCCTCCTTGTCACTTAGCTTCTTTGAACATATGAACTGTAGTGTGCTTATCCTGTACTTTATGGCTAATATCTGCTTATAAGTGAGTATATACCATGTGTTTCTTTCTGGGTCTGGGTTACCTCACTCAAGATGATCTTTTCTAGTTCCATCCATTCGCCTACAAATAATGATTTCCTGTTTTGAATATCATTTACATACTGGAATACTACTAGGAGCTTCTTAAAGGCTGCATGGACAGAGAAATTCTCTGTGAGCCAGGCTGAGCACAGTGGGTTGTGATTACATTATTTTGGTGCCTGGATCAGCAAGACAAAATCAGATCATTTGCTAAATCAGAAAAGCTGTCCCTGCTGAGAAACAGCTCTATACAGCTCTTTTAAGAAAGAGCACACTTTGTTTTCTTTAAAGGGTTATTTATAATTTAAAATATGCAAGGGCGTCTTGATCATCCACCACCCTAATTTAATGAAGTATCTTGTTCACTAAAATGGGAATTCCCACAATGACTACTGATTTCACCATTAATTCAGGCCCAAACTAATTTCCTCTGAATGTGATTTTTATTCTTTCAAAATGAAATGAGTACTAAGCTTTTCTGTTTCCTGTTTGGCAAATTTTGGTTGAACAGTGCTTACAGTAACTAGATACAGCTTATTCCTTTGCTAATAAAGAAAATGGTGCTTATTAAATACACCAAAAAAGAACAATAAGCAGATATCAAGTTCTGAGACCACTAATGAGACCCAGACCCCACCATAACACATACTGGGAATAAACATTATTTGACCTACAGTGAGATACTCACACTAATATTAGTAGGTCCTTGGCCAGGAGTCCCAAAACATTGGACTACTGATGTGTAAAAAATCACAAAAAATTAACATACTTTAAATAACACTGACATAGTATCTCATATTTTTAAGTCAGAGTTCCAACCCCTTACTGAGTTCCTGGTTTAGGGTCTTGTTGGAGACAAGCCCTGAGAAACTTCTCTCACCCCTCCCTGAGTAAGAAGGTTTTATTATGGGCCTTTCTACCCTCATTCCTCCCTCGCCCCACCCCTACCTAAAGTTGGCCTTAAAAAGCCTGCTCCAGCTCAATAAAATTTGACTCTTGACAAGTGCACATTTGCTTGAGTCTGCTCCTTCTCTCGCCCATCTTTTTCAGGTTCTGGTCCTCCTCGCCCCCACGAATAACTAGGTCCCGCGGGTCGGGGCAGGGTCTTACAATGATGCCTGAGTTCCACATATCTGGGTATGACCTTATTTATAATAACTCCCCAAATATGCAGGTTGTTGACTAATTTTACTTATTTGTGTGTGTCAGATGGACCACCCAATTTCTTTGTCAACCATCAGCAAGGAGATCCTTAAATCTGCCTCTATTAACTCACACATGGTAATTTTTGTCTTCAAAGTTCACAGAGAGGTTTTCCTATTTTTAATCTTTCCCATACTTCTCATCTATGACTTTCACCTCTATCTATGACTGAGTTAAAGGGATCAAATGATTTCATAAGACATATAATATGACTTATGTGCACTCAAAAGTGTGTTTCAGAGACCAATGTTAACACATAACTCATGTTTGGGAAGGATCAAGGAGAATGCTAGCACTGTAGTTCATGAACTTCTTGACTTGGAAACCACTGAGCAAGACTGTGAGTTTGACTAGGAAACATACATGTGTAGAGCAGGGAGTCCTCTGCTCTTATAGCGCACAGTCTTCCTCCTCTGTTAAGCCAAGTATAGGAAGACCACCCTGATCAAATGATTCTGTATTATATATCTACCTTATTCTTCTGCTTCTGGGGCCGTTTCTCAGAATCACTGGTGATTTAATTGTTATTCTATTGTTGTGGTGACACCATAGCCACAGCAATATTTATAATAAGAAAACATTTAATTGGGGGATTGATTTTAGGAGTTAGTACATTATCATCAGGGTGAGGATCGTGGCAGTAAGCATGGGACTGGAGAAGTAATTGAGAGATACATGCTGATCCATAGGCAGAGAGAGAGAGACAGAGACAGAGAGAGACAGAGAGAGGGAGAGAACCTGGCACAGGCTTTTGGAACCACAAAGCTTACCCCGGTGACCCAGTGGCACACTTCTTAATCTTTTCAAGTTTCACTCCATGTCGACTCAGCATTCAAATATATAAAGCTATGAAGATAATTCTTGTTCAAACATCCACATCTAGGTTCTTAAATCAAGCTAGCCTCTAGTGAAGCGGATATGTTGGCCCATCTAGCTAACTCTTTTATTGCATTTATCATTTTGCTATGTGCTTGTTTAGCAAGGCAACAGGCTATTATTGAAGGAACGTTAACATCCTCCAGTCATTTACATTGTTCCTTCTGTTTCTCTTCCAGTTCCCAAACCTTGTTCCCTTTGATCTGGCTACCTTGAGCTAATCTCTTTAGCTGGCAAACCATGGAGCCTATCCTTAAGTGTAGTTTGTTTCTCCCATGAGACTCCCTGTGAGAACTGCAAGTGCTTATAAGTAGGGAACATCTCCTGGAATAGACAGAGACGTGTATTCACTTCTCTTTTCAGCTCTGGTGAAGATTCACCCAGGCCCTGTGCATGCTGCCTCATTCTCTGAGCTCTATGTGTGTTGATCCTGCTGATTTAAAGACACTTGTTTTCTTGAGTCCTCTATCCCTTTTGGCTCTTATAATCTTTCTCCCTCCTCTTCCACTGGGTTCCATGATTCCCTAAGGGGAATCATTTATTGTAGACATTATATTTAGGGCTGACTGTTCCAAGGTCTCTCACTCTGTATAATTTCTGGCTGCGGATCTCTGTATTTCTTCCCATCTGTTGCAGAAGGAAGCTTCTCTGATGATGGGTGAGCAACCACTAATCTATAGCTGAATGTTATTGAGAGTCTTTTTCTGTATTATTTTATTAGAACAGTATTAACATTTGTTTTTTTTCCCTAGGTCCCTGAGCTATCTAGGTTCAGGTTCTTGGTCACTCAAGAAGTGTCTGAAATGGGTTCAATTTTGTGGAATGAGCCTTAAGTCTCATTAGATATTGTTTGGTTACTCCCATAAACTGTATGTTAACTTTCTTCTGTTCTTTTTACCTTCTTCAGTAGACAGATTTTATTAAGGAACTGTTGTTTTTCAAGATATGGGTATACAGAAGGAAGGTGGACACATATTGAAATCTACACAAGCAGCCTGAGCCTTATAAACATACCTGGATGAAATGAGGACTGTGGTATTTGTACACCCACAGGAAACTCTGAGTGCATAGATCAACAACTGAGCCAATAAAGATGAGATATTTACATGCATATGGAAAAAGGGAGCAACTGCACAACTTCCCTGACTACAGTGGTCCTAACATGGTGTAAATAATAAATGGCAGGTGAAACTAAAAGACCTGGGGTCAATCTACATCCAGGAAGAGGAGTAAGTCAGCAATAACAGTGTTTCCTTTGTCGTAAAGAGCTCAGATTTCCCCATCTTACAGTGGTGGTTTCTGCACATGGATGCACATCATAAAAGGAGAATTAAAAAGAGCAAAATGATCCTTTCACATATAATTAATATTCACATCAACATCCACCCTCATGAGAAAACAAGTTTGAAGATATATGCACAAACATTTCAGCTGAGTCAAATGCTTTTATTTTGTGCCTGCTCAGGCAAATCCAGGCAGCAAGCCACAAGTGGCTTAATTACTAGATTGTATTAAAACAAGGCAATTTAATTGCAATTAGTGTTACAATCATTTATTCATAAAATGCCAGTATATGTATTTATTTCCAATAATCCATTACTTCCAGCCAGGAACTATGTGTGTTCCATTAAATTATAAAGTACAAGGTCATTAACCTACAATTGTACTTTGAATCCTTTTTAAAGATACATTCTGTTTGCTCTTTGATTCAGCTTAAATTGTTAAGCCCTCTTAGATCATTTATCTTTAGCTATTTAATTTCCCTATGATTGTCTAAAGGTTCTTGCCATTACTAATTAAGCAGGTGTGACCTGCTCTGAGAACAGTTGGCTTCCCTGAAATATCTGGTAGAAATCCAAAATAGGGTTAGTCCCCTACAGTTTGCATTGTTTCTTGTGGCTAAATCTAATTATTGGTCATTTTGAAATTGTAATACATACCATCCTGTTGTGGGTTGATAAAGCTTAGGGACCCACACAATGAACATTTGGTACATGAGAAATGATTCATATAATCTTCATTTCTATTGTCCTGACTCTGGAAAGAAACCATCTTTTGAGTTGTCACCAACCATGAACAGAACATATGTACAAAGAGGCTTCAAAGACAAGCAGTTTTGCATAGAGAAAAATTATTGTTCAATAGAAAAGAACAGGTGCCTTTATGTTGAAATCAGCTATCAATATTTCCTCATTTGTTTCTTTGTTTCATTATACAAGTGTAATACTATTTCCCCTCCACATACTTTGTTGTCATTGTTTTTTTTTTAATTGTGTTGTGAGATAGTTTGGTTTCTATCTGGCATTTTATCTTCTGTTCCTTTAGGTTAGCATCTCTCAACCTTGAATTGCCTCATACTCCCACATCACACCATACCTAAAATTTCCTGCTCCTGGTATTCTACCTCACTGCTTTCCATTAACCTATAATATTTTATCACAATCTTTTAACATGCTTTGCCATAAAGGCTACTTTCTAGTTTTTTTGCCTCCACATACACACACAAAAGAAAAGATAGATATTATCTCAGAGTAAAATGCTGGAAAAAGATTTTTCAATTAAACAGACCCAAGAAGCAAGCCGAAGTAGCCATTCTAGAGATTTTCAAACAAAATTAATCAAAAGAGAATGGTAAGGACACTTCATACTCATAAAGGGAAAAATCCACCAAGATGACATCTCAATTCTGAACATCTATGCCCAAATGCCAGAACACTCACATTTTTAAAATAAACATTACTAAAACTTAAACCACACATCGAACCCACACTTTAATAATGGGATATTTCAGCACCCTACTCTCTACAATGGACACGTCATCAAGACAGAAATTAAACAGGAAAATAAAGAAACTAACATTCGTCATGAATCAAATGAACCTAAGAGATATTTACAAAACAGTTCACCCAAACACAAGAGAATATACCTTCTTCTCAGAACCTCATAGATCCTTCTCCAAAACTGACCATATTCTTCATTGAAAAACAACCCTCAACAAATAAAAGGAGATTGAAATAAAACCGTGTATCTTGTCAGACCCCCTTGGATTCAAGCTGTAACTCAACAACAGAGACAACAGAAAGACTACAAACTTGTGGAAACTGAACAATTCCCTACTCAATAAGTCAGGGATAAAATAAAGAAATTAAAGACTTTCTAGTATGCAATGTGAATAAAGGCAAAACATAGCCAAACTTATGTAACACAATGAAAGCAGTGCCAAGTGGAAAGTTCCTAGCACTAAGCAGCTTCATAAAGAAATTAGATCTCATACTACTATCTTATCAGCTCACCTGAAAGCTCTATAACACAAAGAAATAAAGACACCCAAAAGTAGTAGATGACCAGAAATCATCAAACTCGGGGTTGAAAACAATAAATTGGAAACAAAAAGAACAATACAAAGAATCAATGAAACCAAGATCTGATTCTTTGACCAAATCACAACATAGACTAATTCTTAACACGGCTAACTGAAAGGCAGAAAAAACGTATCCAAATTAACAGAATCAGAAATGAAAAGGGAGATAAAACAACAGTCAATGAGGAAATAAAAAAAAAAAATCAGGTCATGCTGTAAAAGCCTGTATTTCACAAAATTAGAAAATGTAAAGGAAATATATGATTTTTCTTGATAGATTCCACCTAACAAAGTTAAATCAAGATCAGGTAAACAGTATAAACTGTGCTATAACTCCAAAGAAAATAGAAGCAGTCATCAAAAGCCTCCCATTCAAAATAATCCCATGACCAGATTGTTTCAGTATAGAATTCTACAAGACATTCAAAGAAGAGCCAATACCAGTACTCATCAAACTATTCCACAAAATAGAAACAAAAGGAACATTGCCAAACTCATTCTACGAAGCCATTGCCACCCTGATATCTAAACCACAGACTCAACAAAGAGAATTTCAGAATAATTTCACTCATGAACATTGACATAAAAATACTTAATAAAATCCTTGCAAGAACCTAATCCAAGAACACATTAACTAAATCATCTACCATGATCAAGTAGGCTTCATCCAGCTATGCAGTGATGGTTCAACATATGGAAATTCTTCAATGTAATCCACCATATAAACAAACTCAAAGAAAAAAAAAATCAAATGATCATCTCATTTGATGCAGAAAAACCCTTTGACAAAATCCAACACCTGTTCATGGTTAAAGTCTTGGAGAGGTCAGGGATGCAAGGAACACACCAAAACGTAATAAAGGCTATATACAGCAAGTTATAGGCAACATCAAATTAAATGAGGAGAAACTCAGAGCAACTGCACAAAAATTAGGGACAAGAAAAGGCTGCCCTTTCTTTCTATAGCTGTTATACTTCTAGCTAGAGCAATATGAAAGCTAAAGGAAATCAAAGGGATACAAGATGAGAAAGAAGTCAATGTATTGCTATTTGCATATATATGACAGTGTATGTAAATGACCCCAAAAATTTCATGACAGAATGCCGACACCTGAGAACACATTCAGAAAAGTGGCTGGATACAAGTCTAATTTTTTTTTTAATTTTTGTTATCAATCACAGGTTAGGTACTTTGCATCCCATGCTCAGCCCGCCCACTCCCTCCCACCCTCCCCAACCCTCCCTCATCTCCTCCCTGCCCACTCCAAGTCCACCAACGGGGGAGGACCTCCTCCCCTTTTATCCAACCCCAGCTCATCCTGTCTCCTCAGGGCTGGCTGCAATGTCCTCCACTGGGATCCAGCCAGTGTGTCACTCCCCGGTTTGTATGGGGGAGGGTCAAAGAGTCAGCCATCAAGTTCAAGACTGAAACAGTCCCTGCTTCCCTCACTAGGCCCTCCAGTCCTACACCAAGCTATCCTGGGTCCCATCT
>CM053762.1:61146784-61185316 GCA_028658305.1 Pachyuromys duprasi | reverse complement strand
GGGCCCCAGCCCAAAGCGGCGGCCGCTGGCACAGAGGGATGTGGGCCCGCGCACTGCAGCCCGCGGTGTCTGGGTGAAAGTCAGTCTGTCCGGGGAACCCTGTGCCCCAGCCCAAAGCGGCAGCAGCTGGCACAGAGGGATGTGGTACCGCGCAGTGCAGCCCGCGGTATCTGCGTGAAACTCAGTCTGTCTGGGATACTGTGTGCCCCAGCCCAAGATGGCAGCTTAGGCGCCCAGCCCGGCTGTGTGCAGCCTGTCTCCCTCCAGAGTTTTTCCTGGGAGTATCTGGGTGTCCCTTGAACTTTTCCACTTGATTTCCCCACCGTAGGAATTCTGGTCACCTGGCAGTCGCAAACGCTGGTGTTTTAGGTCCCAGGTCTCAGTCTCCCGGTCGCTGTGCCTACACTACTGTCCTGCTCTTCAGACACAGTGTCCTCCTGGGGCAGCCATCTTGGATCTCTCCAAGTCTAATATATATATATATATATATATATATCCTGTATACAAATGACAAACAGTCTGAAAAAGAAATTAGGGAGACTACACCCTTCACAATAGCCACAAATAACATAAAGTATCTTGGTTAACTCTAACTAAGTTAGTTAAAGACCTGTTTAATAAGAACTTCAAATCTCTAAAGAAAGAAGTTGAAGAAGATATCAGAAGGCGGAAAGATCTCCTATGTTTGTGGATCAGTAGATTAACATAGTAAAAATAATCATCCTGCCAAAAACCATCTACAGATTCAGTGTAATTCCTAACAAAATTCTTTACAGACATGGAAAGAGCAACCATTAGCTTCACATGGAAAAGTTAAAGACCCAGGATAGAAAAAAAATATATATATATAATGAAAGAACTTCTGGTGGTATCAACATTCCAGATCTCAAACTATACTACACAGTAATAATAATAAAAACTAAATGGTACTGGCATAGAAATAGAATGATTGATCAATATAATTGAATGGAAGACCCAGAAATAAACCCAAACACATACAGACATTTGATTTTTGACAAAGGAACCAAAACCATACAATGGAAAAAAGACATCATCTTCAACACATGGTACTGTAGGTCTGGATATCTACACGTAGAAAAGTGCAAGTAGATCCACATTTATCACCTGCACAAAAACTCAAGTCCAAGTGGATCAAAGACATAAATGTAACACAAGATACACTAAATCTATTAGAAGAAAAACTGGGGGAGGGACTTGAACTCATTGGCATCTGAGACAACTTCCTGAACAGAACACCAAGCTGTAAAAGCAACTATTAATAATGGGACCTCTTTAAACTGAAAAGCTTCTGTAAGGCAAAAAACACTGTCAATAAAACAAAACAACAATCTACAGATTGGTAAAAGATCTTCACCAATCCTACATTTGACAATATATAATGAACTCAAGAAATAAAACACAAACAAAATAACCCAATTAAAATATCGGGCAAAGAATTAAAAAGAAAATTCTCAACAGAGTAATCTCAAATGGCCTAGAAGCACATAAATGGACCTAAGCCACCTACAAAGACGGGCAGCAGAGACTTTTTGTACTTTTCTAGTAAGGGAAGTGGGAACTGCTATTAGACATATGTCCACTTGACAGATTTTGATCACTTTTCCCTGGCTGGACTGCCAGCCCAGGCCAGGCTACAGAGGAAGAGTTTAGGCTCAATCCTGATGCAATTTGATGAGCTGGGGTGAATGGCACAGGGAGTTCCCCTTTTCTGAGGAAAATGGGAGAGGGATTGTGGGGACAGTGGGATTTTGAAGAGGGATGGGGCTACAACAAGTTTGTTAACTGAATAAAAAAATTTAAAAAGAAACTCATAGCCAAATTTTGGCAGAGTGAAGTGAATCTTATGAAAGAAAGGGGAGATAGAAAGACCTGGAGGGGACAGGAAGTCCACAAGGAGAGCAACAGAACCAAAAACTGGAGGGGCCCTGCAGAGACTGATACCCCAACCAAGGACCATGCATGAAGAGGACCTAAATCCCCTGCACATATGTAATACATAGACTCAGTCTCCAAGTGGGTTCTCTAGTAAGGGGAGCAGTGGTTGTCTCTGACATGAACTAGGTGGCCTGCTCTCTGTTCACCTCCTCCCAGGGGTGCAGCCTCACCAGCCCACAGAGGAAGACAATGCAGTCAGTCCTGATGAGACCTGATAAGCTAGGGTGAGATAGGGTCAGTGGACTAGGGAAGGGTCACATGGGGAGAAAGAGGAAGGTTAGGACTGGGATGAAATGAGGAAGGGGTCCACAGCTGGAATACAAAATTAATAAACTGTAATAAATAATAAATATACAGAAAAGGATACAAAGAAGGGGGAAATGTTCAACTTCCTCAGTCATCAGGGAATCACAAATCAAAATTGATGCTGAGATTCCATCTTACACTGGTAAGAATAGGTAAGGTCAAAACCTCAAGTAACAGCATATGCTGGTGAGGATGTGGAGAAAGGGAATCATTCCTCTATTGCTGGTGGGAATGCAAACTTGTAAAACCACTTTGGGAATCTATGAGGCTCTTTCTTAGAAAATTGGGATAGTTCTATCTCAAGAGTCAGCTATACCACTCTTGGGTATATACTCAAAAGATGCTTCACCATTCAACAAGGACAGTTGCTCAACTATGTTCATAGCATCTTTATTCATAATAGCCAGAAACTGAAAACAACTTAGATGTACCTCAACCAAATAATGGGTAAAGAAATTATGGCACATTTCATACAATGGAATGCTACTCAGCTATTAAAAACAAGGAAATCAGGAAGTTTGGAGGAAAATGGATCAAACTAGATAAGATCATCCTGAGTGAGGTATCCCAGAAGCAGAAAGACACATATGGTATGTAGTCACTTATAAGTGGATTTTAACCATATGGAATAGGATAAACATACTACGATGCACAGACCCCAAGAAGATAAATAACAAGGAGGACCCAAGGGAGGATGCATAAATCTCACTTGGAAGGGGAAATAGAATAGGCAGAGGTAATGGTTGAAGAGGGGTAAAACTATAGGAAAGGGGGTACAGAGAGCTAAGAGGGTGGAGAACAGACCTGAGTAGAGCAGGGATGAGAAGACAGAAGTCCTGTGGAGAAAAGAGAAACTAAGGGTAGAGGTAACTCTGTGACAAGGTGGAGACCTAATTCAGGGTAGGCCCTTGGAAAGATATGAGGGGCACTCAAGCAGAGATTCCTAGCAACAGAGGCCATAGAAATGGAAGATGACGCCCTCTAACTACACAAGTCTCCTATTAGTGAGAGGGGAACATGAAACCATCCACAAAACCTTTGAGCCAAATTTTACACTGCCTATAAGACGTTCAGGGATAAAGACAGAGCAGAGATTGAAGGAATGTCTACTCAGTGGCCCAACCTTAAACCCACCCTATGGGAGATTGCCAGCCCCTGCCACTATGAACAATACTTGAATAACCTGCAGATAGGAGCCTATTAGAGTTATCCTCTGAGATGTGCTACACAGCAGTGCCTCAAAGCAGATGTGGAGAGCCACAGCCAAGCATTGGGCAATACATAGGGAATCCTGTAGAAAGTGGGAAGAAAAAGAAAAGGACTTGAGATGAATGGAGCTTTATGAAGACCAACAGAACCAACTAATCAGGAGGGGCTTGCTGAGGCTGAAGCATCAACCAAGGACCATGTATGGAACAGACCTAGAGTCCTTCCACAGAATGTAGCAGATGGACAGTTTTGGCTTCATGTGGATCCTCAAATAAGGAAACCAGGGGCTGCTTCTGACATGGACTTTCCTGCCAGCTTTTTAGTCACTTCCCCCTGGTGGTACTGCCTGTCAGGCCACAGGGCAAGAGGGCATTGATAAGCATTGATAAGCTGGGGTGGACTCCCTTTTCTGAGGAAAAGGGGAAAGGGGAGAGGGGAGGGAGGGTAAGACTGTCAGGTGGGGTGGGATGGAGCTATAACCGTGATGTAAAGTCAACAAAGCTAAATGCATAAAAAATATAAAAGAAAAGGTTTGAAGTGACGATAGACATAGAATAACAGAAGGCATCTGTTGTCCTCAGTCTGCCTTATTTCATTTGGTGTAATTTTTTCCAGTTACATTCATTTTCTGAAAATCTCACTTTTTATAACAGAGTAATATTTCATCGTGTGTATATAACACATCTTTATCCATTCTCCTGTTAATGAACACCTAGTTTGATTCTATTCTCTAGCAACTGTGACTTGAGCAGGAAGGGGAATAGGTGTTCAAGTCCCTATAGTAGGATATAAAGTCTGTTGTACATATTGCCTGGAGTAGTATGACTGAGTCATATGGCATCTCTATTTTTGTTTGTTGAGAAACATTCCTTAGACCTATTTTCAAAGAAGTGGCTGCACTTAATACCTCTGTCAAGTATACATCAGAGTTCCCTTTTGTCACATCTATGCCAGAACACGTTGAGTATATACGTGGTATTACCTGTTATAGCCTGATATTGTACTTTTCTGAATGATCACACTGTCTAACTGTATTTTAAATATTTATGCTCATGTCTATATTCGTGGGATGCTTATTTTTGTAGATGGTCAAAACTGTGCAGATCCAAAACTTGTCCAAATAGTGCAAGAGACTGAGAGCTCAGCTCTCAATGAGAACATTAGCTGGTTAGATTTTGTCATCTAGAGCCATCTGAGAAAACAGAACCACACTGGGGAAAATGCCTCTATCAGATTGGACTTTAGGAAAGTATTTGGGCTTTACATTGTTGATGATTGATGTGGAGACACCACACTAAAGGGAATATGTGTTAACAGGCTTACTTCATGAGGACATCTCACAGTGTTCACAGTTGCACTGATACAAGATTAGGTTACAGTAGTCATCTTCAGGCAGGAGCACACAGGTAAACAACATTGACATAGAAGCAAAACAGCTAGGAGTTAGTCAACCATCTACCAAGGACTCCAGGAGCCAGTACTAATGGGCTGCTAAAACAGTTATTTAAAACTTTGAAATATGATGTCTTATTTCAACTCAAACTAGAAATGTGAGGGTTTCTAGACCAGGTAATGGATATTAGAATTTAAATTTTCCATTGTGTAGATGTACCGCAATTTCTGTATCCATTCCTCAGTTGAGGGGCATCTGGGTTGTTTCCAGCTTCTGGATATTACAAATAAAGCTGCTACAACCATGGCTGAGCAAATGTCCTTATTGTGTACTCGAGCCTCTTTTGGATATATGCCTAGGAGTGGTATAGTTGGATCTTGAGGAAGCACTATTCCTAGTTGTCTGAGGAAGCACCAGATTGATTTTCAGAGTGGTTGTAGAAGTTTACATTCACACCAGCAGTGGAGGAGGGTTCCCCTTTCTCCACAACCTCTCCAGCACGTGTTGTCACTAGAGTTTTTAATCTTGGCCATTTTGATGGGTGTAAGGTGAAATCTCAGTGTTGTTTTGATTTGCATTTCCCTGATGGCTAATGACATTGAGCTTTTCTTTAAATGTTTCTCTGCCATTCGATATTCTTCTATTGAGAGTTCTCTGTTTAGCTCTGTTCCCCATTTTTTAAATTGGATTACATGATTTATTGCTTTTCAACTTCTGTAGTTATTTATATATACTGAATATTAGCCCTCTGTCAGATCCACAATGGAATATTACTCAGCAATAAAAACAAGGATATCATGAAATTTGCAGGGAAATGGTAGGAACTGGAAAGGATCATCCTGAGTGAGCTTTCCCAGAGGCAGAAAGACACACATTTTATATAGACATATAAAATAGGATAAACCTACTAAAATCTGTACACCTAAAGAAACTAATCAATAGGGAGGACTCTGGCTAAGATGCTCAATCCCCAGCCAGAAAGGCAAAGCAGATGGACACCAGAAGAAGAAAACAGGAAACAAGTTAGGAGCCCGTCACAGAGGGCCCCTGCAGAATTTCAAAGCAGATTCTGAGACTTATGGCCAACTGTTGAGCAGAGTGCATGGAATCTTACAAAAGATATGGGAAATAGTAAGATAGAGAGAGGAGAAGAGCTCCACAAGGAGAGCAACAGAACCAAAAAATCTGAGCACAGGGGTCTTTCCTGAGACTAATACTCCAACCAAGTACCATACATGGAGAAAACTTAGAATCCTTGCACAGATGTAGCTCATGGCATTTCAGTGTCCAAGTGGGTCCCACAGTAATGGGAACAGGGACTGCTTCTGACATGAAACTGATTGGCCTGCTCTTTGATCACCTCACCCTGGTGGGGAACAGCGTAACCAGGCCACAGAGGAAAACAATGCAGCCACTCCTGATAAGAGCTGATATACTAGGATCAGAAGGAAGGAGAGGAAGGCCTCCAAGGGCATGTGTGGAGAAGGGGGAGGGAATGTGTGATTGGGATGGGAGGAAGGAGGGGCATATGGGGGATACAAAGTGAATAAAGTGTAATTAATAAAAATCAAAATAAAAAATATTTTAAAAAAGAATTTAAAATTTCAGAGTTGAGTCAGCCACATGTCTTAGTAGGTAAGTGAGCTTTCTAGGTAACTGTTGTAACCTTAGTTCAATCTCTAGAACTCACAGGAAGGTATAAGAAGAAGATTCATCTCTGACATTTAGACATGTGGTACATACATGGGCCCACACACATACACTCTAATATGCTCACATGGATACATAATAAATCTTACAAAAGAGATAAAATGAACTTTAAGTTGTTTTAATTAAAATTGAATTACAACACTTCCTTCCTCACTTTTTCTCCTCCATTTCTGCCCAGGTGCCGTCACTCAAGATCCTTCTATGTCCCCCACTCTTAAGTTGAGAACTTCTTTTTCTTTTATTAATATCATTTTTAAATTTTTTATTAATTACACTTTATGTACTTTGTATCCCCCCTGTAGCTCCCTTCCCCTCCCAATCCAACCCTCCCTCCCCCTTCTCCACCCATGCCCCTCCCCAAGTCCACTGATAGGCGAGGTCCTCCTCTACTTCCTTCTGGTCCTAGTCTATCAGGTCTCATCAGGAGTGGCTGCATTGCCTTCCTCTGTGGCCTGGAAAGGCTGCTTCCCCCTCAGGGTGAGGTGATCAAAGAGCAGGAAAATCAGTTCATGTCAGAGACAGTCCCCCAGATACCCGTCAACTGAGGAATGGATACAGAAATTGTGGTACATTTACAAAGTGGAATATTACTCAGCAATAAAAAAAAAACAAGGATATCATGAAATTTGCAGGTAAATGGTGGGAACTGGAAAAGATTATACTGAGTGAGCTATTCCAGAAACAGAAAGACACACATGGTATATACTCACTCATATAGACATATAAAATAGGATATACCTACTAAAATCTGTACACCTAAAGAAACTAATAAAGAGGGAGGACTCTGGCTAAAATGCTCAATCTCCATCCAGAAAAACAAAGAGCATGGGCATCAGAAGAAGGAAAAAAACAGAATAAGTCAAGAGCCTGCCACAGAGGGCCTCTGAAAGGCTCTGCCCTGCAGACTATCAAAGCAGATGCTGAGACTTATGGCCAACCTTTGGGCAGAGTACAAAGAATCTGTTATTATTATATGATATGCCAGAAATATGTAAATACAACACCAAGTCCACCTTTCCTGTTTTTGTATAACCTCAAAGCTGACCAGTGTACATTGAAAAACCAATACTGGGAGAGGACAAGTCTCCTTCTCTCAGAAGTCATTAGTTGCCTGTAATTTTTATCTACTGTTGGAATGCCTGTGAAAATTTCCCTCTTCCACATTGATATGTTCATTGATATTACCATTGTTTTAGACTTTTTTATACAGCCATTTCCAGAAAAGACTAAGCCAGAAGACTAGGTAGTCTAGGTGAAATAATATCTATTAAATAAAATAAAATTTAAAAATTAAATTTGTAGAGAAATAGAAATCCTACCACACACACATATAACAAAAGACCAGCTATATATACTCTGTGTGATGACCAAAAGACTCCATTCCAAACAAACAGTGGATAAGCTGGTGGCATAAAACCACGAATTACTGAGTTTTTCATACTGACTGCCCTCTAAATTCAGTGCTAATGGGAAAAATGGTGTTACAGAAATGAGCTGCCTAGTGGTAGGAGAATAACACTATATCAGATTTAGAGCAGGTAGAAAGTAAGGCTGACATGATTCAGTAAACAAAAAGATGAGAGGGAATTCTGTAAGTTCAAATGACAGAGAACTATGGAGCAGTTAAAGTAGGTAGTATTTTCAAATTAATTTATTTTTTATTGATTACAGTTTATTCACTTTGTACCCCAACCATAACTCCTCCCTCATCCCATCCCAATTCCACCCTCCCTCATTTTCCTCCCCAAGTCCACTGGTAGGGGAGTTCCTCCTCCCCTTCCATCTGATCCTAGCTTATCAGGTCTCATCAGGACTGGCTGCATTTTCTTCCTCTGTGGCCTGGTAAGGCTGCTCCATCATCAGGGGTAGGTGATCAAAGAGCCAGCCACTGAGTTCATGTCAGAGACAGTCCCTGTTCCCATTACTAGGCAACCCACTTGGAGACTGAGTTCCCACGGACTACATCTGTGCAGGGGTTCTAGGTTATCTCCATGTTATGGAAGGGGGGGGGCAGAAAAAACAAGGAACCTTTTTAAATCTGTACAATCAGACAACATAAATACAGTAAATAACAAATGAACTATTTCAATAGAAGTTCTGTCTATTGTTCAGTGTAAAGAAAAAAACCCAATATTTGGTGAAGAGATTGTATCTAAGGAGAAAAGGTCCTTGTAAGATCACAGTAAAAATGTTATATAATCATGCCCTTTGTTCCCACAGAGACTTAGACTCATAATCATGGAGTTTTCAGAAAACTCCATGGATTCTTTCAGAAAAAGGTAATATCAAAACATCTTGAGGTATGTTAGACACAAAATCAAGCATGACATTAATATATAGAGACCAGAATAATTGGTACGGTGACACTGTGATACTGTTAGAATAGTAAGACAATAAATGATGTTCTGGCCAGGGCTAACATGCAGAATGCCCAATGTATGTATAGTGGTCCTTATTCCTTTTGAACTGTGGAAATGCGGTGAATATTTGTGTTTATTTCAGGGTCTTCTAATGATTTTAGGCTTTGGGTAAGGAGTATCACAGTGAAGAAAGCCAAGTAGTTCAAGATTTAAATTTTAAACAGTATTAAAATATATGAGCAGCCAGGACTGTGATAAAGCCAGAAAGGAGTCTAGAATCTGTTTTTTGAAAAATGAATCACGAACTCCAGTCTTGGCTGTGAGCATAAGGCAAGGAGGAGAGATAAGCATCATAAATGAAAAACTCAAAGAAGTTCTTCCAACTGTATGTATATTACATGGCTCTAATAAGCAAATCAATATGGGAAAAAGAATTACTTTTCCCTGTCTTTTTTTCTTTATTCGTTTTCACACACACACACACACACACACACACACACACACACACACACACTTGATAGAAGTTGATATTTGCTAGGGTATGAGGTCCTCATATAGAAAATATTTCCTAGCCAAAAAAATCATTTTTCACAATTTACATTTGTATTTATGATTCATGGTAGTGTTTGTCTTCCTGTTCATTGAGCCTTACACAATTGCCAAGAACATCTGCATACTAGCATGCTTTTCCACTATATCAGTAGAATTATGTAAATTAGAACAGATGATTAATAAGGAGCAAGTATATTGGAAGGCTTGGGCAATCTCATGAGTCCCTGGCTATGTGGGAAGATCTTTCACAGCCTATGGACACTACAAAATCGAGGTTTTAGAGACTGACAAGACTGAGGAAAACAGGGTGCCTGCTCTTAATAATATCTAAACAATTTTCACCCATCTCAACATAAACATTTGCAGTTAGATAGCATATTTTTCAATTGACAAAATGACTTCAAGAATAGTAGTGCATCTTAGTTGATGGAGTAATTTCCTAGCATGAACAATGCTCTGGGTCTCATCCCCAGCAAAACACCAACGGACAGCTTAGTAAATATTTGCAAGCCCAGCACTTTGGACATAGACACATAAGGATTCAGAGTCCAAATAATCATTTGCTACATAGAACACTTGAGGCCAGCACCAGCTGCATGAAAAGCTGACTCTGTTATCACCTAAATCATGACTATTACTTCAACATATTATTAACTCACACAAAATGCTACCTGCCTGAGTAAGCAAGGCTGTGATACAAATTAAATATATGAGTCACCTGCCGCTATAAGTCCTAATATTTATATTTACCTTGGATAAATAGGGATGCCTTTGTGTGACTAGTTCTATCAAAACATTAAAAATTTAGATATTCTATAGTCTTTACATATTTCTTGGGCTAGTCATGACATCATGTCTGGCCATAACTACTCCTGAGTTGATTTCTCAGTTCAAAAACTCCGTCATCGGGATGTACAAATGAACATCTAGGAAAGCAGCAGTAGGGTGCATGCTAGGTCATCAGGCTATCCAGCTGCCTTGTTGATTGTTACTTTTGCTATGACATTTCTTCTATGCTAACTCCTACCACAATCTGATACAAAGTAATGAGCTTATCTTAGAGATTTATTAGCACGTTAGGTGGTGAAAACTGAGGATAAACAGTAGATATATTACAGACCCATAGTTACTGCCCTTCAAGACAGCAGCAAGGGGAAAATTCTTCCATTTGGAAAGTTCTCAAATGAAATAATTCGTAGTCTACTTTTGATGAAAATATAAGCCAGGAGACATGGACCCATGAGATGCATATTTTGACTGGTTATTCAGGTCTTTAGAATGGGCAACAAATGGAAAATTAGGGACAATATTATGGAGAACAAGAGTATAATACACCTTCTGGAATAGATAGGAAATGAGAAAATAATTTTGGCACATACTAATTTCTACCAGAATGTATCTAATGTGGAAAGATACCTATTTAAGGAAAAAAATTTCCTTGCAGCTTGTTCACACTAATTCTGTTATAAAGCTCATGTAGATGGAATATTTGAAATGTTAAGAACATAAACTTGGCAGGGCCCTAACAATATTAGCCTATATTATTCAAGGCCTACATAATTATTGCTATAATTTCCAGTCTCCAAGAGAAACAGTGAGCATCTGTTTCTCAGCATTTGTTTCTGAAGACATCCCTCAGAGCGAAAGGTCATTTCCTTGAAGGGAAATGTATTTATAATGGATTCCTTCCATCCTGGAAAAAAATACCAATTCACCTTGTTTACCTTGATTAGATTTACCACAAATATATGTATGGTTTGTGACCTCTGACCTCAGATCTTGCAAGCAGAACTATGCAAATATTTCATGGAACAAAGATCATGGTAATATGTGAGCTCCTCTGAAGTCTAAACACAAAAAGTAGAGATCACCTTTCTACCTTTAACTCAAGTTTTCTTTACTTATTTCTACTTTTTAGCAAACAAACAAACATTACCATGATCATAAAAACATACAGTGCAAACAATTTCATTTGCTAGCATGTGTTTCCTATGTGATAACCTCATACCCTAACAGGAGGAAGTGTGTGTGTAAAAACAAGAAGAAGCGATACACAGGGGTCTTGTCTGAGCCTGATACTCCAAACAGGGACCATGCTTAGAGATAAATTAGAACCTCTGCATAGAAGTAGCCCATGGCCGTTCAGTGTCCAAGAAGGTTAACCTATAGTAGGAACAGGAACCTTCTCTGACATGAACTCAGTGGCTGGCTCTTTGATCAGCTCCACCTGAGGGAGGAGCTGACTTACCAGTCCACAGAGGAAAACAAAGAAGCCAGTCCTGATGAGACCTGATAGACTAGGGATCAGATGGAAGGAGAGGAGGACCTCCCTTATCATTGGACTGAGGGAGGGGCATAGGAGAAGAAGAGGGGGGAGGGGGGTTGGGAAGGGGTGAGTGAGGGGACTACAGCTGGGATACAAAGTGAATAAACTTTAATTAATTACAAATTTTTAAAAAGAGAAAAAAAGAAAAGAGGAAAAGACAGGAAAAGAAGTAATTCACTCTCATTTTTCCCATATCGATAATCTTCTTAGAGCCAACTAATATGCATACATTTCACACTTCCAATATATTTGCTAATTTCTTTAAACTTTCTATCTTTCATTTTCTTTCAACTTTCTTTCACTCTGTGCATAAAGTCTGGCTGTGGTGCTCTAACTCAGTGAAAATTGTGGAGAGGGGAGATTTTGGTCCCATAATGTCAGGTCAGAACTTATTGATTTTTAAAAATTATATGTATATATACATAATATGTATGTATAAAATATAAAATGAAAAAAATAAGCTCTGACATGACATTATGAAATTATTATGACCCATATATACACATGTATACATATATATATATGTGTGTGTTTTAGATTTTGTTTTATCTTATTATATTTTATTTTACTATATCCCTTAGAAGTCTGTCTATTGCCTAATGAGAAACCAAAAGAGGCCTCTGACTGTGTTGCCTGCCTTTGGATCCCTTTTCCCTAACTGGGCTGCCTTGTCTGGCCTCAGTGGAGGAGGGTGCCCCTGGTCCTTTTAGAGGTAGTATGCTGGTATGGGTTAGGGTCTATGGAAGGCCTCCCTTTTCAGAGGAGATGGGGAGGATGGGAGGATGGAGAGAGACTGGAAGAGGGAGGAATTGAGACCAGAGTAGGGAGGGCAGCCTGTGACCAGGATATCAATAAATTAACATATTAATTAATTTAAAATAATACTCTGTCTATAAAAATGTATAGATAGTGGTATGGATGGAGGAATGGTCATACTTACTTCAGGCATAGTAACGTACCTGGGGATGTTTCCCATTTTCACACTCTATTTATATAAATAGAGAGGCTTCAAAGAAGCCCAGTTATTTCACATGATTACTCTGATGATAAAATCAAATGAAGCAATTCACCAAAAGTGATTTTGTGAAGAGTTTAACCTACAGAGAATACTTACCTTGATTTTTAACACTTGAGTTATCCATAAAGTTAGAATTAAATTTGTTTCCTCACAATTTAAAGTCTAACTTGATATGCAAATCATTCTTTCAAAACTACTAGTTCATTCATTTATATTTTTATTCAAGAACATAAACATACTGGACTAAAACCCACATCAAGAGATAAACCATTAAAACCAACACTTGCAGGCATCCTTATAATAAGTGTATTTTTGTTGTTGTTTTGTTAAAGACAGAATATATCAGTTCAACTCATTGTGAGTTTGCCTAAGAATATAAAAATGTAACAAGATTGATAACTATTTATGTACCTAATTATTCTAAGGTGAAATGACTACGAGTAGCTCCTAAAACAATTTCTTTGGTTTCTATAGCAGAAAATATGGGCAAAGATGTGTTCAGAGGCAAGTGGCTATGAAGACAGGAGACAAAACAGCTATTGGCAAGGAACAGAATAGCCTGAAATAAATTATTCCCTTGTGGCCCCCAGAAGGCAGCAACCCTTGCCACAGCCATATCTCAGCACTCAAATAATGACAATGAATTTCTTTCTACCACAATTTAATTTTGAAAATGAGTTATGATGGACCTAAGGAACTCAGAAATCTATGGAAATATTCCATCTCTTATTTTTGCTTTTTCTTGTATTTCTAATAAAAAGACAGCTTTCTTTTCATTTTTATCTTTTGAAGTGTATTAGAAACATTTTATTTGTACTACATATGCTTTTATAATTGAAAGCCCAAATATAAGCATTATACTGTTTTTTGTTTGTTTTTTTTTTTTTTTTTGCTTATATGTTTGTTTTGCTTTTATTTCAATAAACGCTTTTCCTGGTGTGACCACTAGAGTTAAGGAAAGAGAAAAACAAACAGGTTTCCTCAATAGGGGGAAAAGATTATCACTAATCAACTAATAAATCAATTTATTGTATTTATAGGTTTATTAAGTATAAATAGCATTAATATAAGTTTTTGGTGTAAGTTCTGGCTTCAATCATGTTTATATATTCACTTCACTTACTAGTGTAAATATAATGGTTAGTTTATCAAGGGACCTAATTAAGCAGCATAATCATGGTACATAAAAGAGAAAATTATATATTTTGTTTTATATTTAGTTTTGCTTTAATTTCTTCCACATGGACTCTGCTTTTCTCCATCTTAGAAAAAGAAGAGGATGCGATTTATGCATACCATGTGGTGACTAAATTAGGTTGTTTCATTTGTAGTTTAGATAAATGAAGGCAGGTGTTATTATTAATATTTCAAAGATGAGAAAATATTGAGTTCAGATATAGTGCATGTTCTCAAGACTTGCAGCTAGCAGATGGAATATGGCCACCAGATTCCTTCTCATCTTCCTCAAATAGCAGCTATGCAGCATTGAATTAACCAACCAATCCCCTTCTGTGTGATGAAGAAATCATTTTTCCAAAAATATATTCTCTCCTTCCAAGAAATGGGACAAAAATAGCTCTGCTAACAACTTTCAGTTTGTGCATAACAACCTTTTGGATGCCGGTGATTTTGTATTTTTGCTTTATCATCATCATAACAGAACCAATGTTTCTTTATTCATTCATATTCTGAGTCTTTTAGAGGGCTCATTACAAGCTAGCTTTATACTTCTTAATGACAAGATAGAGGAGCATCAAATACACATTTTGTATTTGCACATCTCGTACATGGATTAAACAGAAATGGATGGAAAGTGGCAGTACAGGGAGGTACTATGTGCCCTGCACTGTGGGTAAGAGTAAAAAAACAATAGAAAAAATCATTGACTGAGAAGAAAGAAAACTGAGGCATCATTTCTTTGTATCTTGGTGGAGATGGAGTTATAACTGGAAATAAATGATAATGTCATGAAAATTGAACAGCAGAATGTTCTGCTTTCAGCAACAAGCTGTGGTGAGACTTGGAAAACTTTAGCCACTATTACTCACTTGATAATTTCCACAAGTAGCATTCAATGAATATTTTAATCTTTCTACAATGACCTTACAATTTTAATCTTTCTACAATCTCTATATTAGAGCTGTCATACTGCTACAATTAGGCAATATAATATACATGTATATATATATATATACACCTATTTAAATATATATATTGGAGTATAAATTTATTTTAGCCACTTGATTCATATTTTTAATACTTGGTTAGTTTACTCTATTTCAATGGAGCAAACTGATGCAGAGTGTTATATTATAGTACATGTTATAAAATAAAATGTCTTATTGCATATAGAAGGCAAAGATAGAAGAGATTAATGATAAGACAGACACTTCTAGTGCATACTGTCATTGACCTACTTCTTTTCCTAAGGCCTCTCTCCTAAAGATATCTCCACTATCTCAAAAATGCCATGGGATTGATTATTCATTAACTGTTTGATCCATTGGCAAGGTCAAAGCCCCATGATCTACTCACCTTTCCAAAGCCCTATGTCTAAAACGCCATTGAATAGAACTTTTGAATCATAAGCATTTGGGGAAATTTGGCATTCCAACTAGAACAATATTGTTCTGGCCAGCAGGATTTCTCTTAGTCATCTTACTTGAATTGATAGCTGTCATTTCTAAAATCTGGGAACTTAATGCTGTGACTACAATAATTATAAGCTTGTATTCTGTACAGTTATCAGTTAAGAAGATATTCACACACTAGGTATTGTGTGCTTGTTATGTAGTGACTCATTAAGATACAAGGCTCATTTGTACTATTGATTTGGAAATCTTACCCTGAGGTCAAGAAGTACCATTTCTTTAGAGTTATGGAAAGTTTAGTTCACCATCATACTGTTAACACAAAATAAAGCTATGTGCTTATTAATGAGCCAACAAATAACAGTGCATATTGGATTTCAATATCACCATGCCTGTGGGTTGACTTTTGTGAACTTGATGCCAAGCTGGACAAATCTGAGAAGAGGGGATCTTAGCTGATAAAATGTTTCTATCTATAAGACTGAAGAAGGTAAGTCCATGAGGTGTAATCTTTATTAATTATTGATGTAGCTGAGCCCAGTTCATGTGCTACCCCTGGCTAAGTGCTCCTCATTAAGTTAAAGTAGGCTGAGAAAGTCGTGGAGAACATGCAAGTAGGCAATTCTTCCATGATCTCTGTTTCCTTTTCTGCCTTGAGTTCTTGCCCTTCTTTCCTGCCCTTACTTCCTAAGAATTATAAATGGAATAAAACCTTTCCTACTGACATTGCTCTGATCACGGTGTTTTAGTAAACCAATAGAAACCCTAAGACATCCTTCAAAGACACACTCCCAGTGCCCCATAGAGTTCTAACTGATCCCATATTCTAAGTCTTCCATGACCTGGAGATCTGCTGTTTTTTCACATGGATTTTGGAAGATATTCAACATCCAAATTATAGCATGTGGTTAAATGATGGATCAAATAGTAACAATTACAAGTCTCAATATACATTTCCATAAAACAACCTTCATATAAAGTACAATGGTCCATATGTAGATTTGTTCAGGGATAGTCATAGTTGGTACATTGCACATTGGAGAAATTACAGAATGGAACCGAAGAAGAGGTAGGCATTAATGCAGACATGTGCAGGTAGTGAACAGGAGACAAAGGCTTACCTTAGTATGACTTAGAGATTATCACGGTTAGAGACAATGAAAAGACCATGTATAGAAACCCTAGAAATTGCAGAAAGAATATTTAGAAAAACTGAACCAAGTATAAAGTTCAAGATTTCACAAGCTCATCTCCTATGATTATATGAGACACACAAGAGGCAAAATTGCATCAAACATCCTTAGTGAGAACTTTCCATCACATGGAGAAAGATGTTGTGAGAGGGAAGCACACAAAAGAGGGAGGGAGTTTTGTCTATGTTTTTCTTACATGACCATGAATTATACTTTCTTTTCAATTGTGCACAGCTATGTTCAAACTATTTTACTCTCCTTTTCTTTGAGAATATTCTTTATCCATCTTTAAAATGATCTTTTAAACTTGACAGTAGCAGGGATACTCAGTAGCTACCAAACTGGGCTACTGAAGTGCCAGGTTTGAATCATGATTTTCTTCCTGGATGTGCCCAATGTTAACTGCAACCCAACACCCATATAGAGTTAATCTCTACTGTCATTTTATTTCATGGATTCTCAATACAGCTTAAGGTTCCTGTAACTTTAAATTATTCCAATGTCCCCTTGTTTCTGCAGGTCTGAAATCACTACTTTTATTTTTTTAAGGCAACCATTAGAATCACCATCTATTTTCAAAGCAATAAAAATTCATCTTGCACAAAAGCAAAGCCTCTACTTTGATTTCGTCCCCTCTTCCTGTAATACTTCCTGCAAAACTGTGTGTTGTGATGAGGCTGTCAGGTCCTCAGTTGCCACAGCCTTCTCTGCAAATTGTTTTGAACTGCTTTGCATTCATAGACCCACTAAGGCTTCTATATGAATTTTAAATAATAAAATTGTCAACCCCAGAATAACGTGACTTGCTGACAGACTTTCAGCCCTATTTCTGACAACAAACTGGCTGTATTTGTAATACAATATCATCATTCTGAACTTTTAATAAAATTGGTAAACCACAAAGTGACAGAGAAGAGGTGATAAAGGAGCCATAATCTCCAGGTGACACTCTTTTTATAGGCCAATATCTTTCAATATAGAAATATATAAGGCCAATATAAGAAGTTAATAAACTGAAATTTAAAGTATTAAATGCATTGAATCCACAATTATGCTTTTTCCATTCCATGCAGCCTAGGTGTCTAATTCCTAATATCTTGACTTTGGGTATCTAGATATCTTATATTCTAAACAGACGTCTACAGGCAGTTGTCAGATAAATTATGAAGATACTTTTGCTACAAAGTGCATATATCTACATGCCTTTTGAGTAACAATTTATCTGATTAAAACAGCCAAGATGGAACTTCAGCAGCTGAGTTGTATTTATATATACACTCAAATTTTATATAATTTTTTTAGTTTATACATGTGATCAAAGCCAATTCTGACATTTCCAGAGAAAATAAATGAAAAATAATTAACTTTAATCTAAAGTGAGCAACAGTTAAGGCCTTTGTACCAATGCCATAATGATAGAAAAGAATTACTCTCCACATTTCATTTCCTTCTGAAAAATGAAGTATTAATACATACCAGTTGAGAGATGATAAATAAATAGATACATACATATATACATATAAAGATAGATAGATAGATAGATAGATAGATAGATAGATAGATAGATAGATAGATAGATAGCAGTTTTCTAGGAGAGAGTAAGTTTGTACACATTGTCTCAGTTGACAATATAGTTGAACAGTTGCAGAGCCTTCTGTCAATTTGTTATTTTATGAAAATAAAAAAGCAAATGAAGATAAATTATATTTCAAGCAATCTCATTTAAAGAATAACACTTTTTCCTGGTGTAAGTTTTAATTACAGTATCTTTTAAGAGAAATACATTCTTGTGTATGGACATTACTTTTAAAGCATATAGATTTTACAGTCTTCAGGTATGTTATTGAAAATGAAAAAATAATGTTGTGACTGGAAAATCTTGGATACTGTTATTTTTCCTGTAATCCCAGCCATGTTTGCATCATTTATTACATCTAGTAATAAAATATTCATTAATTAGGAGAAAACTATGTAAGTCATAGTATTTTCATTATTGGAAGACAATGCAGCACTAAAAAAGTCTCACATTGACCTCTGGTAAATATGGAAAGATGCATAGTATCATATATCCAATGGATACTATTTTATGTGACTTTAGGTGCAGAAATTAGTGGGGGTTATTCTCTCCCTGTTATAGAGCTATTAGCAACTAAGCTTCAAACACCAGAAGAAATCACAGTCCCCTCTCTATGCAAGAGCTATGACATCTTTTTCCACTACTCAAAATACACATATTAATTCCCATTTTCACTTCTGAAATAAAGTTACTCATGGTGCTGACTTTCTTTGATGATAAACTACGATATGGGCTTTAAGCTTAAATGAACTCCTTTTTTCCGCAAGTTGCTTTTGGTCATGGTGTTTTTCATAGTAAGAAAAACCCTAGCCAATACACCCAGAGTAATAACAATTTTGTATTTCGTTTAGAAACTTATTAATAAAAAGTTCTCAAATGCTTTTCAGATGATAAGATCGTGGGTGAAACAATTTATCTACACTTTTGTTCCTCTTCATGGCCTCACAGAGTAGGATAGATCATTATAACCACGCTTAAGTGAGTGTAAACTCAACTGCTGACAGTTCTACCCAAGTAAGTATCACAGTTACGATTACAAATTCCAGTCATGCTATTCTCACATCTAGTCCCTTGATCCAAAGATCTTTCTGTTGCTGACAAGTAAACCTTGATACTTTAATCTCAAAGATGAATCACAGCTCTTTTGATCTGACAAAAATGGTTCCTACACTTCAGACTAAGGGGGAAATTCCCAGTCTTCTTCAATTATGTTTTATAACAATTTATTTAATTGTTTTAATTTCTTGTTTTTAGATATTATAATTGTACCATCTTTCCCTTCCCCTTGCTTCTTCCAAACCCTCCCATATACTTCTATTGTCTCTCTTTCAAACTCATGTTCTTTGCTATATGACATATTTATGTTTAAAATATGTTTACAAGTATATCCTGCTAAGCCTACATAATTTTAATTATGTGTATGTTGTCAGGGATGACCATTTGGTATTGGGCAATCAATGGATGTGATTTTTCCCTCAGGAAGATGATTTCTTCTGCTTCTAGCACTCCTTAGTTGTCTACCTACTGGTGATGTACTTCTTCAGTTATTCTTATCCTTGACCATTTAATTTTTCCTATTTTTAAGAGTAGAGATATTGTGATCATAATAAGAAATTACTTATAGCCATGTTACATTCTATGTCTGTCTGAACCATGCAGATGACAGAAACTCCTGAATATCAGAGTTTTCTTCAAGATCATCAAGGATAGACTGCAGGATAATACATCCAAACTCCCAGGGTGTTTCTCAATATTTGAGTACACGGATAAGACCTGTGGTAGCTAATTAGGGTTTTCTTATTTCTTGTTTAGCTTTTCCAAGAATTTTCAGTATCAAAGCAAAGGCAACAACATAAGACTATTTGGGAATTATGACATATCAATTGAAAAATAACTCTTGATTTTATATAAATAATTCAAAATTACACTTCCACTTTTCTAAATTCTTTGTAAATTACTTTCTTTTTCTTTTTTATTTTTTTGTTTTGTTTTATGGTTTTTTTAACATTTTTATTTTCTATTAATCACAGGTTGTGTACTTTGTATCCCAGCCATATCCCCCTCCTGAATTCCCTCCCTATCCCACCCATCCCTCCCTCATCTCCTCCCTGCCCATTTCCAAGTCCACTGATAGGGAAGGACCTCTTCCCCTTCCATTTAACTCTAGCTTATCAGGTCTCTTCAGGAATGGCTGCAATGTCCTCTTCTGTGACCTAGCAAGGCTACTCCTCCCTCCAGGGACAGGAAGGTCGAAGAGCCAGCCATTGAGTTCGTGTCCAAAATAGTCCCTGTTCCCCTTACTAGTATACCCATTTGGGTATTGAGCTACCATTTGCTACATACAAGCAGGTTTATAACCATATATGGTCCTTGGTTGGAGAGACAGTCTCATAAAAGACCCCTCTGCCCTGATCTATTTGGAGGTTGTGAAGCTCCTGACCTCTCCAGGTCATGCTAACTCCCCCTTCTTCCATATGATTCCCTGCACTCTGCCAAAGGGTTGGTTATGTTTCTTAATCTTTCTGAGGCCCTCTGTGGTAGGCTCTTGTCCTGCTACTTATTTTCTCCTACATCCAATGTCCATCCCATTTGACTTTCTAAGTGAGGATTAATCCTCTTACCCCAGGTCCTCTTTCTTGTTTATCTTCTTTAGGTATATAGATTTCAGTATGTTTATCCTCTCTTATAGGTCTATATAAGTGAGTATATACCATGTGTGTCTTTCTGCTTTTTGGGATACCTCACTCAGGATGATCGTTTCCAGGTCCCACCATTTGCCTGCAAATTTCATGATTTCCTCATTTTTAATTGTTGAGTAATATTTGCAACTGGCAAAGAGCTCCTCTCAGAGCCTGCATGAGACAAATAGTCTGCTTCTGTGGACCATCTGAATCAGTCCCATATCCAACACCTGGGACCAAAACAAAAACATGTTTATATCCACAACAGAAATCAATAGTAAGAGCAATTTTAGAAAATTCAAAAACACATGAAAATGAAACATCAGGATCCTGAATAACAAGAGAGAGAAAGAGGGAGGGAGGAAGGTACAGAGGGAGGTTAAGAGGGAGAAAGAAAGAACTTAAAATAATCTTGAATCTAATGATAATATTGTACACATAGTATCAAAATCTGTGGGATGAAGCAAAGCTGTTTTATGCAATAAATAACAAATGAGGGAATATCTTCATTTACCACCATATGATTGTCTAAAGCCAATAGATATAGAAGAAGTACTTGGTAAAATTCAACATTCTTTAATGTTAAAACTCAATAAAACCAGGTATAGAAGAATATACTTCAATAAATAAAGGTCATATTTGGCAAAATCATAGCTAATAATTACAATAAATGAAATATGTTACTGTAAGACAACATAGCCATACCTGCCATGTCTATTCAATAGTGTTATTGTGGTTTGCATGTGGAATGTTCAGGAGATAGAACCTTGCTGGAGGAAGTATGGGGAAGGTCTTGCGTTTCTGTAGTTGGGCTTCAATTCCTGTTTTATTGCTTTCTGACTGCGGTTGCAATGTGACTGTCCAGTCTCCAGGTCATGTTCCATTCCTACTTTGCATCATGGAGTGTCTCCCCTCAAACTGTAATCTAGAATAAACACTTTTTTCCTAAGATTGCTTCTTGTTATTTTTTGTTATTGTTGTTATAACAATAAGGGAAGTAACAGTTAATGAGAAGCAAGGCTATTGTTATGAAAAAGTATGGATTCTTAAGCCGTTGTAACTGGTATATGGGAGGAATGTAGAAGGGTTTGGAGTTCCAGATTATGAAACCCCTCAAATGCTATAAACAGAGATTAATGGAATACTCTGGTGAGAATTTAGAAACTAGAAAGCTGAGAAAAATGCAGACTGTGGGGACCTAGCTTATTGTGTTTCGTTGCGGAGCAAGGACTCTGTTAGGAATG
The DNA here is from genome assembly GCA_028658305.1 of Pachyuromys duprasi. Lineage (NCBI taxonomy): Eukaryota > Metazoa > Chordata > Mammalia > Rodentia > Muridae > Pachyuromys > Pachyuromys duprasi. Next base: position 61,163,201 of record CM053762.1, on the reverse strand, counting down.
AGGACAGAGGTTATTCAGGTTATATTCTGAGAAAGAATATGGCTGTATGCCTGTGTCCTGAGAACTTGCATAAGGTTGAGTCTAAGGACAACAGAGATGCAAGGGAAGGACAACCGAAGCTCCTCTGAGTGGAAGTGATACCATCAAGAGTCCCAGATGACAAATGTAGAGCTGCAGTATTTGGTATTTTCCTTTGTGTGTTTTTGCTTTACTTTGGTTTGATCATTCCTCTCTTTTGAAATAGGAATGTTTACCCCATGTGATTATATGTTAGAAGTATGTATCTTGTAGTTTGATTTTACAAGGGCTCACAGTAAAGAGTTTACCCTGAAACTCGGAAGAGACTAGGGTTTTTGCACTGTTAGAATGTTAAGTACTATAGAGAGCTGAATGTTGTGGTTTAATTATGAAATGCCCACCATAGGCGCATATGCCCACTATAGGTTCAGGCTTTTGAGCACTTAGCCTCCTGCTGGTGATACTTGTTTGGGAAATTGTGGAACCTTTATGAGATAAGAGACTTATTGGAGATAGTGGATCAGTGGAAACAGGTCTTGGGATTTATAACTCAGTCCTAATTCCTATTCATTCTCTTTCCTGGCTGTGGAGATGATGTGACCAGCTGGTCTTGTGCTTCTGCCACTGTACCTCTCCTGCAGGGCTTGGACCAGTGCCCTCAGACTCCACACTGGCATAAATTCCTTCCTCCTTAAAATCCCTCTTGTCTGATATTTTGTTATAATAATAATAAGAAAAGTAACCAATACAAGAGTATTAGACACCTTACCTAGAGAAATTAGACACGGCAAGAAAAAAATATAAGCATCATCCAAATTTTAAAGGAAGAAGTTATATGGTCCCCTTGTCTATATGGTATGATCTTATATACAGAAAACTAATAACAATCAAAAAGCAATTTGAACTTTTCAAAACAATAGCAAAAATAATTTCAGTCTCTGTTACAGAGCAGTCTAGGAGAGCCTGAGTTACAACATGATACCCTGTCAAAAACCAAGAAAAATAATATGAAACAGAAACCAGGAAGGTTTTCTCATTCACAATAGCGTCTAAAGAAATATTTAGGAATAAAATTGAACAATGAAGTTGAACAGTGAAACTGAAAAAGAAAAGTTGGAAGATATCACATGATTAAATGTCCATATTACCCCAAATTGTGCATAGATTCACAAAATTTCTAGCAAAATGCCAATAACATTTTTCACAGAAACAGAAAAAAGAATCCCTAGATTTACCTGGAACTAGAAAATAATCTAAATAGCTAAAACAATCTTAAGTTAAAAAGAAGAAAGCTGCAGGCATAATACTAGATTAAAAATACTATAAGCCATAGTAATCAAAAGGTCATCATGATGTTAGAATCAAAACAGGAGTATAGAATAATGTAAAAGAACATAGATGCTAGAGTCATCATGCACTTGTGAATTAGTTTTTGACAGAAGTATTCAGGACATAGAAAAGAATGAAAATATAACCTTTGCATGAGCACATACATGCGCGCACGCACACACACACAAATGTCAAAATGGACAAAACAAAGATTGAAAATGAGAAAAAAAAAGAATAAGTGAATAAGCATTTTTTGGAAAGAAGATGCCCAACAGCCACATGATCTTCTTTGTGAGAGATCTATAAAAATTGAACTCATGGAAGTTTTGAGTAGAATAGTGGTTACCAGGACTGAGAGTGTTGGGAATATACAAGTTAAAGCCCATAGAATTGTAGCCTATGGCAGCTCAGCATCCAAGTGGGTGGGTTTCCCTTGTTAGGGAAATAGGGACCATCTCTGACATGAACTCAGTGGCTGGCTCTTTGACTCCTCCCCCCGCCCCTAAACCCAAGGGAGGAGCAGCCTTGCTAGGCCACAGAGGAGGACATTGCAGCCAGTTCTGATGAGACCTGATAAACTAGGGTCAGATGAAAGGAGAGGAGGACCTCCCCTATCAGTGGACTTAGAGAGGGGCAGAGAGGAGATGAGGGAAGGAAGGTGGGATTGGGAGGGAATGAGGAAGGGGGTTACAGCTGGGATATAAAGTAAATAAACTGTAATTAATATAAAAAATAAAAAGAAAAGAGTAAAAAAATTCTGATTAAAACAAAAGCCCATAGAATTTTAGTTAAGAAGGTTAAGTCAAGAATTCTAATTTATCATAGTTACTGTAGTTAATGCAGTTATAAACTCTTATCACAGTATACTCGTAAGCATGTAACTCATTTTGGTATATCCATTATGGAAAATAACATAATGGGTCCCTCTCCAAACAACAAAACAAAACAGCACAGTCAACTAAACAAACAAACAAAACTCAAGAACTACCACATTATCCAGCAGATCCAATGCTGAGTATAATTGAAAGAAGATGGAATCAGTGGGTGGGAAAGACGTTGTTACTTCTATATTTATTGGAGACTACTCACAATGACTGAGATACAGAATCAACTAAGTATTTATGGTGGATGGATACAGAAAATATGATGTATAGACAGACACAAAGAGTCCTCTTCAGACTTAGAAAGAAAGAGAACATTTTATCATCTGTGGCCCCTGGATGTTACATGAAGTAAACCAAAAGAAGAACAACTAATCAACAAAACAAAACGAACAGAACAAAAACAAAGTGCTTTCACTTGATCTTAACCATTCTGATGGGTGAAAGGTGAAATCTCAGGGTCATTTTGATTTGCATTTCCTTGATGAGTAAGGACGTTGAACATCTCTTTAAGTGTTTTTCTGCCATTCAATATTCTGTCACACAATTGGATGTCATACGTGAGTGCTTCTTTTTATAAACTAACTTTCCCTTCATTATTTGGGATTAAAGCATGTGTCACCACACCTGGACCTAAGCTTCTCTTTACCTGATTCTTGCTTTATACCAGGGTGGCCTTAATCTCAGATCTGCTTGCCTCTGTCACCTGGATTAAAGGTGTGAAGGCATTCCACCAGCATCACACAGACCTAGAAGGTCTTTGGAAGTGATGTCTTATCAGAGCAGCCATGTTCTGAATTAAAATTCCTCTACATAGTATTTTCTACTTGAAATAATTACTGTCACTGTCATTACAACTTAACTTTGAGAATCCCCCAACCCCGTAGAAAAGACAGTTTTGCTTGGAATAATGTTGTCTTTAGAGGCTGTGTTTCTTTGTGAAAAGCTTGGACTCGCCATTATCTCTACTGAATGATAAAGCACTGTGGTGGTCTAATAATGTATCATACTCAGATTCTGTATATACTCTACTATAAACAGAAAAAAATACTGAGAAAACCGAGAGCCACATATCTTGAACACCTAAGCAATCATTCCCCAGAGGTCCAGCTTTTTACTCAGTGAGTTTATTGAGGCTATCCACAGAAGCATGGTGATGCTCATACAGCCTCATGACCAAAATTTCATCTCATGCTTTTTGACCACCTCCTCCTGAGAGCCTGCGGGGGGTGGTGGAAGCAGCCTTACCAGGCCACAGAGGAAGACAATGCAGCCAGTCCTGATGAGAACTGATAGAATAGGGTCAGATGGAAGGGGAGGAGGACCTCACCTATCAGTGGGAGAGAGGCATGGGAGGAGACTAGGGAGGGAGGGTGGGATGGAGAGAGAATGAGGGAGGGGGCTACAGCTGGGATACAAAGTGAATAAACTGTAATTAATTAAGCAATAAGTAATATTTTTAAAAGTTGGTCAAAGGAAAAAAATAGTATTGTAGTTCCATGCCCAAATTTGAGTTCACTCCTCTGAAGAGTGTCTACTATCCCTCAGTAATTTCTTAGTCCTTGTAATTATTTAGGAAGGCTTTTTTTAAGACCTTGTATATTTTATGGGTTTTATTTAGGCTTATGTGCCTTCATCCACCCTCCAGGAATGAATGTCTTAAGTCAGAGGAAACAGCTAGGGCACACCTACCAAAAATAGCAAGACAATTTTTGAATGTTTGATAAATGTCAGATAAATTTGAATGTTTCAATTCAGAAGAAAAAGGTATAAAACACCTACCAGTATAGTCAGACAATTTTGTCTGTGTTTGCTCTCAAAGCTAATCCTGCCCGTAGATATTTACCTAAGAATTTGGATGAAGAGAAAAGTATCAGCACACCAGTTATATAAACATGTTCCTTCTGTCTTGTCTGTTCTTTCCTGCAGCAGTCAAACTAGATATGACATGTTCATTGTGATAATGTCATTGCATATTCTATAGTATAAGATGACATTTGTACCTCATTCTGTTGGAAGTAATTGAAACTCTCTTCTCTCTCTCTCTCTCTCTCTCTCTCTCTCTCTCTCTCTCTCTCTCTCTCTCTCTCTCTCTCTCTGTGTGTGTGTGTGTGTGTGTGTGTGTGTGTGTGTGTGTGTGATGGTAGCCAAATAACAGGCTCAAAAGAAATGTGAGACTCAGAAACTGGTGTTTTCAAACCTTCCTGCTGTTAAAGAGTAAGAAGTAGCAACACCATAAATCTCAGAGTTAAGATGAACCATTAAACCAAATGTGCAAGGCTAACATTTGAAAGTGTTGACTACCTTTGTCCTTCTCCCTATATGTAATTTTCTGGGTAAAGATGAGATTTTAAGACAAAGCTTTAAGATCCTAATCCACAGTCTTAAAAGATTGCTGAGCTCTGAATATAATAGAGCTTACAAATTGAGTTCCTGGGATTTGCTTATGTACTGATACCTGTAGGATTTCTTATAATGGCTGCTATCCATTCTCCATGTTCCTTCTCCTTCCTCACCACCCCTGGTCATCCCCTCAGTGTGGCAAGGTATGTCCCCCCCACCATTTGAAGAAGTGGAGACACTTTTCAATGGTAATTGTTTCCTGAGCAGTTGACTTACTTCCAACCTAACAGAATATTGATGAAATTGGGCTGTAAAGTCGGTTTGGGTGTCCAGTCTTACTCATCCATTTAGTCTATTTGCACTGACTTTGTCTCTTTAGTGTAACACATCTGATTTAATCACTTTTTTTCAGTCTAGTATCATGGTCCTCTCCACTGCTTTTAGAGAACTTACTTATGCTCACAGCCCTTTTGCAAGAAAATAAAATGAAGAACGATTAGTTAATATCATTTTTTTCACAGTTCCCCAAGGACAACTTAACACAGAAATACATTGTTTGCAATGTAGTTTAAAATAATTGCAAAAGAAGTAACTATTACTCAATTCCTAACTCATAACCAGTATCAGGATTTTTGCTTCTGACCTCATAGTGTCTGTTCCTTCACTTGATCTTGTGGTAACAGGCTTCTTATTTCCACTGTCTAGATGGAGGCCAACAAGTCTACTTCAGAGAGGCTGTGTTTCAGGATGGCTGGAAACTGAATCTACTGATCTCAAACTGTGTTTCTTTCTTTCATGACGAGACAGATATGATAACAATAATGGTGATAATGAGATCTTCAAAATGCTTTATGTCTGACATTTTAATTTTCATTTCTGAAAAAAAGGAACCTTCTTTTATGCCTAAACATAAATAAGAGGTCATGTTTCATGATCTAGAGAAAATAAATTGCTCTTCCAATTTTCCATTGGCTTTTTTGTTGCATTCTATGAAATATTTTTCTGATGAAGTTTTCTTAACTGTAAATAAGGTTAGAAGAAGGGGTAGTCAACCAAAACAATTATAATTGGCTACAAACCTAATCCAATAACCCCAGTTCACCCATATTGTTAAGAGAGTTAATTGGACTCACACAGCCACAAGCTAAATATGTTGTTGTGTGCAAACAGTGAATCCAATTTCCCTCATCAGTGTACCACTGCAACAACACTGTGCAGGCAGGGTAGGGTCAGGAGGAAGAGAGAGCGTCCTGAGGTAAAAGTCCAAAACAGTACCTGTCTGTTCCGAATGATCTGATCCTGCCAGGGAGGGAGCAACAGAGAGAGGACAGACAGACAGACAGACAGACAGACAGACAGACAGACAGACAGACAGACAGACAGAGACAGAGACAGACAGATAGACAGAGAAATTCACCATTGAATCTGTTTCATTTTAATTGAAATAAATATATGTAAAACCTTTTAATACAATGAAGCTCAATCCTGGTCAAAAAAGACCTCCCTCTCTGCTCAGACATGGAGTAAACATTGGATCTGAGATCTGTTCAGAGTAATCTGGTGTCAATGGGCTTTTTTTTTCCAGGTGCTTGTTTTTGCCTGAGTACACCAACATGGTTTTTATTTAAAATTTGAGATATAAGAAAGTTTTCCCCCTTACTTTGCTGTTTGAAATTGCCACCATTTAGGATGGTGCTCAACACATCAGAGTGTAAGGATGGTATCAGTGTGTGGAACCTCAGGTCCTTGGCACTTATCATTCACACTGAAGCTGCACAGGTCAGGGTGCATATAAATTATCTTTGTTTCTGAATGAGAGATATAATTATACAATTATGTTTTTCTTTTACTGGTGAGATTATAATAAGACTGTAAATGGGTTTGTAGGATGATGAAATACACAGAGATCTGAGAAAAACATTCAACCAATGAACTCAATAGCAATAACATAAATACGCATGAAAATTATCTTACTTTCAAAATACAGGTTCTTTTATTCAATCTTAGGAGTCAGGTTATAATGTAATAATAAATCAGTGAATGGAAAGTTTTCATGGGTGATTAAATAAAAAGAGTCTCCTCCATTGGTGCTTTGTAGTAGTGTGTTCTCAATTCCAGTCTGTGTGCCTGTGGACAAATAGGTCAGGTGCCTTCCTCTATCACTCTACATGGTTGTTAAGAACTTGAAGCTCTACTCACTTGCATGCTCCACTTCTTATCTCTCTCCCAGTGCTAGGGTTACAGATGCCTGCCTCCATGTCAGGCTCTTTGTGTTGACACTGGGGATTCAAATTCAGGTTTGCATATGGTGGGGCAATTACTTCATCCACTAAGTCATCTGTCCAGCCTGGGATCTTTGACTTCCAATGTTCTTTATACAAATTAGAATTAACCATCATCTTCTTAAATTCATCTTTTATTCCTTTATCAGAAGTACACTTAGCATTATGAAATGCCTATAGAGTCATAATGTAGATATTTCAGTTGTGCAACTGTAAAAACAGACATTATTAAAGCTTTATGGAGGTTTATGAGATGGTTCAGCCGGGAAATGTGCTTCCTAGCAAGTCTGGTTGAAGAACAGAACTTACTTTCTTATGTTGTCATCTGATCACTGAAAATACATGATGGTACACACACTTATACACACTCAAACACATATACTCACACATACTCATACACACACATTCACTCACACATACATATACACATATACCACACACACACACTAATTCATATATAGAGAAATGAATAAATTTATTCATTTTAAATAAATTTTTAATTTTCTTGAAAAAAATTATGAACCTTAACAACTTATATCCAGACACTGTAAGAACATCAGCCTATAAGTGTTCTTGTTAATGGATGGATATGTAGAAGACACTAAGGTACTTGGAGAAGGCTTTTTAGAGGACAAAAATATGAATTGATGCTACCATGAAATTTAATAACACACACTGCATAACAAATAGTTTCAAATAGGATTAGAAAATGTTGTCACATATAGGACTATTGACACTTTTGTGATAGCAATAGCATACTTTTTACTTGTTACTTCAAATGGGTGTAATGGATTTCTTAGCTAGTATGTATAAAGACATACATAGGTCCAACCGCCAGCACTGCATTAAATGAAGAGAGGAGGTGCTAGAAATAAGATGAGGGGAAGAGAGAAGAATGGACTCATTATATTTATATTGTTCATTTTACTTCTGATTTTGCCCAGATCCTTAATTGGTATCTTTATTTCGTGTGTTTATATTACCATTGAAATCACTGGCTTTTAAAAACTGAACTGTTGGGGGATGTAGAAATTGATCAGTGGTAAAAAGCACTCCTCACTGCTTCTTCAGTTTCCAGGATGCACATGTTGGCTCACAACTATACAAAGTTCAACACGTTTCAGATGATCTGAGGCTTTCTGACTTCTGCACCTGTACACACACACACACACACACACACACACACACACACATACACACACAAACACTGTGTTTCTGAATACATGTAAGCAAATACTTATACACATAAAATAAATGAATATAAACAACTTTGACCAATGAAGTTTTGCTCAGTATTGTAACCATTTCATTAGATATGTTATGCCAGCTTTTGAGAAGTTAGTGTAACCATCCTGTCAAAAAAGTATATTAACTTTATTCTAAAGACACATGTTAACTATAAGACTGTTAAGATAGTGATCCCCAAGAAATTAAAAGTTCTGCAAGAATCTCATACTAGGAAAATAAAAGCCTATGGCAGCCAAACAGAAAATCCAATAAAAATTCGTTCTTCCGAGAAAAGAAACTTACAACATTAAGGAAGTAAGGAAGGGTTAATAGTGGGACAGGCCACACTTTGTCTTGCACTGCTTAAATACACATATTTCTAGTCTTCTATTTAAAATTTAACTTCAAATGCATCACTTCAAAGGTGGACTAAAGGAGTCATTAAATTTCTTTGTCCCTCTTCTCCATGAATATATCTTTATGTTCTGCTTACCTTCAATTTGCTTATTCTGCCTGGCGTATTATGGATTGCGATAGATTGAATGAAAACAGCTGCAATGGGATCATAGGGAGTGGCAATATTAGGAGGTATGGCCTATTTGAAGCAGATATGGCATTTTTGGAGCTGATGTGGCCTTGACAGAAGAAGGATGTCCCTTTGGGGTTTCTAATGCTCAAGCCAGGCCCAGTGACCCTCTCTACCTGCTGACTGTAGAACTCTCAGCTACTCCCAGCAGCATGCCTGCCTGCATGCTGCCATGCTTCCCGCTGTGATGACTGGCACAGCCATACCCACTGGAAACAACAAAAGTCATGAAGTCAGCAGAGCTGTTTGACACAACTTCAGCAAAGCTGACCTGAGTGCTGTGATTGCTGTCATTTTGCCTCTCATTTTTCTGTGTTGGTCTCTGCATGTTGCATTCTTGAGCACATTCTGTGTTCTTACTCATTTTACATCTTTTTTTCTGAGAAAATAATGTCTGAATCTTTTTAGGAAAGTCCTAAACTTACTGCCCCTTCTGCTTTTAGGGAAATAACTTTACCTGGTCCTATACGGAAGCCTTCCTTATGCCCTAGACATTGTGTACAGATAAGCACAAAACTAGGAATTGCTAAATGAGGATCCAGGAATCTTCTTGCAGTATCCACCCCTAAGCAAAAACTCAAACAGTATATTTGTAAGAGGGAAAACGTAGAAATAATTGACAAATTCCAAATGGCCAGGAGAATTGGAATCAGATTCAAGACCTCCTTTTAAACTATGCTTAGAGCTCTTTGGAAATGTAGTTTTTTGTTTTTTGCCATTCCACAAATATTTATTAAATATGTACTGTGTGCCAGCACGATTCTCGGAAGAGAGTAATTAACAAAACAAAAATAACTTGCCCTGTAGAGTGTACAGTCTGGTGGAGAGGACAGAAAAACAAATGAAGATATAAATTAATATTCAGAGGGTGGTGCATACCCATAATTCCAGCACTTAGGAACACAGCAGGAGGATTAGAGTTCAAAACCAACCTCAGCTACAGGAGGATTTTAAGGCCAGGGTGAACTACATGAGTCTTTGCTTAGATATAAATAAATAAACAAATATAAATGGATAATTACAAAGTGTGATTGATGCTATGAAGAAAGTAAGTAGTATCCTCTTTAGATAGGATGGCCAGGGAGGGCCTCTCTGAAAAGAGGGCATGTGAGTTATTACCTACTGAGTGAGAAGCTGGTCACACAAAGAGAAAGAAGTAACTGTCAGGACAGGTGATGAGGCTCCACAGAAGGGAAGAGGCTGCTGGATTCTAACCACAAGCTTGTGGACCAGCCAGGCTCCCAGTCAGTGAACTCCAGGTTCAGTGAGAGACCCTGTCTCAAAAAATAAGGTGGAGAGTGATTGAAGAAGACACCCAAAATCAACCTCTGGCCTATACACACACATCCTCATACATGTGACCATAGATGCAAGAATACATGCACTGGTCCCCATACACATGTGGACATACACACACTTATGCTAACGTACACACATACAAAATGGCCACATGAGTGAAGGAAGGAGGGAAGAGAGTGGCTGCAGGTACCTAGATGTATTTCCGGATTCTCCCCTGCTCCCCACCCATCTCCCTAAACCCCTGTGCTGAGCCAAGATTCCAAGACACCAGGCATCCGAATGAACTTTGTTGCATGGATTGAGAAACAGCTCCACTCAGTATTAGTCACAGTTCTCTAGAAAACAGACCTGATAGAACGAATATATTCATATCTGAAGAATGAGATAGATTCTTCTCAGATTCTGCTCTTCTTAGAGCAGCTTACAGGTTATCCTCTTACTATTCTGACAATGGCTGTCTCTTGAAGAAAAGTCCAAAAAAACAGTAGTTGTTCAGGCCATGAGGCTGAATGTCTCAGCTGGTCTTCAATATACGCCAGGATTCTGAAGATATAGGCTCTAATGCCACTGAAGGGATGAACTTGCCAATGAGAATAAGGACAAGCAGGCAAAGCTAAGGAGCTTCCTTCTTCTATGCCCTTTAGAAAGGCTGTCGCAAAGGATGAGGCTCAGATTTAAAGTGGGTCTTCCCACCTCGAAAGATCTTTAAAGACTGGGGATTGTACAGGGCACATCCCTGGAGGAATACAATTCAGTAAATAAGATAGGATGACTAAAATACCTTTTCCTACTTAATAATGTACATAATGAAATGATATAATTAAAAGAAATAGGCATTAGTATTTGCTATCCAGAAAAAGACCAGTTCACATATTTTCTATTTGTCTGAAGACTGCAAATACTGCCATCCCAAACCACGCTGTCAGATAATAAATATGTTTGCCTTGGCAGAGACATTCTTTAGATTCTTTGAATTGGAGCTATAGGGCTGATAATAAAAATAAATTCTGTTCTATTTGTACTTCTAGTTGTGACTGAACCTGTATTCTCAGACATGTAATAAAAAAATCAAACACATGCCTGTAGATAAAATGATATAATCAGTACTTTTTGGATAAGTATTAGTCTATCTTGTTCTGTAAAACCTGTATAAATACAGAAGCAATCTGATTGCTAGTCAGTCAGTTCTGCAAGATTTTTCTGACCACTGCACCTCGCTTATCCCTTGCTGACTCATTATTTCATCCCCAGGGACCCTGTCAGCTGCTGGGTCTGGTCCCAAGCAGATGACAATGAACTAAACCTATGAACTATTAGCCAGCCTCAATGAAATGTTTTCCTTTGTAAGGATTGGCAAAGTTATGGTATTTCTTCATAACATAGAAGCCCTAAGATGTGGCTAGATTGCTGAAACTAAACTCACATATTGCAGACTGCAGTCTTAAGTTTGGTAGTATAAGGTTCCAAAGGAATTATATTGCTTTGCTTTTTCATATTTCTTACTTTTCTATGTTGCTTTTTGTGCATTGTATAGAACTGATATTCTGATATTTCAGTTCTATTGTTGTTCTCTTATTTTCTATTGTATGTTGGTTTTTTAGGTGGCTATTCCTCTTTTCAGTTTATCTCCACTTCTATTCAGAATAGACAAAGCAAAGCATAACCAAAAAAAAAAAAGCCCTTTTAAACAAACTATGTTTTAAAGCACTGTAAAAAGCAATTAGATTTTAGTATGTTTATCCTGTATTATATGTCTAATATCAACTTATGAGTGAGTGTATACCCTGTGTGTCTTTCTTCTTCTGGGATACTTCACTAAGGATGATATTTTCCAGTTTCCACCATTTGCTTGCAGATTTCATGATTTCCTTATTTTTAATTGCTGAGTAGTATCCCATTGTGTAAATGTACTACAATTCCTGTATCCATAACTCAGTTGAGGGGCATCCGGGTTGTTTCCTGCTTCTGGCTATTACAAATAAAGCTTCTACAAACATGGCTGACCAAATGTCCTTGTTGTATAATTGAGCATCTTTTGGATATATGCCTATAAGTAGATATTAGACATATAATATAGGATAAACATATAAAATCTGTACATGTAAAAAAGCTAATCAAGATGGAGGACCCTGGCTAAGATGCTCAATCCTCATTCAGAAAGACAAAGAGGATGGACATCAGAAGAGGGAGAAAACAGGGGAAGAACAGGAGCCTACCACAGAGGGCCTCTGAAAGATTCTACCCTCCAGGGCATCAAAGCAGATGCTGAGACTCATAGCCAAACTTTGGGCAGAGTGCAGAAAATCTTACGGAAGAAGGTGGAGATAGAAAGACTTGGAGGAGTCAGGAGCTCCACAAGGAGAACAACAGAAAAAAAATAAATTGGAGAGAGGATCCAAGATGGCGGCCCGGGGAGGACACTGTGACCGAGGAGTAGGACAGCAGTGTAGCTGCAGCGACCAGGAGACTGAACTCTGGGACCTAAAACACCAGCGTTTGTGATTGCCAGGTGAGCAGAATTCCTACGGTGAGGAAATCAAGTGGGAAAGTCCTAGGGACACCCTGTTAATCCCTGGAAAAACACAGAAAAAAAATAAATTGGAGAGAGGATCCAAGATGGCGGCCCGGGGAGGACACTGTGACCGAGGAGTAGGACAGCAGTGTAGCTGCAGCGACCAGGAGACTGAACTCTGGGACCTGATCTTAATACACAGCCCTGATCTTAATACACAGCTTCCCTCGGTGCCACCAGCCGCTGGGACCTGGACACACACTGTCCCAGCCTGACTGAGACACCCTAGAGACCATTCCAGTCTGGGTGCATCAGCTGCGCACCTAGGCTAACCCTGATCTGACCGTGCAGCCTCCCCCCACCCCACCAGCCTCCCGCCACTAGCCAGCTGCCATCTCTGACTGGGACAGAGTTGATGGTCCAAACTGAGGCACCTCAGATACCATTCCAGACATGGGAGAAACGGCGGGCTCACATCTGCCAGCCCTGATCTGACCACGCAACCTCCCACCACTCTGCCAGCCACCATCTCTGACCAGGACACAGAGCTCCCAGTCCAGACTGAGGCACCTCAGATACCATTCCAAAAATGGTATGAAATGGGAGAAACAGCGGGCACACATCTGCTAGCTCTGATCTGAACATGCAGCCTCTTGCAGACCTGCCAGCCGCCATCTTGGACCAGGACACATAGTTTCTGGTCAGACTCAGGCACTTCAGGTACCACTCCAGACCTGGGAGAAACAGCAGGCACACATCTGCTAGCCTTGAGCTGAACATGCCTCTCCCATGGCGCCTGTGCCACCAGCTACCACCCCGGACCAGGACATATAGTATCTGGCCCATACTAAGGTGTCCCCAGATACCATCCCAGAATGGGGTATACAGCCCCTAGCTCAGAAGGAGGTGCCAAGTCCCCAGATCAGAGGAGAGCCCTTAGCAGCAAGCCCAGGTCAGAACGCGGAGACTCCAGACCAGAGCAGCATTCCCAGCTGCCATCTCAAACCTGGACACTCAGCCTCTGGCACAGAGTGAGGTGCAAAGCCTCCAGACCAGAGTAGCGACCAGCCTGCAGTGCTCACAGCTTCTAGCACAGGGCACAGAGCCGGGCACACAGAGCCCACAACAGAGTATGTGTCCCTCCCACAGTGTCACCCACTGACCTCAGAGTCCAGCCTGCTGAAACGCCACAGAGTGAAGGACACTGGGAATTCAGGAAAGCTGCACAAGCTTTGTCCGCAGTCTGTGCTTGCTAAATGCCCTAGCACCCTCATCCCCTCCTGCACTTGCTCCCAAACCCCATAGCTCAACCATATACATGCCCCTAACACTCCCCTTTAAAACACCTTCCAAGCCAATGCGCACTTGCGCGGGCACACACACACACACACACACACACACACACACACACTTACTCCCCCTCCCCAACAAGGAAACTGCACCAGCGGCCTTTCCTCCCACAGAGACAACTGAGGTAACAACACACACTATCAAAACACTGGAACTCCTTGATCTTCTTGAAGAATACTCCAGACACCAGAGATTGACAGTTCCAGTCTGAAGTTCAGCCTCAAAGAACAAACAGCTCCTTGATTATATATAAACAAATGGCCAGAGGTCATTTGAAATAAGAACTCACCCAATAAAAATCAGGACACCCTGGCCCCACCAGCAACACTCAAAAGCAATGGAGATTTTAATTCAGAAGAGACACAGGAAAATAATATTAAAGCTATGCATATACAGTTACTAGAGGAACAAAAACAGGAAATGAACAAAGCCCTCAAAGAAATACAGAAGAAAATAACTGCCCACATGGAGGAACAATTAAAGACATACAGAGAGGAAACAAACAAAAGTAGCCACATTCAATCAGATGAAGGAAATGGTACAAAGCATGAAAACAGAATTAGAATCTATAAAGAAAACACAGAGAAAAACCTGGAACTGGAGTACTTAGAGAAAAGATCAGGAACCACAAAAGTAAGGATCACCAATAGAATACAAGAGAGGGAAGATAGAATCTCAGAAACTGAAGATACACTGGCTGAAATGGATTCCTCACTCAAGGAAAACATAAAATCAGAAAAGTCCCAAACACAAAACATCCAAGAAGTCAAGAATGCCATGAAAAGACAAAACCTAAGAATAATAGGAATAGATGAAAAAGAAGACTACAGGCTCCAAGGACCGGAAAATATTTTTAAGAAAATCATAGAAGAAAATTTTCCCAACTTAAGGAAAGAAATGTCCATAAACATACAAGAAACTTACAAATACCAAATAGACTAGACCAGAAAAGAAATACCTCTTGTCACAACATAGTCGAAACACTAAACGTACAAAACAAAGAAAAAATATTAAAGGCAGCAAGGGAAAAGGATCAAATAACATATGAAGGGAAACCTATCAGAATCATACCAGACTTCTCATCAGAAACTATGAAAGCCAGAAGGGCCTGGGCAGAGGTCATGCAGTCTTTAAGGGAACACAGATGCCAACCCAGACTACTATACCCAGCAAAGCTTTCAATAAACATAGATGGAGAAAACCAAACATTCCATGACAAAACAAAATTCAAGCAATATCTGCACAGCAACCCAGCCCTACAGAAGATTATAGAAGGAAAACTCCAATCCAATGAAAACAACTACACCAAAGAAAATATAGGATTCAGATAACTTCCCAACAAAAAGAGGAAAAAAAGCAATAAATCATAGTAAGACTACCATCTCAACAATAAAAGGAACTAAGAGTCATTGGTCACTATTATCTATCAACATTAATGGACTCAACTCTCCAATAAAGAGACACAGAAATAACAGAATGGTTGAAGAAACAGGATCCAACAGTTTACTGCATTCAAGAAACACACCTATGCAACAAAGATAAACACTACCTCAGAGTAAAGGGCTGGAAAAATGTGTTTCAAGCAAATGGACCCAGAAAACAAGCTGGGTTAGCAATCCTAGTATCTAATAAAATAGACTTTCAAACATCACTAATCAAGAAAGATGAAAAAGGGCACTGCCTTCTCATCAAAGTTAAATTCGTACAGGAGGACATCACAATTTTGAACAGATATGTCCCAAATACAAGATGACCCACATTTGTAAAAGAAACATTATTTAAGCTGACATCACACATGGATCCAAACACCCTAATAGTGAGAGACTTCAACACTCCACTCTTACCAAGGGACAGATCATCCCATGAGAAGCAAAACAAGGAAACAAGGGCACTTACAGAGGCCATAAATCAAATGGACCTAATAGATGTCTACAGAAATTTTAACCCAGATCAAAAGAGTATACCTTCTTTTCAGCATTTCATAGAACCTTCTCCAAAATAGACCATATTGTTGGTCACAAAACAAGCCTCAGCAGATACAAGAAAATTGAAATAAACCCTGGTATCCTATCTGATCATCGTGGTCTAAAAATGGACCTCAACAACAACAGAAACAGCAAAAAGCCTGCACATACTTGGAAATTGAACAACTTTCTATTCAAGGACAGCTTGGTTAGGGAAGAAATAAACAAAGAAATTAAAGACTTCCTAGAATTCAATGAAAATGAAAGCACAACATACCCAAACTTATGGGACACAATGAAGGCAGTGCTAAGAGGAAAGTTCATTGCACTATGTGCCTTCAAGAAGAAATTTGAAGTATCTCATACAAGCAACTTAATGGCCCAACTGAAAGCCCTAGGAAAAAAAAAGAAGCACATATACCCAAGAGGAGCAGCTGGCTGGAAATAATCAAACTCAGGGCTGAAATCAATCAATTAGAAACAAATAAAACTATTCTAAGAATCAAAGAAACCAAGAGCTGGTTCTTTGAGAAAATCAACAAGATAGACAAGCCCCTAGCCAAACTAACAAAAAGGCAGAGAGAAACTTTCCAAACCAGCAAAATCAGAAATGAAAAGGGGGACAT
>CM053762.1:61133759-61146684 GCA_028658305.1 Pachyuromys duprasi | reverse complement strand
TCCCTACGAAAAAAAAAAAAAAAAAGCCCTTAGCCAGATGGTTTTAGTGCAGAATTCTACCAGACTTTCAAAGAAGTCCTAACACCAATTCTCTCTAAACTGTTCCACAAAACAGAAATAGAAGGAAAATTACTGAACTCATTGTATGAACCCACAGTCACCTTGATACCTAAACCACACAAAGACCCAACAAAAAAAAGAGAACTTCAGACTTATCTCTCTTATGAACATTGATGCAAAAATACTCAATAAAATACTTGCAAACCGAATCCAAGAGCACATAAAAGATATCATCCACCATGACCAAGTAGGCTTCATTCCAGTCACGCAATGGTGGTTCAATATACTGAAATCCATCAATGTGATCCACCATATAAACAAACTGAAGGAGAAAAAACACATGATCATCTCCCTAGATCCTGAAAATGCATTTGACAAAATCCAACATCCATTCATGTTTAAAGTCTTGGAGAGATCAGGGATACAAGGCACATACCTAAACATAGTAAAGACAATATTCAGCAAGCCTATAGCCAACATCAAACTCAATGGAGAGAAACTTAAATCAATCCCACTGAAATCAGGGACAAGGCAAGGCTGCCCATTGTCTCCATATCTCTTCAACATAGTACTTGAAGTCCTACCAAGAGCAATAAGACAACTAAAGGAGATGAAAGGGGTACAAATTGGAAAGAAGTGGTCAAATTATGTCTATTTGCAGGTGATATGATAATATACATGAGTGACCCCCCAAATTCAACCACAGAACTCCTTCAACTGATAAACACCTTCAGCAAAGTGGCTGGATACAAAATCAACTCAAAATAATCAGAAGCCCTCCTGTACACCAAAGAAAAGAGGACCGAAAAAGAAATTAGGGAATCATAACCCTTCACAATAGCCAGTAATAACATAAAGTACCTTCGGGTGACTCTAATCAAGCAAGTGAAAGACCTGCTTGAAAAAAACTTCAAATCTCCGAAGAAAGAAATTGAAGAAGATGTCAGAAGATGGAAAGACCTCCCCTGCTCATGGATTGGTACGATCAACATAGTGAAAAATGGCTATTCTGCCAAAAGCAATCTACAGATTCAATGCAATTCCCATCAAAATACCAACACAATTCTTCACAGACCTTGAAAGAAAAATTCTCAACTTCATATGGAGAAACAAAAAATCCAGAATTTCCAAAACGTTCCTGTACATAAACAGATCATCTGGAGGTATCTCTATCCCTGATCTCAACTGCACTACAGAGCAATAGTAATAAAAACTGCATGGTATTGGCATAGAAGAGAATAGTGGATCAACAGAACCAAAGTATATAACCTGGGATACAAAGTATATAACCTGTGATTAATATAAAAATAAACAAATTATTTAATAAAAAAAGAAAAAGAAAAGAAATTGGGCACAAGGGTCTTTTCTAAGACTGATACTCCAACCAAGGACCATTTGTGGAGAAAACCTAGAACTGTAACCCATGGCAGTTCAGTAACCAAGTGGTTTCCATAGCAATGGGAACAAGGACTCTCTCTGACATGAACTGATGGGCCTGCTCTTTGATCACCTCACCCTGAGTGGGGAGCAGCCTTACCAGGCTACAGAGGAAGATAATGCAGCCACTCCTGATTAGACCTGATAGACTAAGAATAGAAGGAAGGGAAGGAAGACCTCCCCTACCAGCGGACTGGGGGAAGGGCATGGGTGGAAAAGATGGAAGAAGGGGAAGATTGAGAGGGAGGTGGGAGGGAGCTACAGGGGGGGATAAGAAGTAAATAAACTAATAATTTTTAAAAAGCATTTGGAAACTTCGTGAAAACACTGGATAAACTTATGAAATAAGTGGGCTGGGGTGCTAATAGGATAAACTAACAATTTAAACATTATGAAGGTGATGTTAAGCAACAAAAAGACAGCAAAATGGAAAGGGAAAAGGAGAGATGAATTAAGACTGGAATGAGAATAAAAATAAATAGCTTGAGCTCATAGGAAATGATAATAAGGGTGAATGCAGTAAAGTTAAGTGTCAACAAAGTCAAACCAGCATAAAAGCAAACTAAACTAAAAACAAAAAATAAATAACCCTACCTGTCAATATTTCTTCCTTGCTAAAGAAAAATGTATGGGTCCCCCACATACTAGGCTTTTCATTTGAAGCTTAGACCTGTGGGCAAGGAAACTTTGTTTTTTTGTTTTTTGTTTTCTTTCCACACTCAAAATAAATTATAATATAAAGGCTCTTGTCTAGACAGATCTAATTCTTCTTTCCTGCTGGGTTGACTTCCTAGGCAGGATCTACACTCACGCTGCTCCCACCAGCTTGGCTTTAATCTTTCCAGCTATGCAAGTTTGGGTTTTTGTTCTGCATAGTGCCTATATATGGGCCTCCTCCCTGTATGCAATTAAGGGCCCTTGTTTTTCAAAAGAGTACATTGGTGTCCCACAGTCTGATTATATTTCATGGCCATTGTCTTGGGTCCATATTTATTCTCAGAAGGATGATTGTTATAGACAGTGGAAACAGAGAGACCTTTGGGAACATTCAGTTCTCTCTCTCTCCAAGAATTTTTACTGTAAAACCATCCTGGGCACAGTTCACTCCACATCTTCTGCATCTTGTGTATGATATATGACCAAAATTTATCATTGTGACATAGGAAGAAAAGGAAGAACAAAAGCAAATAGAATAAGGAGGAAAGGGAAGGAAAGAGAGAAGTAATACATTTCAAAGAATTAATGATTCTTTTTAGAATTACTTTATGAAGCTTTAGGCAGATCTTTAAAAGTTCATTAATATAAGTATTTCATATATATGAGTTTTCTATACATTCATGTATATGCATCATGCATGCTTTCTGCCTGTGGGAGTCAGTCTGCTGGACTGGGTTATGGATGGTGGTGAGCCATATGAATGTTGGGCACTGAATCTGGATCTTCTGTGAGAACAACTCCATCTCCCCTTGAAGGTTAATTTTTAATAAGTAAGTTTACCTCTTCAGTGGAAGAGACATTTAATCAGCCTATTGGTGTTGATAGGTGAGCCATATGACTTGTTTCCTCTACCAGAGTAAAATTAAAGCTGTCACTTGTTAATTCCATTAGTTTAATACCTTGAAAGACAGTGGGAGTAATTCACTGGGGGCAGAGCTCCTGCACTATTCTGACACATTCATGTGGGTGCAGTTAATGATTGCCTCATTACAAATTTAATCACATGTAACTATATATATTTACTGTGTCTTCCTGAGGTGTCAACAAAAATTATACCCCAAAGAAATTTTGAGACAAAGAATAAAGTAGATAAATATTATCAGTGCCAATTTTGAAAATGTTTAATCTTCACAGAAAGCAAGAGGAGAGCTCTCCTGAGTGCACGCACCACTTATTAAGATAAATGTCAACTTTGGGGGCACAAGAGGCTTCCTTTTGCCTTCTTTTGAACTTATTCATTCGATGTATGCAATCATTTCCCTTTCTGGTGTCTTGTTTAGGACTATAAAGCAAAATGCAGGTACTCGTTTTCTCAAGTACCAGACATCCCAGAGAAGTGATAGGTAGCCAGCAATTAGGGAAGAGAGAAGTCCTCTTTTCTACCACTTAGTTATTCTATTGGCTGAAACTACGAACTCAGCAAGTATAAGTGCTATTTAGTTGACTCGAATGAGAAAAGCATAAACATTATCTTAATTTATGCATCAATGATTATTTGTCCCAATAGAATATTGTTAGAAGAAATACCCAAGACTTACAATTTAGACAAAGAGAATCATTTCTTTGACATGAGTAAAGGATTGCCAGGACAAATTGTTATTGGGAGCCCACTAAAGAAGACCAGTTAGACACAGTTTATAGCTAATGGAAAGTCTTTATTTTACCTGACTGGAACTATATTCAGATATCTGTGGCCCTAGTGTTTAATGTTTAGAGGAAGGAGATTTATAAGGCCAAAACACATCCTGTTATTCTGCTCTGCATCTACAGCAATTTAACAGAAACTAAGGATACTTAGCTAGAGTCTGTTGACCTAGGGTTTGTGTAATAGAGTTAGGATTCCCCAT
The DNA here is from genome assembly GCA_028658305.1 of Pachyuromys duprasi. Taxonomy (NCBI): domain Eukaryota; kingdom Metazoa; phylum Chordata; class Mammalia; order Rodentia; family Muridae; genus Pachyuromys; species Pachyuromys duprasi. The sequence continues at coordinate 61,142,623 of CM053762.1, read as the reverse complement.
CAAGTAGATCAAGTTGAATTAAACCTAAAATGGCTCCATCAAGACTATAAGATGGAGGATCCTCTGAACTGTCTGCCCTGTCAGAAAATAGCTATTTAGACTAATTACAGAGATGTTTCTTTAAAATTTCTATGAAGCAGAGAATCTAGTGAGGAAAAGTTACTCAAAAGTTTGGGTTCATTGTAGCTCAATTTATCAGTATTTAGTGATCAATAATCTTTTACAGCCTTGGTAAGGACAATGCATCCATCCCATTGAACCTTCATGGTTTTCTGTATATAAGTAAAGTTGGGACTAATAGACAATTTTGAAATTAGCATTCACCAAATAATTTATAGCTAGACACAATCAATCTGTCTCATCTTTTATTTTTAACTCTTCCTCTCACATCCCAACTTGGGATGTAGAAGGGATACAAAGTGAATAAATTGTAATAAATAAATAAAATTAATAATAATAATAGACAAAAGATGTGATTTGCTCTGAAACAATTACGAGTAGTTGTGCTTTGGGAACATGGATTCAGGCTGCTTTGATTGAGAGATGTCTCAGTAAAAAAGATCACTGTCTGATCCTGAGTTCAATTCCCAGCAACCACATGGTAGCTCACAACCATCTATACTAGCACTCATACATTAAAAAAACAAAATCTTTAAAAAAGAGAGATTATATATCGTAGAATTTGTATGATTTTTTTCCTACTTTGGTGCATATTTCTACTTCTGACATATTGTTGATGTGCAGGTGACTGGACAGGTCTGTGGCAGGTACACAGGATATAAAAGCTAGCCCACCACCCCAGATCACTCACTCTGTCTTTCGGTCTCTCTCTCTCTCTCTCTCTCAGTCTCTGTCTCTCTCTCACTCTGTCAGTCTTTCTGTCTCTTTGTCTCTTTCTGTTCAAATGGTTCACTGAGGCTCCAATTGCTCTCCTGTTATTCTCCCCTCAAGTAAGTCTCCTTTATACCATTATATTACATGCCATATCATTATTATAACATATATGTCTGCTTTTGTGTGCATGTAGATGGATGTCGTACATGTATGACTGTTTAAGTATCAAGAACTTCCTTGTGTCACAGCCTTCTACTTCCACTCTCTTTATACAAGTTCACTTATGTGTAGGTCAGTGTAGGTGGCTTACACACTTCAAAGGAATCTCCTGTCTTCTCCATTCTCTCTCTTCAGTAATAGAAAGGTTACTTCCATGCCAAGACTTACATGAGATCTAGTATTTAAATTCAAGTATTTTTTAAAAATTTTTATTTTTTCTTTTTTTTTTGTAATTCATTAACTTTGTAATCCAGTTGCAGCCCCCTCTCTCCTCTCCTCTCAGTCTCACCCTACCTCCCTCTTTCTTCCCTCTCCCCTAGTCCACTAACAGGGGGAGTCCTCTTCGCCTACTATCTGACCCTGGCCTATCAGTTCCCATCAGGACTGCCTCCTCTGTGGGCTGACTAGGTTGCCCCACCAGGGGAAAGGGATCAGAAAGACACGTACGGTATATACTCACTTACATTCAAGTCTTTAGGCATAAATTTTACCCACTGAGAAATTTCTTCAACTTACAATGAACTTTCAGAGTAAGAGAAAAAAATCATAAATCAATATATTTACCTAATACATTGGTGTAGATGATGGTAGGAGGATTATGACCAAATGGGGAAATCCCTACTATCAGTGTTTTTATGAGACCCTGTGACATTCCTTGTTTTGGAGTTGGTAGCATCCAGTAGTAAATAGGTAGAAATGGTATTAAAAGAACTAATGATAATTTGGTGCCTTTAATCTGCAATACTCTTACTCTAAAAACCACGTATTCTAATAAGCTATTTTTTTTCAAAATCTTCAACAGAGGTATGTTTTAATTAAACTTTAATTTACTATGATTAAGCAATAATATGCAAATAAAGATCATAACAACATCTGTTCTATGAACCGCCCATCATGTGATAGCGTTAGGCTCTAGAAATGAACATTTCTTCTACAACTACATGAAATAAAATTTTCATAGAAAGTACCCTACTATAAATTAAAAGAAGAAGACATAAAATAATGTTGAAGTTTAATCTTTTCTGTATTTCTTTATTAAGGACATTGGACATTTGAGTCACATCTGGTAAATGGAGATAGTTACTTATAAAAAAATTAGCATGCAAACTAATGGACCAATTTCATACAACATTTATCTACTCTAAATTTCATATTGCACATTACACAATAAAAATATATAAAATCATAAAAGTGTATATTTATACATATGTAGGTGTATGTGACCAAATAAATGTTCATAGTTTTTATGGACAAAGTAAAATACAGCATCAAGAAGAAAAGAGAAAGATGATCAATTTTATTTGGAACTGGTATGTGACTCACTTTTATAATTGTGTGGAGCAATCATTATCACACAGGTGGTTCATCTTATCACTGCTTCAAGTCCAAGAAGCTTTCTTCTTCTTCTTCTTCTTCTTCTTCTTCTTCTTCTTCTTCTTCTTCTTCTTCTTCTTCTTCTTCTTCAATCAATGTCTATTGTCAGAATTTTCTCATCTATCTTTACACTACTAAAAGATAGTTACGAAGAATACATTCATCACATATAACCTAAGGCATACAATGTAATTATTGAATAGAGATAGTAACTATTGGTTCCTGTAATTTGCATTTGCTCCTATAATAACCATGCATCGTATCTCATGTAAATTAAAAGGCGCAAGTGTGTTACCTAGGCAAACAGCTAGGATGCTACAAAGCAGATATCAATTATGTGCATTCAAAACTCCTCCATTCTTCTATATGTCAAGACAAAATAAGGAAGGGTACAGGTTTGATTTCATATATATAGATATAGATAGATGTCAATATAACTGACCTGGATAACATGAAATTATAATAAAAATGTATTCAAGGCACTTCAACAAGGGAAACAGCTCAAAATTTAGCCATAACTCAACTCCATTAAAACAGAGAAAAATGAAATTTTAAGAACTGGGAGAAAGAACCGAAATTAGTGGGGGAGCATCTCTGGCACAGATGATGCTCCAGGGAACTAGCTGATACTCCTAGCAGCTGGAATCTGGAGACCAAAGTTGCCACCTCCTGTAGCCAGGTGGGACTTCTAGTGGAAGGAGGGAACACTATCGGACCCATAAAATCTTTGACCCAAAGTTTATCTTACCTACAAGAACTGTAGGGATAAAGTTGGAGCAGAGATTGAGAGAATGGCCAACAAATGACTGGCCCAACCTGAAACCCACCCCATGGGAGAGAGACAACCTATGAGACTAGTAACAATATTTTGCTATGCTTGCAAACAGAAGTCTAGCATAACTGTCGTCTCAGGGGTTTCATCCAGCAGCTAATGTAAACAGATGTAAAAGACCAACAGCCAAACTACAGGCTGAGAAAACCGAGTTTTGTAGAAGAGTGAGAAGAAAGATTGAGGGAGCTTGAGTAGTCAAGGACACCACAAGAAGACCTACAAAGCAAACTAACCTGGGCCCATGGGCACTCACAGAGACTGAAACACCAACCAAAGAATACGCATGGGCTTGACCTAGGCCCTTTACACATATGTAGCAAATGTGCATCTGGATCATATGGGCACACTGCTAACAGGAGTAGAGGCTGTCTCTGACTCTTGCCTGCCTTTGAATCTTTTTCCTTGATGTGCCAAGGTGGGTTGATACACATGGGGTCTTCTTTCTCTGAAAAGAAGAGAAAGGGGAAAAAGAGAGGGTGTGAGGGAGGGGGCCATAATCAGGACGTGAAGTGATTAAGTAGATAGATAGATAGATAGATAGATAGATAGATAGATAGATAGGAAAAATAACTGGGGTCTCCTTTCAGTAAATGAAGTTATTAAAAGGGAATAGAATTTTTCTTCTGAAGGTTATTAGTTTACAACTTGTGGTAAGGTATAGCTGAAAACTAAGGGTATTAAGCTCTTTGAGAATAATATTTCAAGGTAATAGTTCACCAGTCCTTGACAAAGACACTTCTGGATAATAAAACTGGAAAGAGCCTTTTAAAAAGATCTATGTTCAAAAGGTAAGGAAAGAATCTCCAATGGCATGTGTCCTCAAGTGAAGGTTCAAGGGAAAATCCACAGACATAAAGCAGAAAGAATCCTATTCACAGTCAACCCTGGTACTCTCAGGTCATCTTCTCCAATTAATAATGTCTGTCTCTGATTTCTACCTTTTCCTTATTGCCTGCCATGTCTCTCCCTAGATCCTTAACATCTTCTTTGTCATCTCATCATTGATAAAAAGTCAGTAAGTGAAATAATAGGAGAACAGCACAAATATCATCATTATTGGTAGCTCACTATTAAAGTAAATCTTGTCTTCTGGTAATATTCTTATAATCACTCAATCTTTACAGCAGCATTATCTGCCTGTTTTGGCTGAAACCATTTTCTTTAAGAATTCTTCTGTTTTACCAAGATCTGTTTTGACAAGGTATTGCATAAATATTTGTTATTTTTTACTTTTGTGCAGTGAGGCTCTTTTATTTTATTCTGCTTGTATATATGTGTGTGTATAGAAGGACTATGGGTTTTAATTTATAGACATTTAAATAACATTCATGGTATCCAGTCAAGTCTGCCTTGTCCAGCTCTTCTTCAGGTATCTGTTAAAAACAGAAAATTCAAAGGCAACGTTCTTGATCAGGAAGCATTTCACACACAATAATATTCCCTAAGTAAATAATGTCTATGGGTATGTTGTTCTCATGAAAATGTGATCTTAGAAAATAGGTATTTGAAAAATGAGCCCCATTATATGAATAAGATTGGTGAAGTTAACTTTAAATCTATCAAAATCTATCTTAGGGAAGAATAAATATATCAGTAGCAGGGATTGGAGGTGATGTATATCAGGGGTGGAGACAGTCACTTAACACATGCTATGGAGTTGCAAGCACAGAAACACTCATGAGAAAGAAGCAGGGCAGCCGAGAGGCATGGCGTGAAGATAGCAATACTAAAAGGGTCAAAGATTAGATGAAATTGTTCTGAACAAGATGAGTGTCCACCTTCAACTCTGTGTTTATTTATTTGCTTGATTGCTTTTCCTATCATAGTATTCACTTACAAAGCAAAATGTCAACATAAACTTGAAGTGCATCAAAACTTTCTATGACGGAGCACCAAGATGGCAGGGACCAGTACACACCATTTCTGAAGGGCAGAAGACCTGAAACTCCAAAACTGGTGAGTAGATGGGCAACTGAAACTACAGCATCAACTTTGAGGTTTGCCAGGCTAGAAGAGACAACTCATGAGCTTGGACAGATTGGATCCAGGTCATGTGTGGATGTTTCCAGGGTCTGAAAGTGGCAAACTATCTACCTCTTGCACTCCCAGCTGCACCTTCCCTTGCTTAGGTTGGCGCAGCAGCTCAGCAGCAGCAGCAGGGAGTGCATAACCCCAGGTATTGGCTGCTTCCTTACTCTTAAGGCCAAACAGGGGCCTGAATCTGAAAGTGAAAAATTGTGGGCTCTCTGAGCTTCTCACATATGCCTGTGAATGAGTTCATGGTCCTCAGAGTTTTCCACACACAGCTGCAAGTAAGTGCACATGGGCACTCTGCACTTTCCAGACAATTCTACAAGTCAGTGCCTCTGAAAGAGTGCATACAGAGCCCCAGATAGGGTCCTGCTGTACTAGCAGTCAGACAAAAGATCCTTCCCACCCACACCCTCACTGTTGGCAACATAGGGATCTCTGGGACAGCTTTCTCAACATTGAAATTCCTGTTCGGTGGGTCTCCTAGCTGAGTCCAGCCAAACAATTTCTAGAACCAAGAGGTGCAGCTTAGGCAGATTTGAAAAATTGGATAACAATATCAAGCTATTCCTGTGGACCACTGAGCCATTCAGGGTACCTATGCATGTACACTCTGCCCACAAAACACACCAGCACCTGCACCTGCACTTAAGGTCCTTCTTTACACATCACTGGCCCGGGCAGACTTAAAGGAAGACATGTCCTTAAACATACAAGAGCCCTATGGAACACCAAGTAGACTAGACCAGAAAAGAAAATCCTCATGTCACATAATAGTCAAACACTAAAACTACAGAACAAAGAAAAAATATTAAAAGCAGCAAGGGGAAAAGGCCAAGAAACATATAAAGGTAGACCTATCAGAATCACATCAGACTTCTCAACAGAAACCATGAAAGCCAGAAAGGCTTGGGCAGATGTCATGCAGACTACTAGAAGAGCGCAGATGTCAAACAGACTACTATACCCAGCAAAATTTTAATCACTGTAGATGGAGAAAACAAAATATTCCATGACAAAACTAAATTTAAACAATACCCAAACAGCAACCCAGCCGTAAAGAAGATATTAGAAGGAAAACTCCAATCTAATGAAATCGACTACAGCCAAGAAAACACAGGACATAGATAACTTCACAAAACAAATCAAAAGAAAACAAACACACTATCACCAGCAACTCCACAATAAAAGGAACTAACATTCATTGGTCACTATTATCTATCAACATTAATGGACTCAACACTACACTGAAAAGACACACACTAACAGATTGGTTGATAAAATAGGATCCAACATTCTGTTACATCCAAGAAACACACCTTTGCAACAATGACAGAAATTACTTCAAAGTAAAGGGCTGGAAAAGATTTTTCAAGCAAACATGTCCAAAAAACAAGCTGGAGTAGCTATCCTAATGTCTAATAAAATAGACTTGCAACCAAAATTAATCAAAAAAGGAGGGGCACTTCATTCCCAGCAAAGGAAAAATCCACCATGAAGAAATAACAGTCCTGAACATCTATGCCTCAAATGACAGAACAGCAGCATTTATCAATGAAATATTATTAAAGTTCAAATTATACATCGATCCCGGTATCTTAATAGTGGGAGACTTCAACACTCTACCCTTACCCAGTGACAGATCATCAAGACAGAAGCTAGATAGGGAAGTGATGACACTTACAGAGGTCCTAAATCAAACAGACCTAAGAGATATCTACAGAACCTTTCACCCACATTTAAAAGAGTATAACTTCTTTTCAGCATTTCATGGAACCTTCTCCAAAACTGGCCATATAGTTAGAAACAAAGCAATCCTCCACAGATAAAAGAAGGTTGAAATAATCCCTTGTATCCTATCAGACCACCATGGTGTAAAACTAGACCTCACAAAAACAAAAATAACAGAAGCCTACACATGCATGGAAACTAAACAACTTTCTACTCAATGACAGATGGATCAGAAAAGAAATTTTAAAAAAATATTAGACACTTCCTAACATTCAATGAAAATGAAGGCAAAACTTACCTAAATGTATTAGATACAAGGAAGGCAGGGCGAAGGGGAAAGTTCATAGCACTAAGTACCTTCAGATAGTTTGAGACATTTCATATAAGCAACTTAACAGCACACCTGAAACCCTAGGAAAGAAAAAGAAGAAGAAGCAGACAGACCCAAAAAGAGTACATGCTTGGGAATCATCATACTTGGGGCTGAAATCAATAAATTAGAGACAAATAAAACATTTCGAAGAATTAATGTGAACAATAGCTGGTACTTTGGGAAAATCAACAAGATAGACAAATCCTTAGCCAAACTAACTAAAAGGCAGAGAGAAACTATACAAATCAGCAAAATAAGAGAGAGAGAAAAAAACGAGAACATACTGACAGACACTGAAGAAATTCACAGAATCATTGGGTGATACTTCAAAAGCCTAAGGCATAAAATTTTAAAATCTAAATGAAATGGAAATTTTCTTGATAGATCCCATTTACCAAAGTTAAACCAAAATCAGGTAAATAGATTAAACAGTCTTATATCCCCCAAGGAAACGGAAGCAGTCATCAAAAGTCTCCCTACCAAAAATAAAAAATAAAAATAAAATTAAAATAAAAAACCCATGTCCTGATGGTGCAGAATTCCACCAGACCTTCAAAGAAGAGCGAAGAGCTGACATCAATACTCTTGAAACTCTTCCACAAAATAGAAACAGAAGGAATATTATCAAACTCATTTTATGAATCAATAGTAACCTTTATACCTAAACCACACAAAGACCCAACAAAAAAGAGAACTTCAGAACTTCAGATCTCTCTTATAAACATTGTTGTAAAAATATTTAATTAAATACTTTCAAACTGAATCCAAGAACACATAAGAGGTATGATCCACCATGACCAAGCAGGCTTCATCCCAGGCATGCAGGCATGGTTCAATATTAAAAAAAAAAATTCATCAATGTAATCCACCACACAAACAAACCAAAGGAGAAAAACCACATGATCATCTCCTTAGATGTTGAAAAAGCTTTTGACAAAATCCTACACCCATTCATGTTTAAAGTTTAGAGAGACCAGGGATACAAAGCACATACCTAAGCAGAGTAAAGACAATGTACAGCAAGTCTATAGCCAGCATCAAACTAAATAGAGAGAACTTTAATCAATCAGACTGAAATAAGGGACAAGGCAAGGGTGCCCACTCTCTCTGTATCTCTCCAACATAGGACTGGATGTCCTAGCTAGAGCAATAAGACAACTAAAGGAAATCAAGAGAATACACATTGGAAGGGAAGAAGTCAAAGTATCACTATTCACAGATGTTATGATAGAATACTCGAGGGACCACAAAAATTCTATTGGAGAATTCCTTCAGCTGATAAAACACGTTCAGCAAAGTGGATGGATACAAAATTAATGCCCCCCCCCCAAATCAGTAGCCTTCCTGTATACGAGAAAGAAATTAAGGAAATGACACCTTTACAATAGCCACAAATAACATAAAAGTCCTTGGTGTGACTCTAACCAAACATGTGAAAGATTTGTATGAAAAAAACAAAACCTCAAGTTT
>CM053762.1:61095873-61133659 GCA_028658305.1 Pachyuromys duprasi | reverse complement strand
CTGGATCAATGGAATTGAATAGAAGACTCAGAAATAAACCCACACACCTATAGATACTTGATTTTTGCCAAAAAAAAAAATAAAACCCAAACATGATGGAAAAGATAGCATCTTCAACAAATGGTGCTGCTCTAACTGGATGTCTACATGTAAAAAAAATACAAATAGATCCATATTTATCACCCTGCACAAAACTAAAGTCCAAGTGGATCAAAGACCTCATCATAAAACCAGGCACACTAAATCTGTTAGAAGAAATTGTGGGGAAAAGCCTTGAACTCATTGCACAGGAGATAACTCTCTGAACGGAACACCAAGAGTATAGGCTCTAAGACCAATAATCAATAAATGGGACCTCATGAAACTGAAAAGCTTCTGCAAAGCAAAGGAAACTTATCGAACAAAAAGACAGTCTACAGACTGGGAAAGGATCTTTATCAACCCTATGTCTGACAGAGGACTAATATCCAGAATATATAAAGAACATAAGAAGTTAAACACCAACAAACCAAGTAATCCAATTAAAAAATGGAGTTCAAAGCTAAACAGAGAATTCTCTATAGAGCAATATCCAATGGCAGAGAAACACTTATGTTCAACATCCTTACTCGTCAGGTAAATACAAATCAAAACAACCCTGAGATATCACCTTATACCCCAAAGGATGGCTAAGATAAAACACCAAATTGACAACACATGCTGGAGAGGATGTGGAGAAAGCAGAGCCCTCCTCCATTGCTGGTGGGAATGTAAATTTGTGCAACCACTTTGAAAATCAATCTGACACTTTCTCAGAAAATTAGGAATTGTGTTACCTCCAGCTATACCACTCCTAGGCATATATCCAATTTTGCTCAACTATAAAACAAGGACATTTGCTCAACCATTTTATAGCAGCTCTACTTGTAATAGCCAGATGCTGGAAACAACCTTGATGTCCCTCAACGGAGGAATGGATACAAAAATTGTGGTACATTTATGCAATGGAATGCCACTTAACTATTAAAAACAGGGAAATCATGAAATTTGCAGGCAAATGGTGGGAACTAGAAAAGGTCATCTTCAGTGAGGTAACCTAGAAGCAAAAAGACATACATGGTATATACTCACTCATAAGTGAATATTAACCATATAATATAGGATAAAGATGTTATACTCTATATAGCTAAAGAAGCAAAATCACAAGGAAGACCCCCGGGGATATGCTCAATCCTTATTCAGAAAGGCAAATGTAATACACTTTGGAAGCAGGAGAGGACAGGGACCAGGACAAGAGCCCACCACAGACAGCCTATAAAAGACTGTACTCATCAAGATATCAAAGCAGAGGCTGAGCCAAGCTTTGGGCAGAGTGCAGGTGAACTTAGGAAATTTTGGAGAGATAGAAAAACCTGGAGCTCCAAAAGGAGAACAAAACACCCAAAATAACTGAGCCGTGGGGGCCCTGCAGAGACTGATACCCTAACCAAGGACAATGCATGGAGAGGGTCTAAACCCCTGCTCAGATGTAGCTCATAGACTCAGACTCCAAGTGGGTTCCCTAGTAAGGAGAGCAGGTACTTTCTCTGGCATGATCTCAATGGCAGGCTCTCTGATCATCACCCCCTGGGTGTGCGCAGGCTTGCCAGGCCACAGAGAAAGACCAGGCAACCAGTTCCGATGAGACCTGATAGATTAGGGTCAAATAGAAGGGGAAGAGGACCTCCCCTATCAGTGGACTAGGGGAGGGACATAGGAGAAAAGAGGAAAGGAGGATGGGATTGGGAGGACATGAGGGGGGGCACAGCTGAGACACAAATCAAATAATTTGTAATAAATGATAATAAAAATAAAAATCTTTCTATGCACAGTAATGGAATGATCTATGTATTACTGGGATTTTTCTCCCCAAAGAATATTTAGATATTGTATTTTCTTGAAAACTCAGTGAGAGCCCTATTGCTATTAGAGTCTGTGAAGAATTGAGGCATCCTCAAAGCTGACTATAGAAGTTAGCATCAGTGTAGCCTTGTTGTCTAGGAATATTCTGCCACTGTCCACACTAGAATCATCACTGCTGTACTTTGACTCTATTTTCACAAAGGAATAAAAAAAAAACTCAGAAGTTGGACATAGTACTTACATATTCTCATAATAAAAGAAAAAATCTTAAAGCCCAAGTATAACAACCTCAGGAATAAGTTTAATCCTTTGCTTATTGTTCAGGTGTGGTTAGTATGCTCTGAACTGCATGATGAAATTTTATCTTCACCATGTGTTAATATTTGGAAATGAAATGGACTAATAGAACTCTACCCTCGTCAAGGAGTTATTAGAGCGTGTGTCTCTCGGATATGTTCTGGCATGGTCCATGCCTCTCACCATGAGATGCTCTGAAATGCTAAGACTTTGCCAGCAATGAAGTAGTTATAAGATGTGGCTCTTTGACCTTAAGTTAGAAATGTGATCCAAAATAAGTCTATTCTTTATAAATTTCTCAGGCTGTAGGGTCACATTATTCACAAGAATTATTAAAATATACTTAAGATTCAGTGACTTTCTTCAGGTTTAGTACTGTTAAAACCCTGGTTTTCCCCATTAGAGTGAGTTAATAACCTGATGATAGAGCCCTCACCATCACAGGTGTGGCCCAGGTTTCAACCTGAGCACCAACAAAAGGCAAACAGTAGATTTGGAATCACAGGGTGTTATTAAATTCATATGTACACACTTTCCTATAGCAAGATATGGGCTATGGACAGTTTTGTTTTCCCCATAACATTTAGTCAGGACTGTATGTATATTCATAAATAAAATACAAAAGCAAACAGTGATTGGAGTAAAATGTAGTGTTTGTTTAGGCAGGAAGCTATGAAAGAGGTCTTCAGACTAAAGTATAATTTTAAAGAATCAGAAAATAACATTGTCATTAGCATATTTGAACAAATATTTATAAATCAAAAAGGCATCAAAATAAAGAAAAGAAACTAAAGCTTCTCTGGAAAATGAGATGCTGAGAATTGGCCACAGTTTAAAGGTTTGTACTTGGAATGCATCTTTAAAGACTTTAAATTCCTTTGTACATTCCCAAGACTCTATGTTTATTGCATTTAATATGACCTACAAATACATAATTGTATTTTTTTGGTTGTCTCTGTAATCAAAAAAGGATTTTAATTAAAAATATAAACAAAAAATAATGAATTAAAAATAATCTAAAAAACATGATGATTAAATAGTTTTATTAGTTGTAGCAGTTAAGCTTCCAAGAAAAACAGCCAATAATACAGTTGACATCTTTATTATCATGATTTATGAAAAAGACAATAAGTTATGCTTGAAATTATGAGTTGCGTGAATGTTAGTAATCCAAGTCGAACATTTCTTTGATAAAGCTGTAGATGTTTAAGCTATTTTTCAAAGAATGTGTTTGACTTTGTGCTCTGATAAAATACTATCTGGACAATCTTCAGCAACTTGTTCAATGACATATAATCCAGTTTCATAATGTTGAAGCTAGCTGTGAAACCATCCAATCTTTTGATAAAAGAATATTTAGGCAAGACAGGGAGGCTAACGTTTGTAATCCAGGCACTTAGGAGGAGGATGTAACAGGACTGGCATGAGGTGGAAGCTGCCCGATGCCACATAGGAAGTTCAAGGCCAGTGTGGCCCTAGATTGAAACAAAACAAAAGCTTATTCACTGAGCACATGACTTAGGAAAAAGAGGACTGATGAAGAAGTCTAACTATATATCTTTTGTGGGAAAAAAGTGTTTTCATATGACAAGAGTCAATTATTAATGTGAGGTCCTACTTTGATAAGCTAAAATATAACATATGACACTTTTCTGAGGCATGTTCATCCTGTTTCAAAGGAGATTTTGAGTCTTGTACTATAATACTGTTCAAAAGTTCAGGTGTATATAAATAAGATATCCACAGACAAAGCCTGATTCTTATTTTGCTAATTGATCACTCTCTCAAGTCACCGTCTAAATATTTATGTTTACACCCACAAACCAGGGCTGTTCTCAACGTTACCCACAGAAGCCTCTTTCTGCAGTAGATAGCACTCAGTGGAGAGATGTATAACTGGTCAAAGTGCTGAGCTAGAAAGTTGGAGAGAAAAGGATGTGCATACAATCATATTTTGTTATGTTCATATATGAAATTCTAATAGGTAATGAAACTTCTTAAACACTGAAAATAAAATTATAAGCTTAATTTGATGCCCACTGATTCCTTAAGTAGATTAAATCATGACACATAGTGATAATGTATTTGTCAATAATCTGTATGTAGTTCTGTAGGCTTCTGGTCTTTCACCTATTTTTCCTATGTTATTCACTTATGTCCTGTCTTTATGTGTTGACAGAAATGGTCTCTGTGCTGACTGTTGCATGGATTGCTGATTGGTTTAATGCATTTGCTCACTAACCCATTAATGTGCTGCCTATTGCTATATTTTCATGTTTTTCTCTTGTTTTGTTTCTGCCCTTTATAGAAATCAAGACACCTGTAAAATATTCTTACTATTTCTGCCTCTGTATTAGACTATTATGTCTACTTGGAAATTTCTTACAGGGAATTACAAATCTCAAACTTTTTCTCATTATACAAACTATAAAAAATTATAGAAGATGTATATTATTTCATTACTAGTTTTAAACATATCCGACTTTAGTTTAGAATCTTAGATTAGTTTTAATGTACAAAGAAATCTTGAAAGTGGAAATGATTATAGAGGTAAGAAAAAGAGAAAGAATAAAAAAAAATAGATAAAAAAGATGGAACTTGTTGGTGTTACTTCCCTATCCCTTTCCACTTTTGGCCATTTTACAGTTAGTTCATAAGCCACTTCCATCTCATTCCCAGCCCTCTGTATTTCAACTTTACCAAACAGCCAAGAAGACTAGAGAGGGTAGAAAGAACTGTTGTGACTTGTTTACTCTGAGGAAAGCTCTATTTTAAAGTTGAAATTAGGTCATACATTATGTCAGTGATTGAGGAAATGTACCCTGCCTCCTAGCCAAACTTCCAAGGAAATATGCAAGATGACTGATGTCCTGGCCCTGGATGTGAGGCAGGGAAACTGCCCCTCTTGATTCCACTCAACATTTATAATCATTGGAACTTCCTTCAGTCATTACCCCTGACTTTATGAGCTACTAGCTTTCCAGAAGGACATGTTTGATCCCTCCAAAGAAACTGGTGTTCTGGCCTTGTTTGCTGGCATTTCTCCAAATAACTCAGCCAAACAGGCTGGAAATGATTCAAATTGGGAGGGAAGTATCTTGCACTAAGATGGTTAGTTTATATTTTTTAAAATGGAGATTAAAGCTAACCACAAAGTTATATGATACAAGAGAAGGACTTTGGGGTCTTCTATGCTGTTTTTCACTGATGCCTATAAAGGAGCTATTATTAATTAAGACCTGGCTCTCTTTCTGAGAAGCCTGCCCATAAATAAAGACATCACAAATGCAAACATCATACACCTAGATTAGGGTAGCCACTCAAATAAACACTTGCTAGTTCCGAGATCTATATATCTCAGCAAACATTCATACCGTTATACTGGCCATTCTAAAACAATGGAACTTCATGTAAGGTTTTGCATTTTCACTCTCAATTACAGTTTTATTCACAACAACCAATTAACTAAAAGATTTCAAAATAGAAATCAGTTAGATTTATATTATCTTTCATGATCAATGTGTCCTTCTGCTTGCATTCTGTCCTTCCTCTTAACTCTTTGCTATCCTTTCTTAGTCTCTGTATTAATTGCTTTGCTGTTACAGTGTTGAAACTTCATGTATGTGACATCTTACAGCAGGAAGGGTCTACTGTGGTCATGATTTCAGGAGAATTACAAGTCCATCGTGGTGGGAAAGCATGAAAGCAAGCGGCAGGCATAGCACTTGAAGCAGAATGCTCATGCTCACATCTTGAACTACAAGCTCAAACAGAAAGAGAAAGAGAGAAAGAATGCACAGAAAACAGAATGTCTTTGAAACTACCAGGCTTACCCCCAGTAAAACACTTTCTCTAGCAAGGCCACACCTCCTAACCCTGCGGAAACAGTAGCAATAACTGTACCCAGTATTCAAATGCGTGAGCTTACGGAGACTTCCTCGGTCCTTTCGCCCTTTTCCTATCTTTCTGCCCTGATCTTTCCCTTCATATATGAAATAGATGGTATCAGTGGCCCAGTTAGCTTTACGTGGCAGTTTGGCACAGCTTAGATTTAGTAAGTAAAGCCATGATTGTGACATTGTCTAAAGCAGATAGGCCTATATTCTACCCACAGAGGATTATGACTATTAATTGATGCAAGAGTACCTAGTCCATGATGGTGTGGACAGCACCAGTCCTTCATAAGATGTCCTGAAATGTATAGCAAAGGTAGCTAAGCATAAACCTATAACTAAACAAGCCAACAACTATACAGCAAACAATATATCTCTGTGGTGTCTGCCTCCGGGTACTTACCTTGAGATTCTGCCCTGACTTTATCCAGCAATGGATTGTGACCTACAAGTATAAGTAAAATAATCCCTTTCCTCTCCAAGTTATTTGCTGTTGTCACAGCAACAGAATAGAGCAGAATATTTGGAGACTTTCTCTATATATGTACATATATTAATGAAATTCATGTTCAGGCCTGACATATGAATATATTACATTCAAAATTGTATGGCCATATATATGCTGATACATACATATTTATGTATGTTTTATATGTGTATATGTGTATGTATAAACATACATATTATGTATGTTTTGGCTACTACAAAAATTCCTTTTTTCACAACATAATATTTTTACTGAGTTCTTCCTCTCTTCCTGTTAGAAGCTATAAATGTAAGGAGATCGACTTCAGCATCTTTTCTCAAAAAAATTTAAGGCCTCTCTTCAATACCTTCCTGTCTGGACTGTTTTTTTTGGGGGGGGGTGAGTGGAGCTGTACTAAATGTTGCTGCAAAAGCACGCAATTGTCCTTCACTCTCAATTATGAGTCTGAAGCCATTGATATCACTGCAAAAGAAGCTTCCCTTCCAATAACAGCCTGCAGCACCACTGATCATAGACTCATACATGGTTTCCGGGGGCAGCATGGCTTAATGGATATCCTCATGGCCTCCACTGGTAGTGTAGAGGTGAACCTCAACATATAACCTGGGGGAAGCATGGACCACAGAGGTCAACATGGCCTCAGGTGGCAGTACAGAGCATGGCCAGCAGCATGGTTTCTGACAGCACCACGGACCATGAGCATCTGCATGGTCTCCAGTGGCAGCAAGGTCCACACACTTCAGCACAGCCTCTGGCAGGAGTACAGATCATGGATATCCACATGGTCCACACGGCAGCATGGACCACAGTCATCAGTTTGGCCTGCAGATATGACATGAACCACTGAGATCTTACGAGGAGGCTTAATCCATAAAACGAGCCATTCTTCGTTGTGGAATGTCTCACTTTTCTCAGAGCTAGAGTGACAGTGTGGCTGGGAGGCACTTTTTGGAGCAGAGCCTGCATGAGCTTCAGACTGCTGCACACCACCCTGTCGGCTGCGTTCACCAGTGATGTGCTCCCTCCTCTACCTCAGACTTGCTCCTACTCCAGTCACCACAACCTGCCTGCACCATTTTGTCCTCTATCCCAACTCCCCATCACAAATTAATCCACCAATGTGGCATTGTAAACTGCTGTGCGTCATACAGTATTCAAACATACATAGATACATACATACATACACAAACACACACACACCTATATACACACATATACACATGTGTGTGTGTTTGTGTGTGTGCTCAAACAGCTTTACATGCAAGTACTTATTGCAATGGGCCCTTAATCTGGTTCAAAGATTCTGGAGCACCATAAATACTAGACTATCACTGAGACCATCTCTGGTATTTTGTTGTTACCCAGATTCAGGGTCACCTTGTGACTGGGCAGCTCACTAGGGGAAGGATCCAAGTGAGCACACCTCTATGTCCTCAACACCACTGCCCTGCCCTGAAGGCTCGTCAGGCAGACAAGAAGAAAGAACAGCTCTGTATGTCTGAAAGATGACTCAGAGGTTAACAGCACTGGCTGTTCTTCTCAAGCTACTGAGTTAATTCCGAGCAATGACGGGATGGCTCATAACCATCTATAACAAGATGTGGTACCCTTGTCTGGCATGCAGGCACACATGCAGGCAGAATACTGTATGAATAATGAACAAATGAATCTTAAAAACAAGAAACAAGAACTCTATGATACAGAGTTCAGCTGAGAGACTATGCATAAGTCATAGTTCAGTCTAGCCTGGAATATCTTTAAGTCATGAGAGATTTGTTAATTTGTTAATCAGGAGGCAGAGCACCCTGAGTTTGTTAGGGAGAATCACAGAAAGAACTGACCCATGGGAGCAAAACCACTTAGGTTTGTTGTAACAATTCTGCGAATTATATTTATTAATGTAATTTAAAACATGTATTATATACTATTCTCAGAATTGCTATTTACTCTGAAATCTAGCCTTGTGATATTTATATAACCATGTGATCTTCCATTTAATTATTGCTAAGGTTGCATGTAACCTCATATCATTTATTTTAAACAGGTCCCAGTCATTCCATATTAACTGAAGTTTAACTAGAAAACAAAAACATAGGTTAAGCCAATACAATAGCATCTTAATGTAAACTAAATTAATATAATTATCAATAAAATTAAAACTTTTAAAATAATTTTGGTTTTGTTTCATGCTTATCCACTTGCTCTTGCTCTTTTTGCTTTTCTGTATTTCTATGATATTTGTGAATATAAATAGTTCCAATTTACAGACCCTTGGCTTAAACAATAAAATAGTGGAGTCTTTTAGAGGCCGACTGTGGTAGGCTCTTGTCCTGTTCCCTGTCTTCTCCTGCTTCTAATGTCTATTGCATTTGTCCTTCTGAATGAGGATTTAGCATCTTCCCTGTGGTCTTCCTTGTTGTTTAGCTTCTTTAGGAGTATAGATTTTAGTATGTTTATCCTATATTATATGGCTAGTACCCACTTATGAGTGAGTATATACCATGTATGTCTATCTACTTCTGGGTTACCTCACTCAAGATGATCTTTTCTATTTCCCACCATTTGCCTACAAATTTCATCCCTCTGAAAGACTCTGCTATCGAGGTTTCGAAATAGAGGCTGAGACTCAGAGCCAAACTTTGGGCAGAGTGCAGGTAATCTTATGAAAGAAGTGGGGTTAGAAAAACCTGGAGGGGACAGGAGCTCCAAAAGGAGACAAACAGAGCCAATAAAATTGAACCTGAGGTCCCTGCAGAGACTGATACCCCCAACCAAGTACAGTGCATGGAAAGCACCTAAAACCCCTACTCAGATGTAACCCAGAGACTCAGTCTTTAAGTAGGTTCCCTAAATAAGGGGAATAGAGGCTTTCTCTGGGATAAACTCAGTAATAGGTTCTCTGATCACCTCCCCCTGGGGGGTGGAACCTTGCTGAGCCACAGAGACAGACAATGCAACCAGTCCTGATGAGACCTGATAGGCTAGGGTCAAATAGAAGAGGAGGATATCATCACCTATCAGTGGACTAGGATAGGGTCATGGGAGGTGAAAAAGGAGGGAGGGTAATATTAGTAGGAGATAAAGGAGGGGACACAGCCAGGATACAAATTGAATAAATTGTAATAAATGATATTCATAAAAAATAAAAATAGTGGTATTTATTTATTCTTTTTATTATTAAAAATAAAGAACAAATACTTGAATTCTAGGGTTACTCACAAATAAAATACCAATTAACAACAATCTGAGTGTCACCTAACCCCATCTTAAAGGAAGGGATAATGATTTCAGTATGAAAATAAAGATGTTGATATACAGATTCTAGTGTCAGAGACACTGGTAGATGGAGAGAAATGATTTTGGTATTTGTGCCTCGAAACTGGAATTTAGAAAACAGTGTTCTGATCTACTGTTATTTCATTTCTGCCAGACTATTACTCTCTCAAAAACATTATTTTGAGATTTTCATATGTAAATCATATTGATTTTCATCCCATTTTCCACCCTACTTTTTTTTTAATTGTCTCACATTCTGTCCCTCTTTCCCTTCCTGTCTTCTGGAAGAAAACATTATGAATTCCTAAAGTTAAATAAACATATTGTTTTATAATATTTGCCTTAATATGAACATATAACCTGAGCAAATAAGTGAAAAATGGGTAAGGAAAGAAAGTTAAAGGAGGCTGTACAACACCAATATTGAAGCCAAAACCTTTTCCTGTACTTGAGATTACAATAAGATCACTGTTTACAGGCCAGATCACATCAGTTACACACCGATACAGGACACAGAATGTCCACCAGACAGAATTGGGGCAGAAAGCCATTGTGACTGAACTGCAGCACGTACTGATTTCCATATCCACCATTTTCTTAGAACATTTCAAAATTTCTTTCTTGTTTCTTTGAGTAAAATTCCACATGTTCATCATTAATATGTTATTTTCATGACTTATTTTATTGTATTGATGGATAACTAGGATGTGTACATTTTGTTATTGTCAATAATGATATAATAAACATAAATGAGCAAGTTTTGAAATATCCCTAAAGTATAAAAGGAGAAGAACACACAAAATCATGCTGTACACAGTATCTTCAGTATTAAATTGTTTCCCAACATAACGGCAGGCTGGTATATTTTTAGATAACTTGGCTTCCCCATTGGTGAATTATTGTTTCTGATTTTCAAGGCGAAACAAAAGGGTGTAATTATACCAGAGCCTTCTTTCCATTACATTTTGTTGTAAAAATGCTTGATCACTCCACTTGTGTAATAACCACTTAGCAAAGTACCCCTTGAACTCAGCGTTTGTAAGTGAAAGGAATCGACTAAGAACTCATGGCCACTATTATTCATAAAATATGCAATGAGTGGCTTTGAAAAGTATAGAAAAATAAAAAGAAAATATATGTTTCATGAAGTTAAATATTGCTGACATTTAAATAATAAAAATACTTCAATCTATTTTGCATGTAAAAGAGTAGGCCTTTAATTTTGTTCAGGTTATTTGGTAAAGTTTTATGTTTATAGTGAAATGAGTTCAAGGCATTTAAAAATAAAATAAGGACTAAGGGTGCCTCCTTGTATGCAACCCAGCAGCAAAACTGGAGATTCCACCTCAGGTATGGTAAGGATGAATCCTTGAGGAGATTTGATTTCACTTAAACATGCTGCACTCATACACCCAGATAAATCAGTCACACACCCACACTCATAGGCACACACACACAATCAATCAATCAATCAATCAATCAATCAATCAGTATTGGTATGCTTAGAGAAAGAGAAGTCACCAGTTGTTTATTTTTCATATCCCAGTAAAAGTTGAGAAACATACTCATGGTCTATTCCTTTGTTTAATAAAAATCTTTCACTTCTAGAAAGAAAATGGTAAGAACCAATGACAAACTTGCATGCACTTGATTTCTACCCATCAGACTATACACAAAATTAAGGCTTCTGATTCTATTTCCTGACATGATTGGTAGATTTGACAATAAAGTTTAACTTACTTTTCTCTGAATATGGATTTGACCTGTCTTACTTTTATTAAATATAATGTGAAAATGAGGGCAGAACTATAAAGAAGTATGTAAGATTTTTTTAAAGAAATCACATGGATATCACCTTCATGAAGAAATCAGCACCACTAATGAAGTGGGTAGACAATCTATCAGGACTCAGAAAAAAGCTGGAATAGTTCCAGTGACCAAAGCTAGCACTAGCAGGGAAATGATATAAATTAATAGTTTTGTGTGTAATGTGTCGTGAGATGCAAGTATAGGAGATCACTTTGTACTTATGCTGTTTTGTTTGGTTTTAAGAAAATATCAATGAGCTCCCTCTAGACATTAGATATCTCTAGCTAAAATTGCATTTAAAAATTGTTAGAAATTACCCAAACTACCAAGGTCATGAGATATAAGAAAAACTATGGAAAGCAACATAAATTGAAAATTATGTGATAATGATAACTAAATGCAACTTGACAGCTTGGATTTCACACTAGACTATTAACATCATCAATTAGGTAAAATCAATGTGCTATATGTTGTATGTTATATAATATAATATCTTAACACTAGAGGGATCTGGGGAAAGATATGCAGGATTTTACCATGTGTGAAATTCTTCCTTATATTATCTAAAATAAATTTTAAAATGATTCAGTGAAGACAGTGAACTTCCAAAGACAGCTTTTTCAAATTGTATAGTTAGTCCTGCATTAGTCTCTAGGAGAAGATGCAGGCATGACCTGGCAGCCAGCCTACTTGGTAAACTTCACTTCTAAGTAAGAAGCACCGCACACCATGCTCCTGGAGTCAGACCTCTGAATTCTGAAGCAGCCACAGCAGGTAGCATACCTGAGGACAAGCCTCCCCCTCACATTCCCTTTAATGTGCTTCTGCAGACGGACCTTGTGGCATGAGTGCACCATTCTATTGGAGGTAATGATCTAACCAATCACAGTTAACAGACTCTACTATGTATGTGGCTGCTCATGTGCAATAAAGCCGATGCTGTCCCCTGAAACCGTTTACAGAGTGGTTTATCTTCATGCCTTCTCCCAAACCTCAGCATGCTTTGTCTTCTCAGGGGACACCCAGGTAATGAGGGCATTAGTATTTTCATTTGGCGAGAAGATCTTATTGTGATGGAGTTGTCTTTCATTCTTTCTCTCTCTCTTTTTCTCTTTCTTTTTATAACTCTCAATCTTTTATTTTTATTTATTCCCTTTACATTCCAATTGCAGGCCTTTCCTCCTTTCTCCCGGGTCTCTCCTCCCTCCTTCTTTACCCTATCCCTTGCCCCCCTCCCCTACCAACCCACAGAAGCACATCAAATACCATTAGAACTTCTTCCTCTGTGGCCTGGCAAAGCAGCCCCTTCAGAGGAAGTGATCGAAAAGCAGTCAACAGAGTCCATGTCAGAGACAGCTCTCATCTCCTCTTTCTGGGGGAACCACATGATGGCCAAGCTACCCATCAGCTAGTACTAGTAAGGGGCTTAGTTCAAGTTCATGCATGGTCCTTGGTTGGTGCATCCATCTCTGGGAGCACCCCTGGAACAATGTTAGTTGGTCTGTTGGTCATCTTGTGGAACTCCCATCCTTCTATTCTAAGGGTCCTTCTATTCTTCTCCTCACTCTTCTACAAGACTCACTGTGCTCTGTCCCATATTTGGCTGTGAGTCTAAGCACCTGTTCCAGTCTGCTGTTGGGTGGAGCCTCTCAGAAGACAGCATTGCAAGACTCCCATCTGTAAGCATAGCAGAATATCATGAATAGTGTCAAAGGTTGCCTCTCTTTCATGGGATGAGTTTTAGATTTAACCAGGTATTGATTGGGCATTCCCTCAAAATCTGTTCTGTCTTTATTTCTGCCCATCTTTTGGGCAGGAAAAGTTTTTGTGGGTGCATTGATGTTCCCCTCTCTGCACTAGTACTTCTGCCTAGAGAGAGGGTGGTCTCCTTAGTCTCTCTGAGCCCTGCTGCTGGGAGTCTCAGTTAGTCACCCTATATCCTCTCAGAAGCCTACCCTGTCTTAGGTCTCCAGCTCATCACAAAGACGCTGCCTCACATGGGATAGCTTCTCTGTATAAGCCCTCTGTCCTTCCACCCCCTATCCACATGCCGGATCTCTACCCTCACTTCTCTCCAAGCCCCTTCTCCTATCCTGTTTGGTCTCTTCAACTTCTCCAGCTGTCCATCTTGTTTCCCCTTCTAAGTGAGATTTAAGTATCCTACCTTGCATTCTCCTTATTATGTATCTTCTTTGGGTCAGTGAATAGTAGTATGATTATCCTTTATTATACGGCTAATATGTACTTATAAGTGAGTACACACCATGTGTGTCTTTCTAGGTCTGGGTTACCTCACTCAAGATGATCTTTTCTAGTTTCATCCATTTGCCTGCAAATTTCATGTATTGTTTATTTGTTTGTTTTTAATAGGTGAGTAGTACTCCACTGTGCAAATGTAATGTGCTGGTCCATTAAGAGCAGTTTGGACATGTTTCCTCCAGTTCTAGTTTTTAAAAGAGTTAGGTAAGAAACCATTCTTCCTTAAGTAGTAATATATGGCAAAGATAATCATGTGGTTCCATGTTCATGATATAAATGTCTTGAAATCTAGCTTGTGTTATATGAAAAAAAAGTAGAGAGAATCTGAGAGGAGGTGGGGGTAGGAAAAAAAAAGAAATACTTTTTAATTGTCTCTTAACTAAGTCACTATTGACCTTCAGAGCCCTCCTACTTCTTTGCTCTGGTATGCTACACTTCTAGACTGGATGCTGTTGTTCATTATCCTTTTCCTCCTACAATTCTGAGACCTTAAAACGCCTCTAGTATAGCCAAACCTCACATGAAAAGTAAAATTTCCCTGATAGTAAGGACCACTAATCAGGAATAATATGTAACATCGTACTGCTTTTCATTGTTACAAGAAGAAAATGAAGTGAGGCTTGGGTAGTTTTTCAAAACTGAGAAATTATACATGCAAAAACTATTGGCAAGGTAATGTATAATAGTGCAACTGTCTGCATTATAACTTTTATATTTCAGGGGCTTGTGCATAGTCAATGATCAAACTTTCCATTTCTGGATTTTAAATAAGTAAATAAATAAGTTTCAAATAATGTATTATGTAGGTTGCAAATGAGGTTTGGCAATCATCTTCATGATTTTTCTGAGATATGTTCCATGAAAGGAAAAAATATACCTTTTATATTTAGTATCTGAGTATACCCCAGATCTGTGAGTATAATTTGATTTGAAACAGTATCATTCAGAATAACAAATTTTCCTATGATCTGGGTGGTTTTACTTTTATCTCAAATTAATTCTTGTTTCAATGGAGATAGAATTCTTTTATTCCTAGTTCACTGACATAAACAAGTGGATGTTGAAGAGAGGAAATATTAATTATATAAATTTATGAGTGAATTCTTAGAAATGCTTTAATGCAGCAAGCTCCATACTACTGCAATTGTGTTGGAACTCAATAGTCTTGCGATAGTGAGCCAAGTATCAGAATTGAATGACAATTCAGTTTCTGAGTTGTGATCATGATATTTTATATACCCATTGAAAGTGAGTGCTAATTTTCTTAATATTTACAGAGATTATTTTTATAAAATTTATACTACTATTTACAGAGAATTTCTCAAAAAAAAAGTATCTTTATACTATGTTAAGAGAGAGTTTGCATTTTCATGCTGGGTCTCTGAGAGGAGCTTGCTGGGATTGTGTGAAGGCATGGAGATCCATTCCCGGCATTCTCCATCCTGATGTGCCTACTGACTGTTCTTCTGAAAAACACATTAAACATGGGAGCTCTTACAAGATCCTGGAGAGGAATATGTTCCATAAGCGAAGCTATAATCAATACACTTTAAGTTACAAAATGTCTTTGTAATCTTGGCTCAATTAGCAAGCCGATGTCATGTGTTGCACCATAGTGTTTTCTGCTTTGTGGGTGTTAAAAGTCCTATCTGAAAGCAAACCCTGCAGTTGTCTTCAGGCTCTCCAGCTATGGCAGCTTCTCTTCTGCAGACAAAACACCAACAGCTGATACTCCTTTTTATTTTTCCTGGTAGAGATTCTATTATGAAAGCAGGATTGCCTGTCACCACATAAGAGCATCTTGGTGTTTTTCTTTTATTAAGTTTTTTTTATTTTTTATATTAATTACAGTTTATTTACTTTGTATCCCAGCTGTAGCACCTTCCCTCATCCCCTCCAAAACCCACCCTTCCTCCCTCAACTCCTCCCTGACACTCTCTAAGTCCATTGATAGGGGAGGTCCTCCTCCCCTTCCATCTGACCTTAGCTTATCAGCTATCTTCAGGACTGGCTGCAATGTCCTTCTTCGTGCACTAGCAAGGCTGCTCTTCTCTTGGGGAACTGGGAGGTCAAAGAGCCAGCCACTGAATTCATGTCAGAGACAGTCCCTCTTCCCCTAACTGGGGAAACCATTTGGATATTGAGCTGCCATGGGCGACATTCAAGCAGGAGTTCTAGGTTATATCCATGCATGGTCTTTGGTTGGAGAAACCGTCTCAGAAAAGACTCCTGTGCCCAGATATATCTTGTGGAGTACCTGTCATCTCCAGGTCTCACTAACTCCCCCTTCTTTCCTTTTTTTAAAATTTTTATTTTTTACATTAATTATATTTTATTAGCTTTTCATCCCAGCTGTAACCCCCTCCCTCATTTCCTCCCAATCCCACCATCCCTCTCTCATCTCTTCCCATGCCCCTCTCCAAGTCCACAATACTTGGACCTCCCCTTCCATCCAACCCCAGCTTATCAGGCCTCATCATGACTGGCTGCAATGTCCTCCTCTGTGTCTTAGCAAGGCTGCTCCTACTGCAGGGAGGGTGGGTAGTCAAAGAGCCAGCCACTGAGTTCATGTCAGAGACAGTCCCTCTTCCCCTTACTAGGGAACCCACTTGGACATTGAGCTGCCATAGGCTACATCTGAGCAGTAGTTCTAGGTTATATCCATGAAAATACCTTGGTTGGAATATCAGTCTCAGAAAAAACCCCTGAGCCCAGGTACTTTGGTTCTGTTGCTCTCCTTGTAGAGCTCCTGTACTTGTCAGGTCTTATTAACTACCTCTTCTTTCATATAATTCCCTGTACTCTGCCCAAAATTTGGTTATGAGTTCTCAGCATAAGCTTTGATAGACTGCTAGGTAGAGTCTTTCAGAGGCCCTCAATGGTAGGCGCCTGTCCTGTTTCTTGTTTTAAAAATAGCACCTGCTGAGGTTATGTTGATTTTTCCTGGAAAAGATTGTGTTCCATTTGGGTACTGTTCTGTTTACTTAATCATTCATGCACATATTGCTGTACAAGCCATACTTTATTGTTTTTATTTTTCCCTAATTTAAAAATATCAGCTTTTTAAATGAGAAACAAGAATAACAATTGATAGAAAATAATGACTGCAGCCTTCTGAAAGATCTGTAAAGGAGATGGCATAGTCAATTGTAAAGGATGTGCTTTCTATTAAAACATGAGATGTCCATGCTTCTATTAAAACGTGGATGAACATTTGCCACACTCTACTGGAATGTTCACCTGTCAATAGTACAAATGATTGGCATGTTATATGCAGTACAAGTGACCTCGTTCAAGTTTCTGATGTTTTGTGGCTTTGACTATTGCTGCTTCTGAGATTGCTGTGCCCTGTAAGTAGAGTCTGAACCTTGCAGATCCCTGTGTTACTTTCCTAACAACCTGGCAAATTTCAGACTCAGGAGTGAGTCCACCCAAGGTTATCCAGATGCCAGGCAGTAAGCCCAGGTGAGTTCAGGAACTGCTCTATGGACCCAGTGCCCATTAGGTGCAAATGTAACATATTTAACATGGATTGCTAAGGAAATGAAATGTTACAGTAATAAAATTAGATCTACTTTAGGTTTATTTATTTATCATGTGGAGAGGGGCATGTGTATGTGTCAGGGCCCACAAATGGAGGGCAGAAGATAACTTGTTTGACTCAGTTCTTTCCTATTATGCATGTTTTGGGAAATGAGCTCAGCTCCTTCAACTCATTGGTAGGAAACTTAACTCATGACCTATATCAGTTCTAGATTTGTATTTAACTCCTTTAATAAAAATGGAAAGAAAAAACCCTCATTTTTCTCATTATTGTCTGTTTCTCCCAAAACAGAGATCAGTGAAAAAGAATTTACTCAGTTTAGTACTTTAAGCTTACAACCCTCTTGCCTCTCAAGATTCTATCCCCCACCCTTATGAAATTTGTTCTCAGAGAAAGGCTCAGGGTCAAGTCAAAGAAGAGTGTATGACTGGTATCAGATGCTGAATCTTGTTCTTATTCTGAGGAAAACACTGTAGAAGACATGACAGCAAGCAGCTTCTCTCTCTTTCTCTGTCTCTCTTTCCCCTCTCTCTCTCCACATTCCTCCTTCCCTCTATCACTCCCTCTCTCCCTCTCCCCTTATTTTTCGGTCCATCACTTCCTTTCCTTTGACTAAAGCATCATTTACCATGCAGTAAGCCTTTCTCCAATTGATCCAACCATTTCAGATAGATTTAGAATAACTGCTGGCAACTATATTAAAGTTTTTTTTGTTTTGAATGAAGAAAAAGGTATGTTTAGATGAAAATATATCAACAACACATAATACAGCCCTTGTTCGTAGTTTTAAATAACTATTTCTGAGAAAGAACCCTATTGTGCCCATGTCAGGGACTAAACTAATGAAGAATGGGATGATGTTTGTGGTTGCCAAGGGAGAGTTGGGGGCACATGTATTATTTTCTTGATTAGGAATGGAAAGCTATGAACTCCTGTCCTAAAACAGCAGAAAGGCAGCAGAAACCTTGCAATATTTGTAATTCCAGACAACCCTGACATCACATGGGAAACATCAATGTGAACTCATGGCAAAAGAAGACAAACAAAGCTGACCTATTGTTCAAATCTATTGAACAAAACTGACCCATTGTTCAAAACTACTGTTCAAAACAAGTGAAATATTCTAGATACTAACAAAATACCACATTCAACCAACAGTTGTTAATCAGAGAG
Organism: Pachyuromys duprasi; assembly: GCA_028658305.1. Taxonomy (NCBI): domain Eukaryota; kingdom Metazoa; phylum Chordata; class Mammalia; order Rodentia; family Muridae; genus Pachyuromys; species Pachyuromys duprasi. The sequence continues at coordinate 61,115,040 of CM053762.1, read as the reverse complement.
AACTAATTCATATTATAAATGCAATAATTACATCAAAATAAACCTACATGCTATTGCAAGTAATTAATATATCACCATAAGAAATTATGTGAATGGGTCGAGTGGTTAATTTTCACTATTTTTCCAATAACGACATTAGTTTCAAAATGCTACTGACATTTGCTAATATTTTGATGGTAAATAGTACCCTGATGCCATATCTTTTTGTATTCAGATTCTTAGGGCAGCAGGCATTAGACAGGAAGGGATTTTGAGTCAAATATTATGAAGTATCACTATAGAATTATAGTTTCTCTAGGCCAATTATTCTCAAACTTCCTAAGCAACCATTTAATACATGTCTTTATGTTGTGATGAACCTTAACCATAAAAATTTTCGATGCTACTTTCTTACAGTAATTTTGACATTGTTATGAATTGTACTGTAAATTCATTACAATTCATTTCTACTCCTGTTTAAAAATGCAGTATATCCATTTATAAGTGAGCATATACCATGTGTGTCTTTCTACTTCTGGGATACCTCACTCAAGATGATCTTTTCTAGATCCCACCATTTGCCTGCAAATTTCATGATTTCCTTGTTTTTAGTTGCTGAATGGTATTCCATTGTGTAAATGTACCGCCATTTCTGTATGTATTCCTCAGTTGAGGGACATCTGGGTTGCTTCCAGATTCTGGCTGTTACAAATAAAGCTGCTCTGAACATGGTTGGGCAAATGTTCTTGTTGTATAGTTGAGCATATTTTGGATATATGCCTGGGAGTGGTATAGTTGGATTTTGAGGAAAGAACTATTCCTAATTGTCTGAGAAAGTACAAGATTGATTTCCAAAGTGTTTGTACAAGTTTACATTCCCACCAGCAATGTAGGAAGGTACCCTTTTCTCCACATCCTCTCTAGAATGTATTGTCACTTGAGTTTTTTTTATTTTATTTTAGCCATTCTGATGGGTATAAGGTGAAATCTCAGGGTCGTTTGATTTGCATTTCCCTGATGAGTAAGGACGTTGAACATTTCTTTGTTTTCTCTGCCATTCTATATTCTTCTATTGAGAATTCTCTGTTTAGCTCTGTACCCCATTTTTTAAATTGAATTACTTTATTTGTTGCTTTTCAACTTCTTCAGTTCTTTATATATTCTGGAAATTATCTCTCTCTCACATATAGGGCTGGTGAAGATCCTTTCCCAGTCTGTAGTTTTGTTCTAATAACAGTGTCCTTTTTGTTTCAGAAGCTTTTCAGTTTCATGAGGTCCGATTGATGGATTGTTGCTCTTAGAGCCTGTGCTGTCAGTGTCTTGTTCAGGAAGTTGTCTCCTGTGCCAATGAGTTAAAGGCTCTTCCCAACATTTTCATCAAATATATTTAGCATGTCTGGTTTTATGCTGAGGTCTTTAATCTACTTGGACTTTAGTTTTGTACCGGGTGATACATATGGAAATAATTGCAGGATATTAGACATGTATTATAGGATAAACATACTGAAACATGTACTCCTAAAGTAGCTAAGCAAGAAAGGGGACCCTTGGTAGGATTATCAATCCTCATTCAGAAAGGTGAATAGGATGGACATCAGAAGAGGGAGAAAACAGGGACTAGGACAGAAGCCTACCAAAAAGGGCCTGTGAAAGACTCTGTCCATCAGGGTATTGAAGCAGATGCCAAGACACATAGCCAAAATTTGGGCAGAGTGCCGGGAATCTTATGACAGAAGAGGGAGATATAAAGACCTGGAGGGTACAGGAACTCTACAAGGAGAGGAACAACACCAAATATCTGGGCACAAAGGACTTTTCTGAGACTGGTACTCCAACCAAGAACGATGCATGGAGATAACATAGAACCCCTGCACAGATGAAGCCCATGGCACCTCAGTCTTCTACTGGGTTCCCTAGTAAGGGGAACAGAGGCTGACTCTGACATGACCTCAGTGTATAGCTCTTTGATCTCCTTACCCTAAGGGTGGAACAGCCTTACTAGGCCACAGAGGAAGACAATGCAGCCAGTCCTGATGAGATCTGATAGGCTAGGATCAGAGGGAAGGGGAGGAAGTCCTCCCCTATCAGTGGACTTGGAGAGCATGATAACTTATTATTTATATTGATTGAAGTTTGATTACACATTCACCTAATAAAGGGCATCTTTGTTTCCAAATTCTAGCAATTATGAAACAAGCTACTTAATAAATTCAGGTATGATAATTTTGTTTACATATTTCTCATGTCATTTGAATAAATGTCAAACCTAACTTTCATAACACATCCAGATGACCTCCTCCCTGACTCATGAAAGAGTGCAAAAGAAGAGAAAGGAAGAATATAAGAGCCAGACCACAGGGAGTGTGCAGACAAGGGACGTCTTCTGGATTCAACACACCTGATGAAACCATGAAGTAACGATAACAGTGAATACCTGAAGGAGACCTGCAAGGTATTATATTCTGCCACATGTCATCATGAATGAGTGAAGGACACATGTCACCCACCCACCCAGAGGAAATATTGGCAGGCGATGTGTGATAGGGGGTTGAATGTCATTTCTTCTGTGATGTGGCCGTTGATGTGTTGCATATGCTAAGATTAAAAACTTCTCCCATCCATATCCCTGATAAAGCAAACTTGACAAACAATTTAGTATGCTTAATATTATAAGAGAACTATTGAATCACTTTTCAAAGTAGCTATATGATTGTGTATTCCCACCAACACCAAATGACTATTCCTGTTACTGTGTAGTTCATATTCTCACCAGCATTTGATGTCAGTATCTTGAGTCTTAATTATTGCAATAAGTGTTTAGTGGCACCTCATGGTTGTTTTAATTAAATTTCTCCAGTAAAGAGTGACAATGAGAACCATTTAAAATATTTGTCTCTCATAATCGAGGCATGTTTATTGTTTTGGCCTGTATTCAATTGTGTTGTATTTTAATTCTTATTGATGAATTTAAAACATTTTATCTGTGTTTTGAATACTAATCTTTTATCATGTGTGTGTTTTTAAAGTATTTTCTCGTATTTTTTGTTCATTTGACTGGCCACATTTAGTTGTTTGTGTATCTTTCAAATACTTGTTAAATAGTGAAGACCTCTGGCATTAGTGGTATAAAGTCTCTGTTGTATCTTGATCAGCATGCATGAAGAGTGACAGTGTGTGGGTTAACTTCAAGGAATACCTGTTACATTTATTGATTTCATATGTAGTTTTCCCATGCCCCCTAAGCCAAGTTTTATAATCGTTGTCCTGTTTGTCTTACTTTTAGTCTGATATTTTTCTAGTTTTTTAAGTAAAAGATTAGTTATTGATTTTGATAGTTCTATTTTCATGTAAACATTGGGTGCTATAAATCCCCTTTCCCTATCTAATTGGACTCCAGGCCTTCTCGGCAAGAAGTAATCATGCTTGGTACTGGAAACCTACCCAACTTCCTTATGAAAGAATGCATGGTTGGTATACACAGCAGCAAAATATCTAAGAAATAATCAAATAAAAATATCTACAATGCAAATGTCTATAATTGGCTGGGAAATGCTTAAATTGCCAAATTGCAAGCATGATGATGTGTGCTCCAAGCCTTAAAAGTCACATAAAGATATGATTGCTGCCCTTTTGACCCTGATGGGATAATTAAAAAAAAAAAGGGAGCTTGGAGGAAGGCCCTAGCAATCTCAGTGCTTGACAAGAAGCAACAGTAGGATCCCAAAGAGTCTAACCAGTGATGAGTTCACTATATCAGAAAACAAGGAGGGGGAGAGAAAACACAAGACCCAACTTCTTGTCTCCAGATGCACATTCACAAACACCATTACACATATACAAAAACTCATAAATACCTAGATGCACACATACACACACACACACACACACACAGAGAGAGAGAGAGAGAGAGACTTAGAGAGAGAGGAATGAAAAGAAGAGAGGGAGAGAGAGAGAAAGAAGAGTTTATGTTCTGAGTAGACTTGGAGTAAGTAAGGAAAGAACCAATGACTTTGACTTCAATGATATTTCAACAAAAAATTTAAAAAATTAATTATATTACTTTAAGGTGAATGTGGATTTTCTATTACTTGATTATTTCCTTCCACTTATACTAATTTTTTTCCTTTTTGTCATTCCACAACTCCAACAGAAGATGTATGCTCACAATTGTAATACACCTCCATAGATTTATACCTGTAGGTTTACAAAATGCCATTTCTTTCTTTACTGACAATGGTTTTTGACAGAATTATGGCCACTCCAGATTCCATTGGTTGCTATAGAAGAAACTTGGTCTTCTTTTCCAACCAGCCAATTTTTTCTTGAAGTTGAGCCATGCTTCTAATACAATTTATTTATATCCTGTTTTATATGATTCAAATGTACATTTCTAAGTGCTATATCCATTTTATTTGAAGTAATTTAAAAATGTGATTGTTAATTTGTTACCTGGATATTTGTTTTTCTACATGTTTTCATTATTTGTTGCTACAGTTACCTTTCTTGTAGGTCTCTACCAAATAGATATTATTCAGAAAACAAGTTGAATCTCCAGTTGTATATTCTCATATACTTAGGCAGTATTTTTAGTTTTTGTCTTATATTTACAACTAATATATTAATTAAAATAATCAAGTTAATATTAACGCCAACTTAGTTTCAATAGTTTGGGTGAATGTTTACTACTTCAATATAGCATTCATATAACTTTTCATAAAATATATTATTTCTAATACACATTAATAATATATTTATAATTTAAAGATTCTTAGTCATATAATGTAGGAAACGTTACAAAATAGTTTTTCTAGGTACTCCCCTCAATACTTTATTTGATGGTATAGATTTACATTATTAGTTAGTGTAACAGCTCTCAACCCTTATCTTTCTTGGAAAGTGTTGATATCTTTCTGATTGAAAGCTAGTCTTGCTGAATATAGAATTAATCATCATTTAAAATGATTTGCATTCTCACCATGTTGAATGTACCATCCCAAGTCCTTTGCCTTATTATGCAATTTATCAGAAGTTACCCTTTAATCTTACTTAGGGCTTTTATACTTGACTTACTTATTTTGATAAGTTTCTTGGGTTCAAAGACATGCTTTTCATCACATATTGATGAATTGGCTATTAAAGATTACATTTTATTCTTCCTCTTTCTGTCATTCTCCCTCTCCCAGTCTCTGTCAGCTCTTACATCATGTGTATTGATATTCTTGGTAGTGTTCCATAGAATTTGAGTTTATGTCCATTTCTTTCTTTGTGTGTCTCTTTCATACTATCTAATCTTAAGAGTCCTGTGTTCAAGCTTTTTGATTTTGATTATTGACTCAACTTGTCCAAGCTGTCTACTAAAATTTTCATCTCTAATAATGTATTTTAAAATACATTGCATTTTATTGCATTTTATTTGTCTTTTTAAAATGTAGTTACTATTTCTATACTTATTTTTTTCTTCTTGATAAGAAACTACTCCCAGACTTTTAAAAATAGACAAGATTAAAAATTTATGAAATGTTTCAAACTTCTGGCTATGTTCTACTAGAAGTTACTGTTCAGATTCACTTCCAGTAGTCCTTCCACTTTTGATGCTACGAAAAATATTATAATACCCTGCTTTTGCATATTTTATACAGTTGATTATTTCCACCAAGTTTCATGTTTCTATATTTACTTTTCATCTTTTGTTCTCACTATGTAAATTTAAATATGCTAATAAATACTATGGATATAGTATTTTTCTTTTAGTTCTTTGAAAAATGTATCTAAGATTTTAATATATATTATTATTATTATTAATTACAGTTTATTTACTTTCTGTCCCAGCTTAGCCCCCTCCCACATTCCCTCCCAATCCACACCTCCCTCCCTCATCTCTTCCTTGCACCTCTCTAAGTCCACTGATAGGGCAGGTCCTCCTCCCCTTCCATCTGATGCTAGTTTATCAGGTTTCACCAGGAGTGGCTGCAATGTCCTCCTCTGTGGCCTAGCTAGGCTGCTCTTCCCATGGGTGGCTGGGGAGGACATAGAGTTCATGCCAGAGACAGTCCCTGTTCCCCTTACTAGGGAAATCCACTTGGATACTGAGCTGCCATGGGCTATGCCTGAGCAGGGATTCTAGTTTATATCCATGCATGGTCCCTGGTTGGAGAATCAGTCTCAGACAAGCCCCTGTGCCCAGATATATTTGGTCCTTGTGGAACTCCTTTTCTCTCCAGGCCTTACTAATTATCTCTTCTTTCATATGATTCCCTGCACTCTGCCCAAAGTTTGGTTATGAATCTCAGTATCTGCTTTGATACACTACTATGTAGAGTCTTTCAGAGGCCCTCTATGGTAGGCTCCTATCCTGCTTCTCGTTTTTTCCTTCTTCCAATATCCATCCTATTTTGTCTTTCTAAGTAAGGATTGATCTTCTTATCCTGGGTCTTCCTTTTTGTTTAGCTTCTTTTGGTGTACAGATTTTAGTATGTTTATGCTATCTTATCTTATTTTTCTATTAAATTTTGATGATTTCCACATAATGGAGGTGGGAATCAGATGTGGGGAGAGTTAAGGGGAATGGGGAAGGAGAGAGAGAGTAGAAATTGGTTGGGGGGACATCACTGGGATGGGGAGGCTCCTGAGAGTCTAAGGGGGTCAACCTATATGAGACTCCTAGCAGCAGGGAATATGGAACCTGAAGTGGCCACCTCCAGTAGACAAGTGGGACTTCCTGGAGATGGAGAAGGGCACCATCCCACCCATAAAACCTTCAATTCATAATTCATATTTTCCAAAAAGAAGTGTAGGGATAAATGTGGAGTAGAGATTGAGGGAATGGACAACCAATGACTGGCCTAATTTGAGACCCACCCCATGGAAGAAAACCAACCCTTGACACTATTAATGGTGCTCTGCTATGCTTACAAACAGAAGCCTAGCATAACTGTCTTCTGAGAAGCTTCATCCAGCAGCTTATGGGAACAGTTGCAAAGACCCAGCACTTACCAATAGGCTAAGGTAGGTGTTTCTTGTGGAAAAGTGGGAGGAAGTATTGAGAAAGCCAGAAGGGCCAAGAACACCACAAGAACACCTACAGAATCAGTTAACTTGTAGGACACAAAGACTGAAACACCAACCAAAGAGCATGAAAAGGCTGGGCCTAGGCCCCTACACATATGTAGAAGATGTGCAGCTTGTTTGTCATGTAGGTCCCCTAACAATTAGAGTGGAAACTGTCTCTGATTCTGTGGCCTGCCATTGAATACTTTTCACCACAGTTGACTGCTTTATCTGGCTTCAGTGGAAGAGGATGCACATAGTCCTGCTGTGACTTGAGACTTGATGTGCCAGGATGGGTTGGAACCCATGGGGAGCCTCCCCTCCTTTGAAGAGAAGAGAAGGAGCCAAGAAGTATGAAAGCAGGACCAGAAGGAGAGGAGAAAAGGGGCTGTGATGAAACTGTAAAGTGATTAAATAAGTAAATTAATGAAAAAGAGTCAGCTCATATCATTTTGTGCTGAGTTTTATCTAAAGTGTTTAGTCCATTCTACTCTGTTTCTTTGTATGTTGTCAACTATTTTAATACATCTCTCTAAAGTCAGATTTAATTTTTAAAATGTGTTGATTCTACATATTAGTTTAACAGATATTCTGGACTAGTTTGGTAGAATTTGCAATATTTGTCATATGGAGCCATCAAGATCTTTTCTTGGTAAACTTGATGGTCAACTACACATTGAACACAAGATTTCTTAAAGCACCATTTCCCAAGCTACTCCCTGTTTGCTCAAGATCTGTGTGTGGTACCTCACAAATCCAACATACTGGGAGCAGTTTGCTTCTCTACTATGGTTTGAAATTCTTTTTTTGTGTAAACCCTCAAGTTTGGCCAGAGGCAAAAATCTGTAAAAGTATAGGCCTTCTCATGTTTTTCCCTGGAAAAGAGCCAGACTCTTCATCTGTCTCCTTGTCTTGATCCATAGAACTTTGTCAGGCTCCCTTTATATCTCTTTCCCTATATCTTCATTGCAAGTTTATTTTCTCACATCTTTGTGACACAGCCTGGTCAGCCACTTCCTGTAGCTGTGGTGTTAAGTAATTGCCACTGGTTATTTTCAATAAGCACACTGTGCATAGGGATTTCTGCCATTATCTGGACCAGAACTAACAAGACATGTCAAATATGACAAGCTGCGCAAATGGAATTTTTCCAAGGATTTCCCAGAAAAGCCAAGCGAAGCACTGACAATTTCCTATGATGACACTTTTATTAGAGGATGAGAGATGATAACTAAGCCCATCTCACTTCCTCCCATCTACGTCATCATTTTGTTTGTAAGTCATTGTTTTGTTTGGTTTATAGCTATGGTCCTGTGGCATCTTATTTTCTTAGCTACCTACCTCCTATGGAAAGAATGGGAATGACCCAGGTTAACATGGCAAAGCCCATCATAACACAGAATACTCATAAAGATCTTGCTGTTATTTTCTTGGTTACTTAGAATTTTAAGCTAAAATATTTGATTGACAAATCTCTCCAATGTTTCTATTATAGTTTCAGAAGACATGAATTTTTATAGTCTTTAACTGTACTATTCTGAACTTGTTAATTTTATATACTAGTAGATTTCAGTGTTTAGAATCTATAATTACATAGTATTTTAATATATGTTAAGCCAACCTTAAGAATATGTAGCACCATCCACAAATTTATGTAAAATGGTGCTATCTATGGATAGCACTAGTATAGGGAAATATCCCAAAATTAATGACTACAAGGACCTCTTACTTATAAGGAGTTGGTTCCTTTTTACTTTGTTTTAACTGGGAATGTTTTATGTTGTTCAAAATGGGAAATGATAGCATAGTTACATTCTGGATATTCTCAAGTTGGCATCAAGGGTTGCTTATCAAAGCTACAAATAATTAAACAAAAAGTTCAGCCTCACTCCCCCCAAAATGATCTTCTTTACCCCAAGTATAAGTGCTGCTCTTACAACAGAGGTGGCCTCAAGACACAGTCTACAAGCCTTCTCCACTCATCTCTACAAGTCTAGAAGGTCATGAAAAGTTAAATTTTACAATCATAGAAAAGGTATCTATCATCGCTCTTACTAATTGGAAGGATGATTACATTGCTAAAAATCATTAAAATTGTAATAAATTACAAAGCTTTAATGGGTATCTTAAATCTCATAAAGAGGACAGTGATAATGAACACTCAAAGATTCGCCTATATTGCTAAAGGGTAATTAATGTTTGCTAATTATGCCAATTATGAATTAGGCTAATATTTATATAACACCTATTATGTTATAGACAATGTATTTTTATTTTATTGCATAATGTGAAGGTTGATATTTTAAGGAAGGACCTTCTTTGCTTAAATAAAGATTTTCAAGGTGGAAGCATAAATTGAAGTTTTGATGTCTGGCAAGAGGCAAGAGCATGTCCACACATACCATTTTTGCAAGTAAGACACAAATATAGAATGAAGTGAACTTTGTTTTTCTCTTTTGTGAGTCATTTAAGCTGCAAAATAATTGGAAAATTATATGGTTATATATCAGTACATTTGGGATGAAAATAAAGGTCATTATCCTCACAAACTACAACTCCAAACCTTGAATTATTTCATTTACTTTTAAAGATGATTTAAAAAATAACAGTATGTTGCAATCAAATTATGTAAAGTTGGAAAAGATAGATTTCCAAAGCAGTGTTTTGGAAAACATGATTCACCTGGGTATGATGGGACAAGCTTTGCTCTCAGCCTTTAGGAATGTGAGGTCTGAGGATTACAAATTGAAGTTTTCCTTATGCTACAAAGTGAGTTCAGGTTAATTCTGGACAATTTATCATGATCTGTCTCAAGACTGGAAATGATGTGGCTGGGGAGATAGCGCATGTATAAAGTACTAGCCACACATGCATGAAGACATGAGTTCATGCCCTGAGAACACACACAACGCTGGGTATGGTGGTATCCAGTTTTAATTTCTATAATCCAGCTGTAATTTCTATAATCCTTGTTTTCCTATGGTGAATGGGAGGTACAGACAGGGAAACCCAGAGATTCTCCCAGGCCAGCTAGTCTCAGATACACAGTAGTTAACAATAAGAGACCCTGTCTCAATCAAAGTGGAAGGTGACAACCAACACCTTGTTTTGACTTCTACCCTCCATGTGTGTGATAGCACATACATCCACTGTCACACAGGGTTGCTCATATAAGCCCATACACATACAAAATTACACTTCATAAACACATACAAGTGTGTGTGTGTGTGTGTGTGTGTTGAGGAATCAGTAAAGGCCTGAAGAGATAGCATTGATGGTTTAACATTTATTTCATCATGCAAAAAGGCATGGAAAAATTATTCATGTTGACATTAAAAAAAGAATACACAAAAAAATTCTATGCAGTGAATCACAAAGATGTACCGTTATTGTTCATCGACCACAGAAGTATTACAGTGATTTTTTGAATTGCATAAAGTAGAATAGGAAGCTTACAAACTATCTTCACTCAATGACTATTAATTGTCTGTATATCAGCAGTTCTCAACACATGGGTCATGACTCCTTTGGGCATCAGAGGACCAGGGGTAGCCCATTGCAATTCATAACAGCAGCAAAAGTACAGTTATGAAAAAGCAACAAAAATAATTTTATGGTTAGAGTCACCACAACATGCAGAACTGTATTAAAGGATTGCAGTATTAGGAAGGTTGAGAACCACTATATTATATACTATATACAAAATGCTCTATATACAAAATGCTCTAAACTATACTATATACTACATATAAAATTATCTATGTATACATTTATGGATAGTATCTCAGTTCTCTCATGCTTCAAGACAAGGCTTTTCATTCTACTTCTAGTACTTTTTCATATTTAAATAACTCAGAATTTTCCTAATTTATGAAGCCAGTAAGTATTGCAGCTACAACAAAGACACAGAGTTTCTTCAGAAACTAAAGGAACATCACAAGAAAAGTGGTGGAAATAATGCAAGAGCTGGAGTGTGGAGGATTTGCAACAAAAATAACGTGTCCCGGACATGACAAATTATTGCTCTCAAGACTCAGAGTAGGTGTGGATTTCTTCACAAGAGCTGTACAAAATTCATCCCATTGAAATTTCATCATTTGTTAGGGAGGGGATATTGGCATGTAGGTTCATACATTGATCCTCTGTAATTGATCCTGGCAATCGGCCACATGCACTGAGAAGACAGGAAATAGTTATGGAACTTGGTAAAAAGAAGCCTTCCAGCAGGAGTGGAAGGATAAAGCATTAGAATGGGCGTGAAAATAACTAAAATTCATTGTATAAGTGTAATTGTCAACTATTGATTAAAAATAAGACAAAGCCACAGGGGAGTGGAAAAGTTTCTTTAGCCACACTCTTAATACACATGTCTAAAAAACAAACTTCTAAATGAAATAAGATTAAGGAATACATTCCTGAAATTGCACTGAGAGGTAAATGAGCTGTTTCACAGGATTTAGGGAAACTACTGATGAAGAATAGCACGACTGGAGGAAGTTATTACTGGAGTCCAGATACAGGAAATTTATTATATTGAAACTATAGGTGGCTTGCAAACTTTTCAGCTAGAGTATATTGTAAACTGTGAAATATGCTCAGTAATTAAGTACTACATGAGAATAATTTAGGTAGGACAAAGACATTGTTATCTGCCATTACCGAGCAACAAACATGTATGATGTAACAGTATATACACAATGAATGCACATATTCATTTTATAAAAAGAATTGAATTATCCATCATATGTGGATTATGTATATGGATATATGGAGATTTCATATTTTAGGGTAAATCTACAGTACTTGTGGAGTATAAATGAGCCAGGAATTAAGTAATAGAACTTATTTTCATGTATAAATTCTTCCAGAAAATAAAATAACTCAAAATAAGGACTCTGAAGAAGTGATATATAAAGCAGAGGGAATCCCACATCGTCTCACAGCTAGAGGAATACATAGAGGTGGTCAGTGGCTGCTAACAGAAGGATGAAGCATTCCCATAGAGATGAGCTCACATGTAAGTGTTTTACTTAGCTGTTATCAGATGTGCACATACAAGCAAAACTAAAGAGACTTGGTAGGTTTTATACATATATATGTATTCTCACATATTTGCATATGTGCCTATGTATATACATGAAAGTTGCAATAATAACTAAAGAAGAAAGCATGAATAAAGGAAGAGGGACACAGTGGACATGGCAGTTGGAAAGGGGGAAGAAGGTTTGTGATTGATGCTGATATAGTGCTTATGTTTGAAGGCTTCAAAAATTATTAAACAGTCCCCCAACAACCTTGACAGTAAGGTTTAACACAGTTTAAGATTTCCTTAACGTGTGTATTCACACAGAAAGGGGTGTTAACTTCATGATCTTAAATGTAACACAACACTCCTGTTGAAGACTATGTCTGTAAACCGTTCTCCAGCAAAGATTAAATATATGGCGACAGAAAGCTGTCAAAATGAAGTACCTAGGCAACCATTTTAGTGATTAAGTAAATCTACAGGAGAAAGTGTCACTATCCTGACTATTGAGAAAAAGTGCCAAACAGTTCACAACATTATGAGTTAAAAGTTGTGAACACATGTATAGATAAACTCTGGAAGATAAATATAAAATATTAGTAATAGTACCATGAAAACTTATAATTTTATTTTATTTTTTAACAGTTTATAGAATTCCTATTTCTTCTTTTACAGTGAACGTTAACTTAATTTGCTATTAAAATTATGTCAGTAAATTAGATCCCTATCTTCATGCCCATGACACAAAATATTCCATAGGACTGTCTTACATGATGACGCTGGGGACTAGAAAATTCAAACATTACAGACCATGGAAGCACATTTGTGAACATGTCTGAGAAAGCAAAGACATCCCTGCTGTTTCCCCTGTACCAGCATGTGGCTTCTCCACGGGATAACTAAAACAGGGAAAAACCAAAAGGTAAATAGAATTATATTTGCTTAGTGTCAATTGTGTTTGGGACTATTAACCCTCATCTCTGAGTGAGATTAGTGACCAGATTGGCTCGTGTTTTGACCCGGGTGAGAAAACCTTTGTTCTCTTGCTTACCTTGGTGCTCATTCATTGTTCATATTGTTTTCCTCAGCAAACACTAGTAAGGGAATAGATTAGGATATCATTAAAATTATTGTATGATGTATTATTTTAGTTATGCCTGTAAGATAATAATAAAGAGATTCAATACTATTGGCATGACAAAGTGATAACTATTAATAAGGAGAAGGAGACCATCATAGTCATTAGATATGAGTGTATTGGGAAGAAACAGTCTGTCAGAGGTTAAGAAAATTGCATTACAGAGTCATTCAATTTCTACATTTTTTGAGAATAATTAGTATAAATAATTCTGAGAGGTTCTAAAAATCATGGATACTGACAAACATAAAAGAGTAGATGATGAGAAGCAGATGGATCATTTAATTTCTTTCTCAATTACTATTGACACATTGGGCACAAAATTCTGCAAGTCTTCTATTTCTTTATGGTCTCTTTTGCAGCTGTGTTTATTGTCACAATAAATACATTATCTCATTAATGAAGCATTGCATAATTTTTATTACAAAAATTTTACCCATATAAAAAGCCTATTCCCCAGGAAAACTCAAATATGGAAGTATATTCATGTAACAAAGGGCAGCAGATTACCTTAATTATAATACATGGATTGTAGGTTCTAGAAAATGGGAGCTTGTCACGTTCAGAATATGATGTTACCATCTAGATACTCTGTTTGTGACAGAAACTCTGAAACAGAGTCAAACTAAGAAATCCATGTGCCTTTCCTAGTGAACATGCATTGCATATGACATGCAGATGGTAATTAAGTTTATTATTTTCCATTCTACATGCTTTGAAAGTGAAACGCCAGAAAGGTTTGAAGAAATCAAAGGGTGTCCTTTAGGATATATTTAAGGTCATAAACGTAACATGAATTGGGTTAAGAGTGAAGTATTTCTTTATTCTTATGTGAATGATTAAACATCCATATTCTAAGGATATATCTGTTAAAGCAGAGCAGTTGGTAGGCAGAGATGTGGACAGGGTGGCTGCAAAAGTTTAAATCTAAAAGTCACAAATCATCTAAGTATTGATAATGCAGTTTTTTAGGAATATTCATGATTAATTTGGTCTAAGAGTCTCCAATGTTGGCAAGAATTTAAAGAAAATGAATGGTATTTATTTCAAAAATATGTAATGGTTTTGTTTTAGCCAATGTTTTATGTATTTGTTCCATATTTTATTCACTATTAGTGATCTTTATTATTGAAGAACAGCTTCAATATTAAACTGGGGGAAGGGAGTAAAGAAGTAGTTTCAGTTGCCAGCTCATGACCCAACAGACAGTTTTTTTTAGAACATTTCTCCAGGGAGAGACCATGGTCCAAACCATGTTTTTATTCTTTTTCCCACAGCTTATATATATCCCAGAAAAATCTTTAAAGCAGTATGAAAATCACAATGTGGTTACATTCTATTTTTCCTAAGGTAAATGATTACAGTTAGTATACCTAAGAAGAACATGTTCCCAATACCCTCACATAATAAAACATATTATGTATTATGGGTGAAAAACAAGTTATTCCCAGAACCCATATACATTTATCACTAAGCAACTTGTAATAAATTAACGAGGTGAGCATGCAAGGTAATTCTCATCTTGCTTTTGTATTTTAGATAAATTTTTAATTACAATTTATTCACTTTGTATCCCAGTTGTAGCCCTTCCTTCATCCTGTCCCAATCCATGCACTGTTGATCTTCTCTTCCCATGCCCCTCCCCAAGGACACTTATAGGAAAAGGCCTCCTCCCCTTGCATCTGACCATAGACTAACAGGTTGAATCAGGACAGGCTGCATTGTCTTCCTCTGTTGCCTGGTAAGGCTGCTCCTCCTTTAGGGGTGGGTGATCAAAGAGCCAGCCACAGAATTCATGTCAGAGACAGCCCTTGTTCCCATTACTAAGAAACCCACTTGAACACTGAGCTGCCATGAGCTACATTTGGGCAGGGGTTCTAGATTATCTCCACATATGGCCCTAGGTTGGGGTATCAGTCTCAGAAAAGACCCTTGTGCCCAAATATTTTGGTTCTGTTGTTCTCCTTGTGGACCTTCTGTCCCCTCCAGGTCTTTCATCTCCCCCTTCTTTCATAAGATTCCGTGAACTCTGCCCAAAGTTTGGCTATGAGTCTCAGCATGTGCTTTGATACACTGCTGGGTAGTCTTTCAGAGTCCCTCTGTGGTAGGCTCCTGTCCTGTTCCCTGTTTTCTCCCTTTTCTGATGTTCTTGCCATTAGCCTTTCTGAATGAGGATTGAGCATGTTATCCAGGGTCGTCCTTGTTGATTAGCTTCTTTAGGTGTAAAGATTTTAGTAAATTGATCCTATATTATATGTCTAATATCCATATTAGTTACATTTTATTAACTCTGTATCCCAGGTGAATCCCACTCCCTCATTCCCTCCCAATCCCACCCTCCCTCCTTCATCTACTCCCTGCCTCTTTCCAAGTCCACTGATAGGGGAAGATCTCCTCCACTTTCATCTGGCCCTGGTTTATCGGGTCTCTTCAGAACCACTTATAAGTGAGTATATACCCTGTGTTTCTTTCTGCTTCTTGAATACCTCACTCAGGATGACCTTTTCTAGTTCCCACGATTTGCCTGCAAAATATTTTCTTGTTTTTAATTGCTGAGTAGTATTCCATTGTGTAAATATGCCACCATTTCTGTACCCATTCCTCAGTTGAGGGACATTTGGATTGTTTCCAGATTCTGTCTATTATGAATAAAACTGTTATGAACATGGTAGGTCCTTGTTGTATAGTTGAGCATATTTTGGTATATGCCTAGTAGTAGTATAGCTGAAATTTGATTAGCACTATCGCTAATTTCCTGAGAAAGTGCCAGATTGATTTCCAAAGTAGTTATACAAGTTTACATTCCCACCAGCAACGGAGGAGGGTTCCCCTTTCTTCATATTCAGTCCAGCATGTGTTGTCACTTGAGTTTTTTATCTTAGCCATTCTGATGGGTAAAAGGTGAAAACTCAGCGTCCTTTTGATTTGCATTTCCCTGATGAGTAAGGAGTTCAGCATTTTTGGGGGTGTTTCTCTGCCATTCGATATCCCTCTACAGAGAATTCTCTGTTTAGCTCTACACCCTGTTTTTAATTGGATTACTTGATTTGTTGATTTTTAACTTCTTTAGTTTTTTATATATTCTGGATATTAGCCCTCTGTCACATACAGGGTTGGTGAAGATCCTTTCCCAGTTTGTAGTGACAGTGTCCTTTGCTTTACAGAAGCTTTTTAGTTTCATAAGGTCCCATTTATTGATTGTTGCTCTTAGAGCCTGAGCTGTTTGTGTTCTGTTCAGGAATTTGTCTCCTGTGCCAATGAGTTCAAGGCTCTTCCCCACTTTTTCTTCTAATCAAGTTAGTGTGTCTGGCTATATGTTGAGGTCTTTGATCCATTTGAACTTTAGTTTTGTGCAGGGCATTAAACATGGATCTATTTGCATTTTTCTACATGTGACTATCCAGTTAGATCAGCACCATTTGTTGAAGATGTTATCTGTTTTCCATTGTACAGTATTGGCTTCTTTGTCAAAAATCAAGTATCTTTAGGTATGTAGGTTTATTTCTGGGTCTTCTATTTGATTCTATTGATGCACCATTCTGTTTCTATGCCTATATCATGCAGTTTTTAGTGCTGTTTTTGCTCTGTAGTACAGCCTGAGATGAAGGATAAGGATACCTCCAGATGATCTGTTGTTATACAGGATTGCTTTAACTACTCTGGCGTTTTTTTGTTTTTCCATATGAAATCAAGAATTGTTCTTTACAGTCAGCTTTCTTTTTTTAAAAACTGGTAGGCTGCAATTTGGTTACAGAGAAGGAATCAATCAACCACAAGGAAGACTGGAGGGAAGAGGCTTAATCCTCATTCAGAAAGGCAAATAGGATTGACATTGGAAGTTGGAGAAGACAGGGAACAGGACAGGAACCTACCACAGGGGGCTTCTGAATGCCTCTACTCAGCAAGGTATTGAAGCAGATGCTGAGACTCATAGCCAAACTTTGGGCAGAGTGCAGGGAATCTTATGGAAGAATCGGAAGATAGAAAGACCTGGATGGTACTTGAGCTCCACAAGGAGACCAACAAATCCAAAAAATATCGGCCCAGGGGTTCTGCAAAGATGAGGATTCAACCAAGGACCATGCATGAGCCAGACCTAGAACTTGCTCAGATGTAGCCCATAGGCAGCTCAGTTTTCATGGGTGTTCCCCAGTAAGGAGAGCAGGGGTATCACCGGCATGAACTTGGTTGTCTGCCCTTTGATTTCCTCCCTCTAGTGAGGTGGCCTAACTAGGCCACAGAGAAAGAGGATCCAGACAGTCCTGGTGAGTCTGATTGGCTAGGGTCATATAATAGGGAGTAGGACCTCCACTGCCAGTGGACTAGGGGAGGAACATATAGAGGGGGAAAGAGGAAGGAGCATGGGACTGGGAAGAGATGAGGATGGGTGCTACAACCAAGATGCAAAATGAATACATTGTAATAATTACTAATTAATAATAATAACATAATAATATTAAAGAAAAATCATAAAAGACAATGTTACAATTTTTTTCTTTTCTTTAATTAATTTTTATTTTTTATGTTAATTACAGTTTAGTCACTTTGTATCCCAGCTTTAGACCCCTTCCTAATTCCCTCCCAATCCCACCCTTCCTCCCTTATCTCTTCCCATGGCCCTCCCGAAGTCCACTGATAGGGGTGGTCCTCCTCCCCTTCCCTTTGACCCAAGCTTATCTGGCAAAATCACAGATCTAAACTTTTATATAAAAAACAATAAGCCATTTCTACTTTAAATCTTCAAGATACCCATCTACTCACTAATATTTTTCATTAAATTCTATCAGGAAGCCAAGGGCAAAAGTAAGTATTAGGAAATTAATTGTCTTTGTCACCAGCCCAGCTTGAGAGTGTCACATCAGCTAGTGCTGCCTTGGGCTGTTGTGTTTGCTTGCCAACCTTAAAAAGTCCATAGTTTTACTATTAAGAGTGTACTTTTCTGAACTTCAGATGGTTCCCTAAAATTTTATGAATCAGAGCCAACAGCAAAAACCACCTTCACCTAACCTTGCTAAGTAATCTATTTTTCCTAAGTTTTTTTTTTCTGTTTTGTTTTGTTTTTATGTCAGAGCCACTAGCAAAAACATCTTTACCTAACTTTTCTAAATACTCTGTTTTTCCAAATTTTTTCTAAAGGTTGTAGTCATTGCTAACAATTACATCTCTAGGTTCTTTTCAAGTGTGGTGGTTGAATCATAAATCTGCCCCATCAGCAATACCTGGAAGAGATCAAGCATTGTTGTTTTGAGTGACACTGATACTGCCCAGTGAGGGGCTGGAACCCTTAGATTTCATTCAACTCGTATATTATGAAAGATGTGGTGGCCAAAGGAGCAACAAGCAGAGTGATGCTCCATTACAGCATGAAGTCCTCAGGACAGGTACTTTTAGGGGTTATGCCTCCCTAAGACACCCGTGGGTCTGCTAACTGGTGGTGAGTTCTAGAGCTGTTTTGCCTGCACAGCCCCTGCACAGCCCTGACACTTCATACCTAATCATTTGAACCATCTTCAGTCAATCTTTACACACTTGAAAAACCTATGCAAACTGCATCTTAGAAATGATATATATAAGCTACAGATTCTTGTAAACTAAAATAAAACCTGTTTTAGACATTGTAACATGATGACTTTGGAACGTTAATATATTTTCTCTGAGCCTCAGTTTTCAAAGCTGAAATATGGGTATGATAGTATGTGTTTGATACTGTAAGATATAAGGAAATAGTCCTTGTATTAATTTTAAATTTTCAAGATAAAGTTTCTAAAATGTTTTTAAATTACAAAATACATAGTTATACTATTATATAACCATATAAATTTAATATCTTCAACACACAATATACACACCTAGAGAGGATATACAAGAAGGAGGACCTAGATTGGTATGATCAATGCTTGTTTAAATGAACAAATGGGATGGACATTGAGTGGAGGAGAAAACAAGCAACAGAACAGGAGCATGCCAAAGAGGACCT
>CM053762.1:61049446-61095373 GCA_028658305.1 Pachyuromys duprasi | reverse complement strand
AAAAAAAAAAAAAAAAGCTTTCTAGGAAAGAACTTTTCATTTTTGAGAAATATGTAAATATAATAAACTGCCCATTTACATAATTGCTTTATTTCCTAAAGTTTATACTGATCACTTTAAGCTGTCCTGTGTGAGATGTACTTAAATTATATTTCTATTAATATTATCATGGGGTTGTTGGAAGCTTGGTTCCTCTGTTTTATGTTGTTCCATCTTGACAAAGATAAACATTGCAGTTGTAATTAAAGCATTTAAAATGACTTTTTTATTTAATTTCACAAGAACTTTCCCTTCTAGAGCTTGCATTGTCCATTGGGTGACTTAATCATTTACCCTCTTTCAAGCTCATCACTTCTCAAAACTTATCTCTTATTTTTATTGAATTATCCTTCTTATTATGTATGCATTCATCCTCAGGAACAATTAACTGTGAAGAGGATTTTCAGAGAAAAGACAACAAATGAGGCCACAGTAAGGTTCAAAATCTCTTTGTACTAGCTCTACACGTACTTGGAATTTTGGCGGAATGTATAATTACATTTTGAATTATTTTATTTAAAATGTTATCAGAAATATAAACTTTTTATCACCTTGAGATATCTGATATCAGAAATCTGATAACATCTCCTTAGTTTTAAACCACTGATAAACAAGTTCAGTCTATGTCATAACCCTGGTATTGGGAAATATTTGTTATTATTTTGGAACTGTGTTTATTCATTGTGTTAATGAGTTAGCGATGACATGTTTCACCACAGAGGCTAGTTCTATTTAGCTTTATATGTTGGCACAGCGTGGCAACACTCCTGATTACTGTTGTACTACTAGGGAATATAAATGTCTATGGATTCACACTAGCCCTTGCTTCTTTGAAGTTCTCAATTCACTTGTTGACATAACTTCTGAATGCATTTATTGTCACTCTTCTTCACTACATATGGTGCTCAATCCAAAATAACGCATTTATTTTGCAAATCTTCAATTTTGCTTATACCCATCCAATTCCTATCAGTGACCATAGCTGAGCTCGTAACACAGGGGACGGCATTTTTGCAGTTTTTCCATGTCAGTATCTCAAACAGGTGCTCGCTCTCAGTACTATTAGCTTATGCAGCATAGAAATGGACATAAAGAACTACATTTTTCAGCTTTTCTGCACTTACTGTGTTTAAATGTCACCTTCCCAGTTTGTCTCTGTCCTGGTCTCTGAACTTCTCTCTTTTCCACTTCCTTTTCTTCCTCCCATTCTTCACATTTTCCCATTATTCTCATTAGACTTTAAGTATCCGGAAACTAGTAATGTTAGTGGTATTGTTAATAATAATAACAAACTTTATAGAGTACTTAATAGTTTTCAAATTCTTTAGCCTGAAATCTTTCTTTAATGTTATGTTTCCAGTATAAAATCTACGAGAATATTTTCAGGATAAGTCAAAAAATTCCGTAAGCAATAAAAAATTAAGCTTAAAAAACCAAACTTTGCTTTCTCATGATAATTGAAATGAAGGTATGGGAAGGAGCTGGGATGAAGTTAGTTCTCATTGAGTTGCAAACTTTGTTATTGTCCCTCTAGCACACTCTATATGCTTGAAAACACATTTAAGCAGGCAGAAGAATGCACTTCTATTGGATGTTTTTAGTCAGATAAACTGTAGGATTTGCTTTTCTATCCTATGAGTACATTTTAATTTAAATTATCCTTACTCAAACCAAAGAACCTTCATCTCCTCATTAAGGTAAACTAATTCCTAAAATAATGGCATGCTTTAAATTTAATTCAAAATGCTCTTGCTTGAAGTTTCTATTGCATGCATACTCTCTTTAATGTATGTTGCTTGATTATAATTACATATTTTTAAATTTTATTCAATTTTTACAAGTTACTCATTATATATGTCCATTGAAGTCCCCTCCTTCAATTCCTCCCAGTTCCAGTCTCCCTCCCTCTTATTCCTATGCCCTTCCCCTATTTCACCAAAACAGGGCGTTCTCCTCCTCTGCCATCTGCCCATAGCTTATCAAGACTCATCAGAACTGCTTGGATCCTCTTCTTTGTGGCCTGGCCAAGGGCAAACAGTCAAAGAGGTAGCCCTTCCTCTTACTCAGGAGCCCACATGGAGATCAAGGTCTAGGTCATCTCTGTGCATGGTCCTTGGTTGTTTCAACAGTCTCTGCAAGACCACCAGGACTCAGAATTTTTAGCTTTGTTGGTCTACTGTGGGACTCCTAGGAAATATCATCCTGAGTGATGCAACCCAGAAACAGAAAGATACACGTGGTATACACTCACTTAAAAGTGGATATTAGACATAGGATAAACATACTAAAATATACAGACCTAACGAAGCTAAACACTGAGGAGGATGCTTAAATCTCATGCAGAATGCCAAGCAGGATAGACACCATAAGCAGTAGAAGAAAGGAAACAGGATGGGAGCCTACTATAAAGGATCTTCTGAAAGGCTCCACCCAACAGGGGATCGAAGCAGATTCTGAGACTCAGAGCCAAACTTTGGGCAGAGCACAGGGAGTCTTATGGAAGAAGGGTGGGTAGATCTAATTATATTTTAATAATAAAATTCATGATGTGAGTGCAAACTTCCCAAGTTGCATATCCAGGCACGTTGTTAGAAGAATCTGTGATATAAGGGAGTTTACAATTTGCAAAATACCTCACGGAGCCACAGATGAAATACTAGAAGAAACAAATTTATGAAGGCACATTTACACCAATGTAACCTAAAACCCAGGAAAATGAAATAAGAAATAGAAAACAAAATAAATTATAATTTAACAACAATATTCTGTAAGATAGATGATCTGCTATCTATTATCTATCAATCTATGTGTCCATCAATCATCCACTGTATCATCATCTATCATAAACATCATGTATAATCTACCATCTATCACTCTATGTAATAGGTATCTATCCTTTGTTATGTATCTATCATCCATCTATTTAACTACCTTCTATCTATCATCTATCTCTATTACTTATCTGATAGGTAGTAGGTATAGTAGCCTGATAAATAAGTAAATGAGAGATAAATGATAGATCATCCATAGCTAAATAGATAAATGACATGTAGAACAGTGATATTCAACTCACACCATGAGGAAGTCAGATATATTTTTCTAAGCATGGATGCCTTTGAAGTGAAGTTCTGTCATTTTCCCTGTCACGTGTCTAATATCTGCTATAGAACTTTGGACTTAATAGGCTCTCATTATATCTTGATAATAAAAGAACAGGTAAGTGAAAGGAGTGAGTGACAGAGAAATTACTTCACATGTGGAAATGGCTACTATCAGAACTCCTAACTGTTTTATTCAGTTGAATATTTGAGGATAGAAAAAAAATAAGTAATTAAACAAAAGTAATATGAAGACCTTGAACAAAACTTCACAGAAGCTTTTTTTGCAGCAAAAGAGGAAGCCACAGCAGCTACAGGAGGAAGGCTGCATTGTGCCATTTTTAGTAAGAATCCCAGGATCAGGAGCAGACACTCTCTCCAGCCTCCATGTTTCTTCCACAGTGCCATGCCTTCAGTGATGGTTAGGAGGTAAAACATGTTTATGGAATTATACTTTAATAGAACGTTTCTCTGAGATAAATGGCATTGTCTTGGAGTATGTTTGGAGATTTTTGTTTTGTTTTGAATTGAATTGATTTTAATTTAATCAGGTAGAGTACAGTTTTTTTAGATGTGTTTTAATGATTTAAGAGATGTTGAAATGATTTTAATTGGTTTAATTTGTATTTGTGAAAGAACATTCGATATTAACCAATGTCTTTTCTTGGGTTACCAAGACTAATTTGGAGTACACGTTCTTACAATCTTAATATTGTTCTCATCATGGAGATCAAGCCAATGGTTTCTGTCCTGTTGTGAATTGACCACAATGAAGTTATCAGTTCTATGCTAGAAGCTGCTGACAGCCTATGGCATTACCAGTCATGACCACGACAGTCAACATTTCCATTACATGACTATGAAGTTGCTATCTGTGAATTATGTTTGAATCATATTTAAGTTCAAATACTAGAGCAAACTTAAGTGTGTCATATACAAAGGCACAGCAGATATGGAAGATGGTGTTTGTTGAGATAGGCATTATTGCAGTGTTGCTGGTTCTTGAAATGTTGCACTAGGTGTTATCCAGGGTGCTAATACATATGTAGGTATGTGTGTTGCTACAGCCTGAATACTTCTGACCCTTCAAAATTGTATGTAAGAATATGGAATTGCGGTGTTCAAGAAGTGTTCACAAGACCAGAGTCCTGATAAATGTGATCAGTGCTTTTTCGGCAAAGATTCATGACAACTCTATCATCCTGCAGTCATCTATTACAATCTTCTCAGTTAGACAGTGCTGTGACCACAGAGAGATGATGGCTGTCCCTGCATGAAGGGGATGCAGTATCTCATCAGAAAGACAAATTGCTGGTGTTTGTTTTGTCTTTCCCAACTTTCTAATCTTCAAAATTAAATGTGTTGTTCCCATTTGCTATAGCAGCATAAACAGACTAACACATATACACACACACACACACACTAAGACACACATACTCACATACACATATACACAAACATACACACTCAAACTTATACACATGCTCAAACACACATATACTGACAAACACATAAATATGGCCACACCTACACTATACATGCTCACACACACACACATACTATTATACACAAACTCACACACACACACACACACACACACACATGCATACACATGCACAAACACAAGGCAAACATATTGGTAAGATAAATTGTGTTTTTCCTCCAGAAAATACTTTTTCTTTACTCTTCCCAGTGTTTTCACAGAAGCGTTGCTCGCAGCTGTTGCTAATAACAGGTCCCAGGCCTCTGATACACTAGGTGTCTATGAACAACAGACTGGCCATGATATTTCCAGGAAGAGAATTTTTAGAAACTTTAGTAACACTGGATTAAACCGAAGTACTGCAGGCGCCACTAGAAACATCCTCATCAGTGCTCTCTCTCTCCCTCCTCAGTCTCTCTGCACATTCATTTAATCCTCAGGAGAAGAAATCAGGGTGTCAAAATAGGATTCAGGAAGGCTAGGTCCAAGACTTTCCAAAAGATAGTATGAGAGAAAAGCAGAGAATGAGAGAGCCTGACCTAATCACACCCAGCTATTTAACCTTGGAGAACCATCCTTATTTCTGAATATTAGAATTTTAAAAAAATAATAAAAAGGTTAATAGCACATTTAAGTTGAAATATTTTACTTTCTAAACTAAAAGAAAACAGGCCAATAAAAATTATAAATGTGCCTGAGTGGTGTGTACTGATAATGAAATTATTTGTATATCCTCTGCAGAAATTGCATACAATGTGAAAATCCACGCAGAAGACAATGGAAAGCTCCATTTTTTAAAATGTTCTATTTGTATTCTTGTTCTGCCACTACCAAAAAGATATAAAAAGCAAAAAACAACCCCCATTTCACTAAAATCAGTGCTGCCATTGTTTGCGAGGGACAACATGTTGTTATCTTCACCCAAAGTAAAAACAACATTTTTTTTTTTCATTTAAAAACTGTGGTCTATCAAATTAGCTCCTAATTCTGTTGCTTAAAGTCACATTTTTCTTGTGCCCATGAATTCTGCATCAGCGATGTGCTTTGGTTTTCTTGAAGTTAGGTTATCTTTTCATGCTCTTTGTGTCCCAAAGATAGAAGCTGCTGGGGGACAGAATTGCTGAAGGTGTAATGTAGTTACATATGTGGTACATGAGTGAAATGATGCAAAGACTGTTGTTGCCAGGCTTGAATTTGCATTTGGTTTTTTTTCAAAGTATGTATGTTCTTGGTAGTTTGGTACTCTATAGGTTTTCTAGATTATGAATGTTCAAAGGCAAGGGTTTTCTTCATGCAATTCTCTTCTCATTCCTCTGGATCTGAGATCATATATTAAAGAAATATGTTATTTATCTATGCAGTATAGTAAATACTTGAAAAGCAGATGTGGAAAGACTGTTCTGTAATCTTCCATTTATAAACTGGGCTAATGGAAGGCCTCCACCTCTCACTGATGATAAGCCATCCTCAAATGCAGCAGATCACATGCTAGTGTCTTCTGCATCTCTCCTACACTCTGTGCTTTCCTCAAATATCCCAGATTCTGAGATAAGCGTCGGGATGACAAAGACTAGTAAGATATTCTCTCTGTTCATGAGGGACTCAGAACCAATATCAGAGATGAGGTTTTGCAATAATCACAGTGAGCAATCTTAAACACACAAAATAATAATTATGATTGGTCTTGTTTGAATTCGTTTTCTCTGCCATTTAAAGAATTAAAGGACATTAAAAAATCTGAATCAATAGATAGCAGCATAAAAAACCTCCAGCACAGCAGATATTAGAGGGGAAAAAAGCAGCAGTTGAAGAAAGGCATTTTTTGAGGGCCAGTAAATACACACAGAGAAAAATACTATCTTCAAAACAGAGAAGAATGGTGGGAAGCAAAAAGAAAAAAAAAGAAAGGAAGGAAGGAAGGAAGGACAGAAGGAAAGAAGGAAGGAAGGAAGGAAAGAAGGAAGGAAGGAATCCACTCTCTTCTTTAGAGCTGGGATTTTAAAGCCTCTGAAGACTTTTCCTACTTTACAGGTGTTCATTTTGAAGAAAGGCAGGGTGAATGGGTGGCCCTGAGCTGTGCTGTGGCATGTGCTGATCCAGTATATAACTCCTAGAGCAACTCCATCAGCAGAGAGCCTGCTGGTGGGAGACACAGCTGCCAGGCTTCTGTCTCAGGTCAGGAGATTTGGGAAGAAGTTGGCCATCTTGGAGATTTGCCACCTTTATTACCTAGCTCCAGCCTTCTCCCTGTCTGTCTTTCTACCTGGGAGTCTGTCTAACTCCTGGTCTCTCAATTCCAGGGAAAGAACCAAATATCTGCACCAAGACAATAAGAAAGACTACTGGGCTGTAAGTGGAGTCATCAAGAATGAAATGATATGATTCACTATGAAATAGGTGGGGACAGAGGAAACATTAATTATTTATGAGTATTGGAGATACAATTGGAATAAAACACACACTGTGGAATGGATAAGGTAATATAAAAAAGAATTCAACATAATTGAAGTAAAGGACAGGCAAATGCAAATGAAGGATGAGCAGACTTCAGTATTGCTTTAGTGCTTCTCAGCCTTCCTGATGCTGCCACCCTTTACTACTGTTTTACCTGTCGTAAGGACCCCAACCTTTAAATTACTCTCATGATACTTTATAAGTGTGCTTCTTGCTATTGATATGAATCATAATGTGCCTAGCTGTTTTTTCTGATACCTTAGGTGACTCCTGTGAAAGGGTATTTCTGACCCACAGGTTGAAAACCCTCTTTAAACCATTTTGTGTTAATCAATACAAGTAACAAATACAAAGAAACACACATATTCAATGATTTTAAAAGTGTGACTTTTTATCAAGTAGGACTACAGTCAAAGAAGAGATCTTCTAATAGCTACCTTCTCTTCTATTGATTAGCACATGTCTCCCCCAACTCCACTTCTGGCCAAACCTCTTTTCCACACATATACAGAGTGATTATAATGACTCGAGATAAAAATCACACTTGAATTTTGAAATTTTCTTAACCATAGTCACATAACAGCACAACAGAAAGTACCTAAAATGCCTGTAAAATCACTCTGAAATGAGATATGACCATGGAAATACTTTTATTATTTTAACAGTTTTCCTGTTCATCACTAATAGTGTCCTGGTTTATCTAATGTGGGGCTGAAACTTATACAAGAAATTAGAGGTAATGAGAATTATGGTGAGTGCCTTTGTCCATCATGTTATGAAAGTTGAATTAAAATTTAAATTCGCTATATTAGAGAATATAATCTCCTCTCTCTCTCCCTCCCTTTTTCCCTCCCCCTCTACCATGTGGTGAGTTACATATACAACTGCACACCAAGTCTGGCTTTCCTTAATCTGGCACTACTTTTTAAAGTACTGACTGATTAGTACAAATGTGTTCAGCTACTGTACAACTTTAAAGATAGATATGACAAGAAGAAGGGTTTCTCTACCACTTATATCCCATTTCCTAATTCTACCTTAATCCCCCAGTCTCTTTACTCTGTGACAAGGTCAACTTTCTCATCGTTAAGTTTATTTTGTAATATGGAGATAAATATTCACTTCATTAACCAATAATCAACCAAAATAGTGGCTCAAATACTTGTATTGGGGAAGAAGTCATCCTTTCCCCAATTTCATTGCATTATAGACAAGTGGTTCTATCTTCCCCAGAGATAAGAAGGAACAAAGGAGCGAACACGGAGAACATCCACCAGACATGTATAAAACCGATGCTAAAACTGAAGAATACAGAAGGCTCCATTGTCTCCCACTCTACTCCCACTCTCTTTATCAACCGAGGCCTTTACTGAATTATTATTCAAACTGGAATTGATTATTATTTTCCTTTTTCCATAAGAAATAATTATGTCATTTTTTTAACCAAGAAATTTGAGCACATCAGTTCAGCAGTCAATGTCGACTATAAAAGCAATAGTGTATAAATTCTGGCACTGTTTTCTTCTAAACATCAGGAACCCTAGTACATAAACAAATGAAAAAGAATAAGTCAATAATATAGTGTGCATTTATAATAATACAGTGTGTATTTATATAGAACTCATTACATAGCATTTATGATCATTCTGTATAAGATAGATGAAACATAATTGAAAGTTTTAAACTGTAGTTGTAAACTCTAGTGTTGGAGGCTCAGAACACTGTGCATTTTTAGGGAATTGCATAGCATATTATTAAGATT
This sequence comes from Pachyuromys duprasi, assembly GCA_028658305.1. Lineage (NCBI taxonomy): Eukaryota > Metazoa > Chordata > Mammalia > Rodentia > Muridae > Pachyuromys > Pachyuromys duprasi. The sequence goes on along the minus strand of CM053762.1, from coordinate 61,086,537 downwards.
AGAAACTAAATTATAGGATTAACTATTCCTTTCAAATTCAAAGAGGTCATACACAAGATTTCAGAATACTATGTAAGGACCTATATCTGGTCACATCTACCTTCTCTGTAATAAAGATCTTTGAAAGCATTTTTTCATAATTTTCCATTTCCTTTGAATGCCAAACATTTCTTTTCCTGTACCTCAACATTGGGTAATTAGTTTTCTACTAGTTATACACACCTGACTCCAGTTCAGGGTATGAGTTTCTGATGGCCTAAAAGTACAAAAGTGATAGATATTCTGTAGTAATTTCACCATGAACTTAGATTCCCCTCCTGCCCACATTGGTTACTCTCTATTGTAATTAGCAATGTATAGTTGAGAGTCAGCCCCATGATCTCTATAACAACCTAAATCCAATATACTTCATTATGGGTAGTTTGGGGGTATCATGTTTTCTGATTTCACAGTCCATTGCGCCTACTGTTAACCAATTCCCTCAAGTCTCTTTTAAAGAAGAAGAAAAAAAAAGAGGGAACCATAGATAGTGCTTGACAAGATATTATAGTGTCCTTTAACTGTCAGGAGAGTGAGAGACTCACCCTAACAACTTCATTAGTGATTTCTGTATCTCAGTGTTCAAACCCAGATGCTGCGAGTTCCTGCCAGGCTGCCTACATGTGCTTTCATGGCCTTTCCTGCACTGCATACTCTTAAATTACAGCACTGAATACTCCTTTGGAGTCCACCGCAGACACGGCCACTGTGACCTGAGGCCAATAACTTACCAAGTATTCCTTGCCTATTATAGCACAGCTTTTGAATGAAAAACCCGGCTTTCTGAAGAAAAAGTTTGAGAGTGTTTGCAATGTTCAGATTAATGAAATAAGGGCATAGGAGTTTATCTGGGAGCAGTAGCCTGGACATGTTGCACGATAATGTGATCACCTGATCTCAAGCATAGCTGACCTTCTCAGCTATGGCTGAAGAATATAAATTCAACATGAGATGAACAACCACACCATTTGTTTTTCCCCACAGGCATCCCTAGTCATCCTCCTGATGTCCTGCTCCCAAGCCCTGCCTTGAAATGAAGGGTCTCTGTTAAATTTGCAAGGGTCTATCATTCAGTGCAATACACCAAACAATATCAACAGAGAGGTGGTGACAACAGCATTTCTATGTATTCATTTTGTCCTTTTAATTGTGATAGCTCAGAAGACTGGCCTTAAGACTGTCTTTGGAATCGGCAGAAAACAACAATTTTCTCTTCTGAGGCAGGCTCAGTGACCGATTGGAGTCGGTATAAAGATCGCTTTCTGCTTTATGATGTGTACATTAATGAAAGTACTAAACCATTCTAATGATAGATAAGAAAATTATTTCCACTGTAGCTGAAAAAGATAAAATGGACCCATCTTAAATTAAAAAGGTCTAAAACTTTGCAAGCTCATCAAAAGTGCAGGGGCAACAAAGAAATGCAGGTTTATTACCCATTTTGGAACACCTTAATTTCTTAACATTTATCATTTTTCTGCTTCATTACTGTTGGTGTGTTTCTCAATATCTTCTGGGAAACCTAATTTCCTGCAGAAGAGAGTACTAAATATAGGTCAGACTAATAAAGAGTACTGGGTTTCCCCCATTTTATTAGCATACCGCACTGTTAATTTTATTTCATTGACACTGTTGCCTTTGTAACATCTGTGTCCTTGCTTTGTCAGCATGATTTATCACTGAAAGGCTGAATGTGAACTTGACAGATGCAAGCAGCATAATATTTAAGAATGTCACATTTTTTTTCATGCATAGTCCCTCAGATTAGTGAGTTTTGGTTCAATTGTATTCATAATATGAGCACAAACTTTCTCAAAAGATGATAATACAAAGAGTGTGGGTCCAGAGAGTCAGCTACATGGTGGAAAACTGTCTGTGGTTTTTGCAGAGCACCTGAGTTGGATTTCCATCTCCCATGTTAGTGGGCTCACAAGCACCAAAACTCTAGCTCTGGGAAATTCAGCACCTGTTTCTGTCCTCTGTAGATGCTGAATGTATGTGATACACACACACACACACACACACACACGCATGCACGCATGCACACATGCATACACACACTCACTTTTTAAAAGAAAATATAAACAGTATTATCAGATGTGAATTCCATACTTCTATCAATCACCCTTTCCTCTATCTTCATTTGATTTCAGAGTTCTGATCTCCAGTTCGAGCCAAACTTTGCTCAGCATTATTCAGGTTCAAGTTAGGATTGTCAAAACTTTTTCTTCATAGAGTGATGGCTGTTAGCTGATGGAATTTATTTGGCATTTCTGAGCACAGAGCTGAGATGTTCAGTGACATCAGGCTAGCCTTTACCAACGAACCAGGACTTTAGAAAGCAGGTTTTCATATTTCTTTACCAGAACAAAGAAACTGAAACCATATGAAAATTTCCTCACAATGTGCTCTAGAATCACTCACTCTTTTTGATGTACTCAACTTTATTTATTGAAAATAGCCTAGAAAGTAGCAGTTTCCCCTACAGGATGCTCATAACCATTTATTATTTACTGTTTCTCCACCTGCATCAAGTTTACCCTCCTATCTCACATTTCTCCTACACCCATTGCACTCCCCTTCTTTGTGATATTTTCTTTATTATCTCTCCCTTTAAAGACTTTTCCCCAGTCTCAAAGGACCTTTTTTATCTTCCTAGCTTTTACTCACAGTTGCTTCCACCAGGATACACAGTTAACAGTTTGAAAGCTTAATCCCCATTTCAGAGAGAATGCACAATACACAGAGACTTCGCACAGTCAGGTTTATTAGTTCTCCTTTTACAATAGTGTGGACGTTAAATGCATTTAAACTTCCACCGGTGAGTTACTGGATAATAAAAAAAGGGGGCACAAATATACAATGGAATTAAATTCAGCCACAAGAAAAGTTAACATCAGAAGTTTTATGGAAATGGAGAGAAAACTATTAAATGAAGTAAACTGCAATCATTCACTTATTTTCTATGTATTTTTCTATTGTTGTTGTTGCTGTTACAATTCATTCACTTTGTGTCCCGTTTAAAGCCCTTCCCTCATCTCCTCCTGGTGGCACCCTCCCTCACTCTTCTCCTCTAGCCTTCTTCCCTAGTCCACTGATAGGGGAAAGCCTCCTTCCCTGCTGTCTGACCCTAGACAATTAGGTCTCATCAGAACTGCCCGGATCTTCTTCCTCTGTGGGCTGACTAGGTTGCTACACCAGGGGGAACTGATGAAGGAGAAGGCAACCTAGTTCATGTCAGAGACTGTCTCTTCTCGTACTAGGGAACCCACATGGAAACTGAGCCATCCGTGGGCTACAGCTGAGCAGGAGGTCTAGGTTCTCTCTATGCATCGTTTTTGCTTGATGCATTAGTCTTTGCAGTCCCCCTGGGCCCTGCTTCTTTTGGCCTTGTTGGTCTCCTTGTGTGGTTCCTGTCCCCTCCAGGTCCTTTTATATCCTCTTCCTCCAAAGAACAGAGGGAACATCACAGGAGCCTACCACAGATGGCCTCTGAAAGACGCTACTGATATAGGTATCAAGTCCAGAGCTGAGACTCGTAGCCAAACTTTGGGCAGAGTGCAGGGAATCTTAGGAAAGAAGGAGGAGACAGACAGACCTGGAGGGGGCAGGAGCTACACAAGGAGAACAACATAGCCAATAAAACTGAGCTCTGAGGGAACTGCAGAGAATGATACCCCAACCAAAGACAATGCATGGAGAGGACCTAAAACCCTGGCTCAAATGTAGTCCATAGACTCAGTCTCCACATGGGGTCCCTAGTAAGTGGAGCAGGGGATTTCTCTGACATGAACACAGTGGCAAAATCTCCCTCTGATCACCTTCCCCTGGGGCTGCAGCCTTGCCAGTCCACAGAGGAAGACAATGCAATGAGTCCTGATGAGACCTGATAGGCTAGGATCAAATAGAAGGGGAAGTGGACGTCCCCTATCAGTGGACTAGGGGACGGACATAAGGGGGACAAGAGGGAGGGAGCGAGGGTATGGGAGGAGGCAAGGGAGGGGCACAGCCAGGACACAGATTGAATAAATTGTAATCAATGATAATTTTAAAAAGAAAAAAGTTCTAGAAAAACAAAAATAAAATGAAACAAAAAGTCTCCCTGTGCTCTGTCCAATGTTTGGCTGTGAGTCTCTGAATCTGCTTGGATACCTTGCTGGTTGGGGTCTTTCAGAGGACATCTGTGGTCGGCTCCAGTCCTGTTCCCTCTCTTCTGCTGCCTCCAGTGTCTATCCTGTTTTTCCTTCTGAATGAGAAATAAGCACCTTCCCTAGAATCCTCCTTGTCATTTAGCTTTGTTAGTTCTGTAGGTTTTTTATATGTTTATCCAATATAATATGGTTAATATTTACTTGTAAGTGTTTTCTTAGCTCCACAGAAATATTTTAGTTTTATAAAGTCCCACTTGTTAATTGTTGGGCTTAATTCCTGGGAAAGATAGTCCTACTCAAAAAGCCTTTTTTGGCACCTGCACCCGCGTCTTGTAAATTACTGCCCATGTTTTCTTCTGGTAGTTTCAGCGTTTGAGGGTTCAAATTAAGGTATTCAAAGAACTTGGAATAGATGTTGCGAAGGGTTATAGATTTGGCTTTAATTTTACTCTTTGCATAGGTACTTCCACTTCTCCCAGAGGCATTTGTTTAAAATGCTTTTTCTTTCACCAATGTATATTTCATCCTCTTTGTCAAGTATTAGGTATGTGTACTTATATTTTTATGTCTTATAGTATTTATTTCATATTGTTAATAAGGTTAATATTAATACAACTGGGTTTTCAATGAAGCTGATCATTTACACTTTCACTGTGAAAATAAAAATTACAATATCATTTGTTCTCTGACTTAAACTAAAACATACACTTCTACTCACATAAAAGTCCTGCATTCTTACATTCAGAATTGGTTTAACTTAAAAGCTTGCAAAAATTCTCCATATTTTGAAAAATATTTGGACAAACTTCTCACCGGTACCTACACTCTTAGCCTTATTGAGCAACTTGTCTTAACTGAGAATCTGAACAAGGATGTGACTCCTTTTCACCTCTTTATGCTTCAAACCCTGTAGTTGTTTTCTCAATCACAGATGCAGCCAGCTCTGTCTTCCAGATCTGTGACTGGCACAAATATGACTCTCTGTAAGTTCTTATTCTGTTTTGATTCAAGTCAAGGTGAATGTGAACTGTAGCTATAGATATCATTGGACCCACTCAATGTGCATATATATAAATCTTTTACCATAGATAATTTTGAAAGGAATTATTAATATATAAACTGGCCATTGAAACTAACAATTAAAGCATCAATTATTTGAAATTTCATATCCTGAAATGGTAAAGTAAGAATTTCATTTTGCAGGTTAGAGAGATTGGTTTATTCCCTCAACTAACAGAAATACATCTGTAAATGCCACAACGTCTTAGGTGTGGGTTGTATTTGTTCTGGGGTGGGGGGAAAATCAGAGCCTGTTGTGAGATGTGATGTGATCTTCTGATAGGTGGCTCCTCTTATACATTTCCTCTCAGCCCAACAGCACAGTTTAAGTATTGGAAAGAATGACTTACCTGGGAAAAAACAGGAAGTAGTTACCTACCTTGAAAGGGAGTGAGTTTGGGGCAAGCAGAACGAAAATCTACTGCAAAGATCTTTTCAAAATTTATGCCTCATTCATTTTACATACATTCGGCCTTATCAGCTTCCTCATCATCACAAAACATAGCTCTCCTGCTGGAACTCCAACCTTTCCAATCTTAATAAACACACATCCTTTTTCTAATTCCCTCTAGAGATGCTCCCTTGTCAAGTGGCTTGTTTTTGGTACTCTATGTGAGCTTCTCTCTCTCTTGATACAAACACCATGATGGAATAGTGAATCATTTTATCAGCATCCTCTATTACTGCTTTGTGCAAGGGAGGGCATTCAAGCAGCAAGGAAGTCTACTGAGGTCATCAGAACTTCATTGATGCATGCTATCTATTGTCAGGACATCTTCATAATAAACAGAGAGGCCAGCTGAGGCGCTTGACTGCTCAGTTCATCATGGAACTAATGCCTTGGACATATCTACTGGCATAATAAAGAAGATAAAGAATCCAGATAGAAAATTCACATTGTTAAAAATATCAGCAGTTCCCTGATTTATACATATGTGTATATATAAATATGTGTATGCATAAATCAAGAAACTGTTGATATATATATATATATATATATATATATATATATATATTGGACAAGGCTGAGATTAAAAAATGAACTAACTTTTTGAGACTTAGTGTCACAACTCTACCTTTAATCTCTAAAAGTGTGCAATCTCTGTCCACTCTGTTAATCAGACATGCTTGTCTAAATCAGAAATTTCTCCTGTTCTCACATGAAAAGAACTGAAAAACACTGCCTTAACATTTCCTATTAAGTTGTCATAGTTCATGCTGAGAGCAGAGTCTCCAGGAAAGGGTTGAGTTTCTAGGTGTCCTAATTAACTGGTCTCACAGTCTTAGCTGCTACTTAAATTTCTCCAGTTAGTGCACATAGTGTCCTCACTTTGTCACAAGGTGAATAGAAAGAAAAAGCATATCTATGTTTGTGCATAAAGGTTTGCTGTATGGGAAAAGGGATTTAAGGGTTTTTATTTATTTATCATGAACTCAGGGATGGCATTTTTAAAAGAAAGAAACTAGTACAAATTAGATCATGGTTCATGCATGGGTAGGTAGACAAGGTGCTACTGAGGCCTGACCTGAGCCCACATAGCTCTTGCATTGCAGCAAGAAAATAGATGCCAAAGGACTTATAAGAGTTTTTCATGGTTTCTCTATAGTTTGATTTAGAACTTACTTTATTTGTCAAAAGAATTATGCTAGCTTTTTTACAGAGCTCCAAACTATTTCTGTATATCTGTGAGCGTCTATTTCAGAACACAGGATTAGATTACAAACTCACTTGATATTTAAATGGGATCATATTTTGCCTTTCTGCAATCCTTGATTTTTTTTCTTGGCTTATCCTTACCAACAGATTACATCATCAAATCTTGCCATATAATATATTTAACATTTTTTTCCAGACTGATATCACAACAATGGCCTCTCTGGATAGGTTCCAAATATGCTATGATCACAGACAGCCTCCTGATTTTGCAAGTGATTTTTGGTTTCATCTGCAATGACATGTTATCCCAAATGGTATCAGTCTTAGGCTTTTATTGCTGTAAAGAGACACTATGACCACTGCAACTCTTACAGAGGAAAACATTTAATTGGGGCTGGCTTTCAGTTTCAGAGGTCCACTCCACTATCTTCATAATGTAAAACACAGCAGCATCCAGGTAGAGATGTGTTGGAGGAACCAAGATTTCTGCATCTTGATCAGTAAGCAGCAGAAGGAAACTTGTGCCAGAGTGGGCATAGCTAGAGCATAGAAGACTTCAAAGTCCTCCTCCACAGTGACCCACTTCCTCCAACAAGACCACATCTGCCCTAATAAGGATATACCCCTAACAGTGCCACTCCCCACACAATCACATGAGTCTGTGTGGGCATACCTATGAAACCACCACAGTGTCTAATTTTGTAATATAATTAGACAACACCTGTGTGCAATGAGTTTAAAAATCTTCTGTACCTCTCATAAGAGTGGCTCTGAATAATTTAGCTGTTTGTTATTTGAATGGCTTTTTTAAAAAAGAGTATTTTAATTTAGTCTCTGAAAATTTCGTATATGCTTAAATGTGTTTATATATCTACTTCCCACCTACCTTCCAGTGTCACTTCTACAGCTCCAACATACCTTCCTTCCAACTGTATGTACTGTCTTTTTAAAAAGGATACACAGTCCAGTGAGTCCAATTGGTACTGTATACATGGTCATCTATACCTTTCCACTAAGAGTAAGGCCTCAGTAACATATCCTATGCACATGCTGGATCTATTAACCCTTTAATCTTATGAGAATCTTATGTGGATGATCACAAATCCATGTGTGCGACAGCCATGCCATGTCAAGAAGACAGGATCTAGTGCACTCTTTCCCATCATCAAGTTTTGTCTTTCTTTCTTTCTACCTCCTCTTTTTGAATGGGTTAGAGAACACCTCTGTGGTGTTCTCTGAGGCTTTGGTCTTGAGGTTGTGTTGTACTTAGTCAGGTCAGTTGGGCATGTGCAGCCTATATTCAGCTGTTTCCTGAATCTTGACCAGTAGGGGATTTCTATGATGGTCTCTACTGTGACAACAGAATCCTCTTTGATGAGAGGTGAGAGCTATGCTTATAGTCAAGTTGAACTTAATGTGAATGTTTTGCAACAAGTTTTATTTTATTTAATGTGCAAACTCACAAATTAATATATTCTTACTCTGACATGCTCTTAATGGCTGTTCCATCAACACTGCATTTTTGTCCTTTGTTTTTCTTTTTTACTCTATTTTCTTGTCTTTCTTTTTATTTCATTCTTTTGTGTTTATCTATTTATATTGATAGTTATCATGCATAAACATTGCTAAAATCTACATTCCTGAAGCCCCTGACCCCTTTACATATTTCTTTAGGAACAGGTGATCTCATATCTCATGGTGATTCTTCAGTGCTGATATGGACTAAAGAGAAACATAAAACATAGAATCTGGAGAGGGAGTGATTTTCAGCTCTGTTTCAATAATCAGGATAAAACTGGACAAAAATATGAAGAAATTTGTGTTTATCTGAACAATAAGCAAGGGCAAAAGCAATGACACCACTTGTATATGGTGGGAAAGCAAGGTAAGACTGACCTGGCTGAGAACCATGCCTACCTAGTCTGACAGATAGTTTAGAGACGTCTTCTGCCTAAAATTTTTATTGCTGATATATATCCACTATTTTTTAGTTGTTGTGACAAAATAAGGAATAAAAAGTGGCTTGTGCCTTAAGGAGACATATTTTACCATGTTTGGAAAGATGTGACTGTAGTAACAAAAGGCGGCTGGGTCATACCATGTTTGCAATCAGGAAGTAGAGATTACTGTCATTGCCCAGTCCACTCACATACTCCTTTGACTCTTCTGGGTGCCAGGCCCAGAGAATGGCCTGTCTACACTTAACGCTGTGTATTCCCACCTCGGTTAACTTTATCTAGAATCTGCCTGACAGACATGCCCAGAGGTTTGTCTCCTGGGTGAATCTAGATCCTGACAATATGATAATCAATATGATCTACCACAAATGTGATATGTGATTGGATCCACTAGCTTTTGCTATGAAAGAAATCGCCCTAAAACCAGTTGCTGATAACAGAATCCATTTATTCCTTTTTAAAAATACTATGATATAATCTGTAGTGCTGGTCTGAGCCAAACTTGGGAAATAATAAATGGGCTCATTGATGTGTCTGTAGTAAACTGTTGAGTCAGTTAAGGGGACTAAAGTCATGAATGATTGCTAGTAAGATAGATTAGCCATGATATACATCTGATTTTCATCCTCCAGTAAAAGAGTTGGCTTATGTTGCACTGATAGTGAAGATAGACAGTCACATAAAAAGCAAGAAGCAAGCACAGCATCTGGACTTGTACATTGTTACATCTTCCATATTCTTTTTTTAAAGTGATATATAAATTATTTAATGTCATCCTAGGCACAGAGAAAGCTCTCAGATTATGGTATTTATTGTCTTAAGTCCCTTATGCACAAGGAAGAGAGGAAACAAATTACCAGAATCAGAAATAAATAGGGAAGCATTGCAACAGATTCAAAGAAATTTAGAATATCATAAGGGTTTATGTTAAAAAAATAAAACAAAACAAAACCTGTATTTCACTAATTTGGAAAACCTAAAACAAGAAATGATTTTCTAGAGTCAAACAAACAACCAAAATTAAAACAAGAAAAGATCACCAATATAAACAGACACATATCAATGATAAGGTAATAAATGCCTTCCAGCTAAAGAAGTCCAAGGTCAGACGGACTCACAGCAGAATTCTACTGGAGTTTCAAAAACAATCTGTAGTCAAGCTTTCATATATATTGATGTTGTGTTGGTGAAGACCTTTTCCCATTTTGTTTTGTCCGATTGACAGTGTACTTTGTCTTACAAAAGCTTTTCAGTTTCATGAGGTCCCATTTATTAATTGTTGATCTTAGAGCCTGAGCTGTTGGTGTTCTGTTCAGGAAATTGTCTCCTGTGCCAATGCTTTCAAGGCTCTTCCCCAGTTTCTCTCTAAAAAGATTTAATATATTTGGTTTTATGTTGAGGTCTTTGATCCACTTGAACTTGAGTTTTGTGCAGGGTGATAAATATGGATCTATTTGCATTCTTCTACATGCACACATCCAGTTAGACTAACACCATTTGTTGAAGATGCTGTCTTTTTTTTCCATTGTATTGTTTTTGCTTCTTTGTCAAAACTCAGGTGTCCATAGCTGTGTGGGTTTCCTTTCTAGGTCTTTGGTTAGATTCCACTGATCAACTTGTCTGTTTTTATGCCAATACCATGTGGTTTTTATTACTCTTGCTCTGTAGTACAGCTTGAAATCAGTGACGATAATACCTCCAGAAGTTCTTATATTACACAGAATTCTTTTAGCTATCCTGTGCTTTTTGTTTTTCCATATGAAGTTGAAAATTGCTTTTTTCTTTTTTTTTTCTTTATCTTTATCTTCCATTTTCTAAAAGCCTTCAATAATCATGGGTAAGCCCAGTCTTACTGTGGGGAAACTGAATTAACTGCTTAGAAAAAGAACCTGCAAAGGTGGGACTGCGAGATGGCTCACACTTAACTATTCACACTTACAAAGGGCCTGAGTCATTCACAAAGCACCCATAACTCCAACTCAAAAGGATCAGAGCCTTCTGGCCTCTCTGGGCATCAGAACCCACATTTGTACAGTCCCAGTCAGACACACATTCTGACACAAATTTAAATATTAAAAAATAGCCTGCAATGTCATATTATAGAAAAAGGAGTTGGCAATGAATATGACTGTAGCTATAAATTTGATTTAGGTACATTCTTTCACATAAAAAAAATGTTCCCAACTTTGGGGCTAAAGACGTAGCTTAGTGGTTAAAAGCATGAACAATTCTTGCTGACAATCAAGGTCTATTTCCAGTACCACCTTCATGTGGCTCAAAATGCATTATAATCCCAGCTTCAGAGAATATATCACTCATATCTGGCCACTATGGATACCTGCTGTTGGGCACAAATCTCTCTCTTTGGATAGACAGATACATGAGTAGGTAGATAGAGATAGATCGATCGATAGATAGATAGATAGATATAGATATAGATGATAGAGATAGATTGAGAGACAGTGATTTATATGTAGATATACATGTAAATAGATTGAGATTATCCATGTATATATGCATTTGGTGTCTATGTATAATCTTAATACTATTCAAAATCTAAAGAGATGTGTGCCAAGGATTGCTATGAATGTAGAACAACACAAAATTCTAAACTCCTAAAAAATAGAGATATGTGGGAGGTGTGTGTGTGTGTGTGTGTGTATGTGTGTGTGTGTGATAATTGTTTGAAACTAGATTGTTTGGTCTTCTAGCACCAATTGTTCTTCACCTGTGTAAGTCAGGGAGGCCTAGAGTTCCAACTCTTTGAATCTAATCATACTCAAAATTCAGCTTCACATTTGAGAATAACATCTCTTGATTTGAAGCTATTAATCAAAAGATCACATTTTTCACTTCCTTGTTGATATAAATGCAGTAGATAATGGTGAAAGATACCACAGTCATTTAAGAAGGAAGAAGCAGGGCATACGTAGTTCTCAACCCATGGTAATTTCAAATTGTGTTGGATAGGAGTTGCTAGAAACCTGAACTCTTTAGGACTGGGAGTATAATTGCTAGCCAGATCCTTGTTCTCCTTAAAATGAAAAACAGCCCCCTCGCTATCCACTCTTCTTGGATTTGTCCTTGAGGTATGTTTGCTTATCTACCTTCTTTTGATTGCTTATGAAGTCAACTGCTATAGTCACAATTTTAATAGTACTCCAAAGACAATGAGAGAAAGGTTTAGTCTGCAGCCTGGCACTGTGGAGAGGTAGTTAAAGAAATGTGATGGCAAGTGGAAACACGGTGCTATTGGTAAATGGCTTGCTGAAAAAGAAGACAAGATTTCAGATCCCAGCATGCATGTAAGTGCTAACGAACATAACACCCTTATTGTAAATCCAGAGCTTAGGCTGTACAGACAGGGGGTCCTGGCAAGAGCCACCCAGTATGACTAGCATTGTTGCTAGCTCTGTGTTCAAATGACAGACCTTGCCTCAACATGTAAGTTAAGGATTAATCAAGGAAGACATTCAACATCAGCTCTGCTCTCCAGGTGGGTGCACACACATATACATATCCATGAATCCATACATTCCTGTTTAAACAGGAATATATGCAATTCATATCACATATGTAAACCAGAAAACTACACTAAATCAAACAGAGAACTCAAATTGGACTTGATGAACGTCTTCTTTTTATTCATTGTATGTCTTTCAAGTAGTGAATAGAACTCTCTCTCTTTCCCTTTTTACACACACTTTATTTAAGCAGGTTAGCCTAGAAAAACTAACACATAACATTAATTTTTGCAGGCTTTTACCAGGCAATATGCCCTGCCCATTCATTAGGAGTCTTAGCGAATGACTTTTTAACCATATGTTAACTTCTTATTTGTGCTCCTTCATGAATTCATTCCACTAAGAGACCATTTGGACAAGTGAAAACACTGGAGAACACTGAAGAATAGAGAGTTTTTTTTTTTTTTTTGCTAAATCATAATAGTCTCTCACTATTGCCTCAAACTCTGTAAGTTTCTTTAACTCATCTGTCTTAAAGTTTATTGTTTATACATTTCTTCCCACATCTTATTACTCTTGTCCACATAAGTGTTTGGTTTATTTTCTACCTGCTTATTTGTTGCAGTTGTTTGGGTTACTGAAAGTTTGTAAAACACAAATTGACAATTTTTTTTCCAGCTACTTACACCATTTTCCTTATTGTATCTGCAGCACTTTTGTTGATTGGACTCAAAGCTAGTTCTCTGGATTTTGTTTTGGTTTTAGAAGAATCTCACACATAACTGCCAATTTCTATGCCAGTTAATTATTGCTGAATAACAAACCACCTTAAAATGTAGTTTTAAAACAAAACCCACTTATCACTCATGCAACCTGCAGGTTTTCCTTATATCTCTGTGATTTAGGTCAGGCTCACCTGACATAATTTGGACCTCACTTATCTGTGATGTGCTTTCAGGTTCTATATCAAGTGGAGGTTTCCAGAGCCAAAACATATTCACTGTAGTAAAATGAACAAGAGATGAGGAACACTTTATTTAACGGTGATGTGATAGAGAGGAATAAGCTCAGAATGAGCTCCTTTTTGCAGAAACAATGCCTCAGAAGGCATTTTAAATTTTTTTGAAAGCTAGCTACAGATGTTGGAAGAAGTTAAGAGGAAAGCATAGATCCCCCGTGTCTGCAGGCTCTGACCAGAATGGAAGCACACCTCTTAATCCTTAGGATAAAAAGGAGATTTGGAGCTTGGAGTCGCGGAAGTTCAGCTTCTAGTGTAGAGTCTGGGAACCCGGGACTCTGTTTTTCCTGATAATTACATTTGAAAAGATTTCTAGGTCCTCAAAAATGACAATATTAAATTCTAAAGTTGGCACGAAGCTCTTTTACAGCTCAAAGGCATGGAGAAACAATTTATTTATTTTTTCTAAAGAAAATATTCTAAGAAAAGAAAGGCTATAGGGCTAGACCCTGGAGAACACATGCTTACTGGCTGAGAAATCTGCAGGAAATGTGCAGGCCACCTTGGTCTGGGATAGCTGGGCTAAAATTGTCCTCAATGCAATAACTTTGCTCTGGTTTGTGTAATCCATCCCCCTTCACCATGCAATAAACCACCTCAGACTTGCTCTCAGGTCAGATTCAGGGGTCAGATATTTAAAGTAGAATTAGGAAAGGCTTCCTGAGGACCAAGTGTCGAACTGGCTTATTTTCTCGCTACTGCTGAATTGCTCTGGGAAAAAATGCAAACACAGTTCAAAGAAGGGTCAATTCCACATTTAGGCTTGAAATGAGGAATTGAATGCCTCTTTACATATACTGTATATGTGTGTAGTGTGTGTGTGTGTGTAATTGTTTATATATATATATATATATAATATATATATGTGTGTGTGTGTGGTGTGTGTGTGTGTGTGTGTGTGTGTGTGTACGTATATGTTCGATTGGAAAATTTGGGAATGTTTAATCAATCACTAAAGATATGTAATTTTAGGAGATATATGAAAATGTGTATATATTCAAAAATTCTCTGAAAACTGACACTTCTCTATCTGAATGGACAATTTAGAAAGGCACACTCTAAAATGTTCTCCTAAGTTGAGGTATAGAAAATATATAGTACTACATAAAACACAGATCAATAGTCACTTTTTCATTGAATTTAATGTTCAAGAAATTAATGTGAACTCTCTTTCTCCATATATATTGGGATTTTTAAGAAAGGGTCTCACTATGTAGCTCAGCTGTCCTGGAACTAGCTCTGTAAATGAGGTTCCTCTTGAATTCACACAGATCTGCCTGTCTCTGTCTCCCAAGTGTTGGGATTAAAGGCATGGGTCACCACTGCTCAACTATATGTTTATTAAGTAAACATCTTACAGGGTTTGGTTTGATTGTGAGGTGAATGATATATGTATGTGCATATATATATATATATGCATATAGAGAGAGAGAGAGATCACAGGATGGTGAATCAGAAGTCTTTTATATACATTGATAAAAACTTGATGATCAATTGTAGCTCCTGTTCTTTTTTTTCTCAGTTATTAACACTGGTAGCTTCTTGGATTTAATACTCTATACAATTTATCATATTTATTGCTCAGTAATTCATATGTCATTTATATACTCTATTTTAGTTGCAATATCTTGAATAATATTTGTCATTATTGTTATCTTATATGCAAAGCTTATGATGTGTGAAGCATATACTATCTTATCTAATTATTCTATTATATAATGCAGTAAGAATTATGCTGTTAGTGTAACATGTGATAACAAATGATAACATATGATTTAGCCAGACTGGTTCAAAATTCATTCCAGTAGAAACACCTGCAGTTGTCTATAATTTGGCTCAGATTTAAACCATAACTTCTATTCCCGTAAGTTCTATTCACTTTTGAGTGCATAGGAAGAAAAACAATGAAAGAATTGAAGATATAGTTCAGCAGTTACAGTTATGAGCACTGACTGTTCTTCCAGAGAACCTAGGATCCTTTTCAACCCATGTAGTGGTCCACAACTGTTTAACCCTAGTGCAGTAGATCCAGTGACCTTTTTGGGTCTCCATGGGCAGCAAACACACTCACGGCTCACAGAAATATGTACTCTCACACACAAAATAATAAAATGAAGAAATCTAAAGGAATTACCAAGTATCATAGACCATAGAGACTGAGAGGACACCCAGTAACTAGACTAACCTCCTAGCAGAGGGAGGGAAACACCAATCCACCCACAAAAACTTTGACCCAAAATTTATCCTGCCTATAAGATGGACAGGGATAAAGATAGGGCAGATAGAGCAGAGATAGAGGAAATGTCCAACCCATGCCTGGTTCAACTGAAGACCCAGCCTATGGGAGAGCGCCAACCCCTGACACCATGACTGATTCTCTCTTAAACATGCAAACAGCACCCTGACAGAGTTGTCCTTTTTGAGTCAGAGGCGCTATCCAGCAGTACCTCAAAACAGATGTGAAGAATCACAGCCAAACATCGGGTGATGCATAGGGCACCTTGAAGAAAAGTGGGAGGAAACAGAAATGGAGCTGGAGGTGACAGGAGCTCCACAAGAAGACCAATAGAGCCAACTGACCAGGGCTCAGAGGGGCTTGCTGAGACTGAAGCTCAACCAAGGACCGCGCATAAACTGGACATAGGCGCCTACAAGGATGTAGCAGATGACTACCTTAGGCCCCTTGTGGGTCCTCTAGTAAGTGAAGTGAGGACTGCATTGGATATGGACTCACTTGTCAGGTCAGAGAGGAAGAGGACATGCTTAGTCCTATTGCAACTTGATGAACTGAGCTGGATGGGAAAGGGAGAGAGCCCCTTTTATGAGGAAAAGGAAAGGAAAGAAGCAGGAGAGGGCCTGGAGGGGAGGAAAAATGGGGTACAACAAGGGTAAAAAATAAATAATTATTTTGTTTAACTTAAAAAGAAAAAGAATAAAGAATGACTATTTCTTTCATAAGATTCTTGCTAGTATGGACCAGTCTTTCTATCTCAATAAATATAAAATATTACACATGATTAATACAAGTTTTGTGGATGTGCACAGGTACTCAGTATTTTGTCAAATATGTTTATAATATATGTTAGGCATGTGTAAAATACATATATTATTGTTATGACCTTGAACTCAGATGAATTTTATAAGGTTCTAAATTTTTCAGTAATTCAAAAACAAAGAGTGAAGTATAAAGGATTTGGTGTGCTGATATTCTCCACTAATAATGTAGATAATACTTGCTGAAGTTTTAAATTTTATATTGAACTTCAGAGAGTGGAAACCAGGCAGACTTGCTCCTTGAACTTATTTCATTGCAAAAATGAAAGAATTGATCTTTTCTTTATAAATGTCTTTAAATGACAAAGGAAGTATGTAGTCACATACAAAATTGACATAAAATACTAAATTATCCTCCGGGGACTGGAACAGAAAGAAAAGGGCCAGAAAGACTTTGTTCAGTGTTTGACCGAGTAAATTTCATTTGGCTGCTAAGGTTCTTCTGTAACCTGACACATATTTTCTAAAGTCAAAAGAAATGTATAAATGTCCCTTTGTTTTTAAGAATGAATGTGTTTAAAAATAAACAGTATGTCTGTAGTGGCCAAAATTCATTGTTATCACATGAGAAACGTAACAAACACAGAACACATGACAGAATCACTATGTGTGATTTAACAGCCCAACACTCATCAACTGACCATGGAGCTCTGATGTACAGCAATGTGTTGCATACAGATATACATGCATGTGTAGTTTATTAACTGTCTATCTACTAAATGGTATGTGATTTAGAGATTATTTCAAAACAGTCCTAGAAGGTTAATATCATTATCTTAATCTAAATATTTGTTCAAAACACACTCTTTAAATAATAAGGATATATAGTATGTATTTTGGTAGATGTAACAGGTAATACACTGAATGTGTAGTGTCGTGGCAAAACTAATTTGACATGATTTTTTGTGAAGAACACAAATATTGTTCTTTCAGCACAGAATTGTGCATTATTAATTTCTGAGAAGAATGACTGTAGAAATTTAAGTGGAATCAACACGCTTTTGTCCATTGTGAATTGCTATAGAAGAATCTTCAACACTTCACAAAACATGTCTTTTCCTGACTCCTGATTATGGTAGCTAAAAAAAATAAGAAAGAAAGAAAGAAAGAAAGAAAGAAAGAAAGAAAGAAAGAAAGAAAGAAAGAAAGAAAGAAAGAAAGAAAGGAAGGAAGGAAGGAAGGAAGGAAGGAAGGAAGGAAGGAAGGAAGGAAGGAAGAAAGGAAGAAAGAAAGGCCCAGATGCGAACAAGCTGTCTGGAAAGGGCATCACAATATGGCTGCACATGCTTTGGACTATGTGGAATACAATATATTCTTCTGACAAAACAGAAATCGTGGGATCTCAAAAAGCCCTGCTTTCTTGTTTTACAACTACTCACTCCTGATGAAACTATTTCAATCCCATGAAACACCAACCATTTGGTAAGAAGGAATTCATTAATGAAGCTAGAGCCCCGGGACCTCCCGCTAGGTCCCACTTCTTATGTGTTACACTACTCCAATACCAGGGCACTAGGTACCAACCTCCAGGGCAAAGACATTTCTAGAAAATAATACTTCTGGGATTTGTACTATTTTCTTTCGTCTTACCTTGTGGATTTTCTAACTTCTATGGTCCCCCCATGAACAGTTACAGTTGTTAATCAGGAATGTTCTATAGTCCTATGTCTTTGCTGCAGTTTAGTCATTCACAATCTTCAGGATGATTGACATAATCTCAGTCTCTGTACTTTCTAATGTTGTGGACCACTTTGTAATGCAGCTGATGGTAGTCAGGGTATGACCACCAAAGTGCAGAATCGAGCTGTGAAAGTTTCTGAGTAGGTCCCATTAAACCATAAACAGACACCAGCAAAAGCAAGGTGTGACTGGATACAGACTTCCCCAAAGTAAAAATGTAATTATTGCTGTTCTCTATGAAAGGGGATTTGGTATTTGTGGTTGCATGGAGAAATAGTCTCTGTGATCTCTAAAATAGGTAAATCCAAAACACAGCAATATTGATAACAAAACATCCAAAGTGAGTGTTGTTCTATTTTGCTTTACTCAGAAATACTGAATAGGATCTGGGAAGAGACACATTTTCAGTAACAGAACATTGTTTGCTTATCATGTATGACTGGCTTATTCTTTCCTTCATGGAAGTGATTCAACATACTGCTGCCTTCAAGAGTTTAGCTCTCCCTAATTTCCTTTATCCCCCTCACCTCTCCTCTCCTTCCTCCAGTCAGTCATTCATGCTGGCCCTCAGCTGGTTATAGTCTGTTCACTCCATCACTTTCTCAATTCATTTTGACTCACCAAGAGAATATTCTGACTCCGAGTGGATAAGTTACAATTTATCTACAAAATTATCTTCTGAGAGGCATTGAATTAATTTCATATATTTACTCCATGACAATTTCAATTTCCCATCCCCAGTCAAAAACAAAACCAGTAAGTGTTGTACCTGTTGGTACATCTTAAATACACATAACCTCAGTTCATTAACTTTGCATTTTTTACCATAACTCATACTAATAAAAGTTGGTGTAACTGATGAGCAGAAGAGAAGTTTGAGATTGTAACATGAAAGAAACTATGTTATTACTCACACATCTTGTGATCCTTGCAAGGAGTAAGTACATGTGGATCTCAGAAATCATGAAACAAATTTCTTTATAAGGTGTGTTAAATGAACACCTACATACAATTCCTTTTGAATAAGGTGGTTCAGAAACAACCCTTGATCATCTGCTTGTGGACTGGGTAAATGTGGTAAGGTCCTAGCTGATGACCATATCTTTGAAATCATAGAGGAGCCTGGAAGAATCATCACCAGAGAAAGGTTTCTCAATGAATATTAAGCTTTGCTATGTGGGGGAAAATATTCACTTACTTGCCTAAATAAACGCTAATGTTTTGAGACAAAGGAGTAAAACAGCCATGCACAAGGAAAAGGCAGATTAGTTGAAGTAGATCTAGCCTTTTTATAAGATAGCTTGAAATGATTAAGGCCAAATGTAAAATAAAATGAAGTAAAAAGTACTGCCCAACAGATTAATGTTTACTAGAGAAATAAGGAATGTGTCTGAGAAGAAAACATTGCCAGGGATATATTCTTTCCCTTTTCTTTTGACAACAACTCATTAGATAGAAAGAAGAGAAAGAATAAAATTGATCGTGATGAAAATGAATGAATGAATGTATGACCAAGAAAGAGACATGCCTCTGAAAAGCCCATAGAAATCTCATAGGATGTGAGTCAGTCCTTTGGCTATCTGACATGTAGATTGCTGAAAGGAACAGCAAAAACAGAAAAACAAGAATGAAATCCCTGCTGCAAGGTGGCATCTGAGATCTTGAGTGCTGCACAGCCAAGAGACCAAGATTCCTACTACATTATCAGTTCTACTTCAGACCAGCATGTAACTTAGTTGTGAAGATGTCTTCCTTTTTGCACAAGACTGAGGGATCCTTAAATGATTATTCATATGTGCATAAATCATTAGCTTAATTATGAAGAATAATAAGAGAAGCAAGACTACAAAAATAAAGTGTGCAGTTCACACTATGCCTTAACTTAAAAAAGAAAGGTTTTTAAGTCTAAAAAACTGTATGTGATCAGGGGAAATATTATTAGCCACTGATTAGAAAGAGATGAAAATGTTCGTTGAAACTCTAAGGATAAAATTTGTTAAAATGGGTCCATAACTGAAGATAGAAGATGGGATAAATACAAAATAAACAGCCCATGGCTTAGAGTGAGCAATCCTTAATACTTGTGTACTATTGTCATGTGATAAAAAAGAAAACGAGTGTTAACAGTGAATTAGGAAAGTAACTTCCTTCATATGCCATGCTCTATTAGATTCAACTTGACCCATTAGTCCGGTTAAATACGGAGCCTTGGCTCCAAAGTTTGTAGCGGAATCTGAATAATCATATTTCTCCCCCCCACCTCATGGCACTCTTTTATTAAAATTGTGTAAGGTTCTCATAAGAAAATATGTCATTATCTGTTTCAGGATAAATTTCTGATTTTTTTCTTTTTTAATTTTTATTTTTATATTAATTACAGTTTATTTACTTTGTATCCCAGTTGTAGCCCCCTCTCTTATTCCCTCCCAATCTTATCCTCCTTCCCTCATCTCCTCCCTGCCTCTCTCTAAGTCCAGTGATAGGGGAGGTCTTCCTACCCTCCCATCTCACCCTAACTTATCAGGTCTCACCACGACTGGCTGCAATGTCTTCCTCTGTCGCCTAGCAAGGTTGCTCCTTCCTTGGGGTTGGGGGTGGGGGAAGGATGTCAAAGAGCCTGCCACTGAGTTCATGTCAAAGACAGTCCCTGTTCTCCTTACTAGGGAAACCTATTTGGATGCTAAGCTGCTATGGGCTACGACTGAGCAGGGGTTCTAGGTTATATCCACATATGGTCCTTAGTTGGAGAATCAGTCTCAGAAAAGACCTCTGTGCCCAGATATATTTGGTACTTGTGGAGCTCCTGTCCTCTCCAGGTCATACTAATTCCCCCTTCTTTCATATGATTCCCAGCACTCTGCCCAAGGTTTGGTTATGAGTCTCATCATCTGCTTTGGTACACTGCTAGGTAGAGTCTTTCAGAGGCCCTCTATGTAAGCTCTTGTCCTGTTTCTTGCTTTCTCCTACTTCCAATGTCCATCCTATTTGTCTTTCTAAGTGAAAGTTGATCATCCTACCCTGGGACCTCATTCTGATTTAGCTTCTTTAGGTGTACAGATTTTAGTATGTTTGTCCTATCTTATAGGTCTAGTATCCACTTATAAGTCTGTGTCTTTCTGCTTCTGGGATACCTCACTAAGGATGGTCTTTTCTAGATCCTACCATTTGCTTGTAAATTTCATGATTTCCTTGTTTTTAATTGCTGAGTAGTATTCCATTGTGTAAATGTACCACAAGTTCTGTATCCATTCCTCATTTGAGGGACATCTGGGTTGTTTCCAGGTTCTGGTTATTACAAATAAAGCTGCTATGAACATGGTTGAACAAATGTCCTTGTTGTGTACTTGAGCTTCTTTTGGATATATGCCTAGGAATGGTATAGCTGGATCTTGAGGAAGCACTATTACTAATTGTCTGAGAAAGCCAGATTGATTTCCAAAGTGCTTGTACAAGTTTACATTCCCACCAGCAGTGGAGGAGGGTCCCCCTTTCTCCACAACCTCTCCAGCATGTGTTGTTACTTGAGTTTCTGATCTTAGCCATGCTTTTGGGTGTCAGGTGAAATCTCAGGGTCGTTTTGATTTGCATCTCTCTGATGGCTAAGGACACTGAACATCTCCTTAAGTGTTTCTCTGCCATTCTATTTTCCTCTACAGAGAATTCTCTGTTTAGCTTTGTACCCCATTTCAGCTGATAAACACCTTCAGCAAAGTGGCTAGATACAAAGTTAAGTCAAAAAAAAATCAAAAGCCCTCCTGTATACCAAAGACAAAAAGGCTGAGAAAGAAATTAAGCAAACAATGCCTTTCACGATAGCCACTGAAAACATAAAGTACCTTCATGTGACTCTAACCAAGCAAGTGAAAGACCTGTTTGAAAAAACTTCAAGTCTCTGAAGAAAGAAATTAAAGAAGATATTAGAACATGGAATGATCTGTTGTTCTGATGGATCAGTAGGATTAACATAGTGAAAATGTCCATTCTGGCAAAAGCAATTTTCAGATTCAATGCAATTCCCATCAAAACACCAACACAATTCTTTAAAGACCTTGAAAGAAAAATTCTCAATTTCATATGGAAAAACAACAACAACAACAACAAAAAACCCAGAATTTCCAGAATGATCCTGTACAACAGATAATCTGGAGGTGTCTCTGTACCGGATCTCAAGCTGTACTACAGAGCATTAGTAATAAAAATGACATGCTATTGGCATAGAAACGGAGTGGTGGATCAATGCAACCGAAGAGAAGACCCAGAAATGAACCCACACACTTATGGGTACTTGATTTTTGACAAAGAAGCCAAAACCATACAATGGAAAAAAAAGACAGCATCTTCAACACATGGTGCTTGTCCAACTGGATGTCTACATGCAGAAAAGTGAAAACAGATCTGTATTTATCACCCTGCACAAAACTAAAGTGCAAGTGGATCAAAGACCTCAACATAAAACAAGACAGACTAAATCGGTTAGAAGAAAAAGTGGGGAAGAGCCTAGAACTCATTGGCACAGGAGACGACTTCCTGAATAGAACACCAACAGCACAGGCTCTAAGAGCAGCAATCAATAAATGAGACCTCATGAAACTGAAATGTTTCTGTAAAGCAAAGGACACTCAGAACAAAATGGCAGCCTACAGATTGGGAAAGGATCTTCACCATCCCTATATCTAACAGAGGGCTGATATCCAGAATATATAAAGAACTCAAGAAGTTAAACAGAAAAAAAGAGCAGTTAAACAGCAACAAATCAAGCAATCCGATTTAAAAAATGGGGTATGGAGCTAAACAGAAAGCTCTCTTATTACTTCTTGATTGTCTCTGCAGAGGACACATTTTCTCAACTTTGAAATATCCATATTACAACATTCCCATGAACAAGTGTGAAGTCCTTATTTTCTAAGCCATGCCAACTTGGTTCCGCCATACCACATGCGAAGGATGCTGCAAACTGTGACACCATTCTTTAGCTCAGGAAATATATAGGACTTGCCATGTGATATGAATCTAAACAATCAGAAACTTCATAAACGAATGTAGTCTGAAAAGACCTTAATTACCTGCTTTACAAAAAAATTTACTAAGTATCTGATCATTTTTTCACTCTTTGGTTTTGTGGTATTAAATTGAAAAAAATTGAACTTTTTCTCTGCTAAAATTAAAAAAAAAGAAAATTGAATAAATCTATTCATCAATGTTCAGAAAAATTCAGTGACACAGACTATTTGATACTCTCCCTGTGTTTCAGTTTCTCATCTGAAAACATTTGTTTTTTGTTTGTTTGTTTGTTTTGTTTTGTTTTTTTCATTTGGCTAAGAATTCTCTGGGAGCATCAGTATGAAAAAGTTGTTTTCTCCTCACATCCTTTCAAATCAAGGAAGGTAGCTAGAGGCTACATATAAACTCCTACTCATTACAGGCAAGCCTTACATTAGTCTGGTAATTGTTTGCATTGAGAGTTAATCAACCTTCTTCTAATTAAGAAATAAATTTCACGGCATTTCCCAACTCATTAAAAAAAACTGTGAGCTGATCTTCTCTGGGTATTTCCTCCTTCACACTCCACTTTACACAGACAAATTCTACTGTCATTTTATGGACAGGTCTGTCTAAATATGAACTTTTATTATTATGTCGTTTGTACTGATTCAAACTTAAAAATGAAATAAATTTAATATCGTGTGGATGGCCACTCTGGCTTAATAAGAGAGTGTTCATGATAGGAGAAGATCTCACCAGAAACTGTAAGGAATTATCCACCTTTTTTGACTTTTTAAAAAAATAATTTTCATCAATTTGCAGGAGTTTTTATTATTCTTATTTTAGCTCCTTTTCTGAGCTATCATCAAGAATTCTGTCAGCATGGGTCAGGTAAAGCTTTCTCAGGTGCTGACCTAGATTAAGATTTACTGTTTTGCATGTACTCAAAGTTTGGGTGTGAGTCTCTTTATCTGCTCTGATCCCCTACTGGGTGGAGTCTTTTAGAGGAGATCTGTGGTAGAAGCCTCTCTTCTAAGGCTTCAAGTATCTCTCCTGTTTGTCCTTCTGAATGAGAATTAAGCATCTTCCCTAGGGTCCTCCTTGTTGTTCAGCTTCCTTAGGTCTGTAGCTTTTAGTAGGTTTATCCTTTACTATATGGCTAATATCCACTCATAAGTGAGTATATATATGGAAGAAGGGGGAGATACAAAGACCCAGAGGGGAGAAGAGCTCCATAAGGAGACTGACAGAGCCAAAAAGCTAGGCCTAGGGGAACCTGCTGAGACTGATACATCAATCAAGGACCAAGCATGGAGAGGACCTAGAACCCCTGCTTAGATGGAGCCCACAGACCACTTAGTCTCCATGTGGTTCCCCAGTAAGGGAACAGGAGCTACCTCTGTCATAAACTGGTTGCCTGTTCTTTGATAGTTTCCACTTGGTGGAACAACCTTGCCAGCCCAACAGAGGATCCAGGAGTCCTGATGACTGACCCCTGATAGGCTAGGGTCAAATGCTAGGTGAGGAGGACTTCTCCTATCAGTGGACAGGGTAGAAGGATGTAGGGGGAAGAGGGAGAAAAAATGGGACAAGTAGAAGATGAGGAAGAGGGCTAAAATTAGTATATAAAATGAATGAGTTGTAAATAATAATAATAAATCATTACTTAGTAACGTGAAAAAATGTTGACTGTTTTACATGTGCAGTAGGAAATGTGCTGAAGATTTGTTTTTGGCACAGCTTAATAGGAATGAAAAACTTGCTGTAACTAAATTTAAAAAAAAAAGAGGAGAGGAAGGAGTAGGAGGGAGAAGAGGAGCAGAAGCTGGGAGAGAGAAGCTGGGAGAGATCTTAGAAAACATGGAGAGATGAACCGGACCTAAGACATCACTAAAAGCAGGTATAATGTGGGGAATCCGAATAGTAGGAACTATGCAGGCTTGAAGGTTTAGGATGGAGTAACTATTGCCCAGCATTGTGTTCTAGGTTAACAAAATAAATCAGTTATTTGTTGGTTATACAGCTGTTTAGGATTAACCTCAGCTTTATTAAAAGATATATCAATAGTAAATATTAATGTTAAAATACAACAGATGTTATTGATCCCCATAAAATAGAATAACAACGTGATTGCTGTTCTTAACCACTGTGGCTCTTTCAAAGGGAACCTCAGGCCTGGAAGGGTCTGTTGTCCCATTAGCAGCTGAAATCATATGGGATATGGTTTATGTTTGTATGTTTGATACTTAACATATTATTACAAATCTTTCTGTATCAAATCCTCACCTCTCTTCTTCATTTTCTTTCTCTCTCCCTCCCCTTCCTTCTTCCTTCCTTCTCCCTCTCCCTGTCTTTATGTAAATCTGTGGGTTTATGAAGCTGGAACTCATTTTGAGTCCTAGTATACTGAGCCCTGTTCCATGTTGTCCTGTGAGGGTTTTACAGCCTAGGTATATCTGACTCTAATTGAGACTTGGATGCAAGACGGTCACCATCATTGCCCCTTCTTATGTCTCCTCACTTAGCCTTGTGTGCAATTTAAGGCAGATTATTTACAATTTCTTCTTCTTCAAAGAATAAAATAAACTAATTAAATGGGAGCAATTACTCTTAACTTTATTACCTTTAAATCATTTGAAAGCAGTTAAATCTCATTCTGATCACAGCCCTGAGCAGTTATGACAGACCTACACTTCACCTCATAGCTGTGATACTGGCATTTGGGAAGAAAACAGTACATTTTTGAAGACATTTGTGATTCCCTATTATTTAGAGCAACTGATCTAAATAAATCAATAGCATATTTCAATAAAAAATTAAAAGAAATAAGTTTATAAAAGAATATTGGCTTCTGTGGAGTTTTATATTTGTTTGTGTTAGTCATCAATAATATTAGTCCATTCCTCTGCAGTTAAATATTGTATGAACTCATTGTGAGCTATAATTCCTTTTGAATAGTATTTCCTTTCTTTCTGTTATTTTTACTTTATTTTAAATGACAACAAATAAACAAGCATTCAGTATTAGCAAAATATGCACCAGCCACATTTTCTTTCCCCAAGTAATTTGTATCTTGTGAAACAGTTCAAATTTATTTGTTTTTAATTTAATCTGTTTTAAAAAGTCCATTTTCTGCTTATGATGAGGAGAGATGAATCTTATTCTCCTCATTCCAAACTCAATGCTTGACAACTCGCACAAAAATAGTCAAAAGTTCACATAAATAGGCAAAATATTGTTTGAAAAATTGCCGTATCATTATGTTCACACTTGGTAATAAAATCTCAGTTTCATGAAAGAACAGGATATGCGTGTGCAGCTACACAGCGGTTCCCTTGAGAAGGATCCAAGCCAGGTCTGCAACAATGGCAAGCTCAGTCACCACCGTGTAGTGCTTTGTCACACACTCCGTAGGCATTCTTGGCAGCGGGTACATCCGGGGACAGAAAATGGCTCACTTTCTGCACTAATGCTCCAATCAGAAATAACAGCACGGAGATGTGTCAGAGTACTAAACGCAAAGCTCCGAATGTGCTCTTACACGAAAGAGAAGACAAGGAAAGCTTTTCCTGTGCTTCAGGGGAAGAAGCTGAGTACTCAAAAGCTCAAAAGCGGCCCAAGGCTTGGTGCCTCTTTTGTCCATTCACTCTTTGTAAATCTCTAAGCAGCTCTCTCACATGGATAACACTATTGTTTGATTTTTCTCTGTAAGCCTGAGATGAGCTTATTCAGAGTGCCTAATCGAGAAAGTTAGATAGTGTCTCCCCAATCCTGGCCCAATACTGGCAACGAAGCAGTGCTTCCCACGCTTACTGTATTCTTGTACCTCACAACCTACAGTAAGATTTCTGGGATGATGGGCTTTCTAACAGGTCCACGCATTGCAAATGTGCCACCACAGGTCTTGCCCCCTCCCTTTTCTTCTCCCTTGATAATCTGTTTGATTACATTCCTTAAGATAGCCACCAAGGCCCATTTCCTTATTTGGCCACTTCCTTCTACCTTCCTTATTCCTAAGGCTGACCACCAAGGTCCAGCTATCAAAACGCCAAGGTTCAGCAATCAAAATCCATTATTTGACCACATTCAATAATATGTACAAAAAAGACTTACCAACTCATCCTAGCACACACTTCCTGTTTTATTCTAAAAGCTAGTGGACTGCTGGAGGGACATAGAGGGGGAAGACGGAGGGAGGGTGGGATTGGGAGGAGATGAGAGAGTGGGCCAGAGCCGGATTCAAAGTGAATAAACTGTAATAAATTATAATAATTAAAATAAAAATTAAAAATGCAAAAAAAAAAAAACCTCTTCTGTAGAGCCAGCCTCTCCTCTGACTTTTCTGGTAGAGGTGGGGATCAGGCATCTCCTTTGTGCTGAGAATTCTTTTCATGAGAAATTTCAAATTCCTCACTTCAGCAAATACCTGCTGTTAACTGACAAGAAAATTGTGCTGCAAGACAAAGCTGGGCCCTCCTTTTTTGAATAATAATATCAGCTTTAGTATGCTACCTTTCCCCCTTCTCTGGACGTATGCCTGTGTTAATTATACATATCCAGCTACTTAAGTCATCTTGACTCCAATCCATCAGTTCTCCCTCTGGTTGCTTAAGTTATCATTTTTCTAGGCAACTGAATTCACTGCTTCTCACTTATTTGTGAGAATTTATGTGGTTTTGTTTTCTTCTATGTTTCTGTATAAATTAACTAAATAGCTATAGAGGTATGAATATGACCTCAGTCTCGGTCAATGTTATCTTGAACTTTTGATTTGTAAAATTGAGTTCTGGTGAATCACATTACCCTTTAGAGATGATACAGAAGAGTGAAATAGCGAATATTGAGGAAAAGAGAGAGGAGAAAAAGAGAGTCTTAGCATTATGAATGGAAACCCTAGACCCAGCTATGGCTAAAGTGTGGCTATTTTGATAGTCTCACAGACTGCTAAGGTATGAAAGACTCCTGACCTAGACTGGGTTTAGAGACCCAGATGTTTATTTCTAGATAGAATTACATATTTTTTCAGGGCTAGTCAAGAATTGCATACAGACAGTAGAAACCTTGCAAAGGAAGTAAAAGTGAACTTCTCCAATGATGTGGAAAAGGCCCGAGGTGATGGCAATGAGAGAAAGTGAGAAAGAGCTGCAGTTTGAAAACGACAGTTTTATCGATGATATTTTCAACCTTTCTCATTTGAATTCACTATTTGTTGGCTGGAATGGGGAATTACAGCAAATCCCCAAATACTTAGAATCAAAACATGAGTTATTTCAGGGGGAAAAATGTTGACATAAGGTTATTGTGTAATTCAAATCTGATTTCCGTGACCCCATATCTGGTTATCAATGTTGTGTAAACATTGCTCTCCAATTATCTTCAGATAGGCCAACAAAACAGCTTACAGCCAATTGTTGAGCAGAGGAGAGAATACTGCTGGACTTCTTGCCAGCCGTGGGAGGAGGAGTTAGAAAAGGAAGTGGAGGATTCAGCTATGGGCAGATCCAAGAGGGACAAGAGAGGAACTGGAATGGCAAAGCTAAAAAGTGCAAGCATCTCTGGAATGTATGCTTGGAGGAAGCCAAAGTTGTATAAAAGGATAAGAATAAATTAATAACTGCTTAGTTCTTGTGCTATGAAGCTTGTTAAAATAATATAATGGCTTCTCAATTACTTGTGTGATAACTGGTTCAGCAGAGAAACTAAAAGAAGCAAATACACTTTTATAAAAATAACCTAACATGAAACCATGAAATATGTTACTAATAAAAAAGTACAAACAAACATATTAGGATAACATGTTTTTTAAAACTAAATGTTTCAAGATATTTATCCTGAATGGTGTAGCTCTGAGCCACATTCTGCATTTCACACTTGGTTGAAAACATCCAAAAAGTCCACATGTTTGAATTTGAAGCCAACACTTACCTTCAGTCCATTAAAATAAGACTTTTATCCTCCCTTCAGAACCATTTTCAGCAAATCCATTTGAGCTCAGGATGATTTTCAACAGAGACTGTTATGAGCATTAGTTCCAAGACCATCAGTTCCTGGATCATATTCACACAAGGCTACACCTCCACCCTGAGGTAACTGATAAATTCTGAAGTAGAAGCAGTTGGCATAACCTGTAATCATTTCTATTTATGAATGCCGCCCCATAAGCTTTCCTCTCAGGCCACCACAGACCTTAGCAGTCTGTCATAGGTAGGAAGGCCTAGAGCAAAGTCGCAGGCCTCCGTGAGCAAGGAGAGGTGACCAGCGCTTCTAATACCCTCAGGAGGTGCGTGGTCTTCACAGCTCAGTGTGGTGGCACATGTGGACATTGTCAGGCATTCTGTAAGGGCCAGTTCTCTACTAAATACCACTCCCAACAATTCCTGAGTGAGAAGATATGGCTGTGCTAACCACAGTGTACAAAAGGGGGCAGTTCCTGAGCCAAAGCCAGGTGTTCAGACAAAACTTGTGCATGCATTTACATAATCACATAATTCACAGGAGCTAAAAAGTAGACATCACTCAAATGTCTATCAAGAGATGAATTAATAAATAAAATGTGCCTTGCGCTGAGGGGCTCAGCTTATGAATAGAGCACCTGCCTGAATGTGTGAGGAGGCAGGCTTAGGTTCCAGAACTACTGAAAAGAGGTTTGTTGTTGTTGGATTTAGGGGGAAAGAGGGATAGCTTTGGAGGGATCAGTAATCTGCCTATGCTCAGAAAAACATTGTAAATACAATAAAAACGTAAAATATAAAATAAGGCTTATCTATACTATGCTGTAGAATAAAGTTCAACATGTAGAAAGCCCAATTATGACATCTTAATGGTGAAACAAATGTGAAAAGGGTTTGCAACATCAAGATGGTTCACATCCTTTCTCTGTAAACAGTGGCTTGTGTTTCTTTGTAGGACACTGGGCTTAGATGCTTTGTTCTGCCTTTTGTGATTCAATCCCTTCTTCCATGCCATATTTCCTCCCCTTAGCCTGTTTCTATGTCTTCCACTAAGGTCAAGTTACCAAATATAAGTCTAGGCCAGAAAGTAATCTTTGTCTTCTACCATTATACTGTATTTATATCATCTTTAGCATAGTTAGATTCATATTTGTTGAATTAATGAATTAATATCAAATTTGTTATGAATCATCTGTTTATTTGTTCAATATGCAATTAGCTCAAAGTTCTGGGTACTGGGAGCAAAGAAATAAATAACTTATTCTTTATCCCTAACGGGTTCTGACATTGTTTACCACTGAACAGTGTCCTGTTCTCCTTCCCTTTTCACACACTTTGTGTGTGTGTTTTATATGCATGCACACACACATGCACATTGGCATTGCTTGTGTGCCAAGAACTATGAGATGAAAAACTAGATATTTATAGAGAATACTTACTCATCATGTTATTTTTGTTTCTTTCAAAAGAGAAAATAGATAGCTTGGGGATAGATTTGGATCCAGAGTTCCCAAACTTTGGATCATGATATGACAGTGTAACCTACAAATGTGTGAGGCCATACTCATGGCAATGCTGGGATGCATAAAGCCCCCAGGCCACAGATTGGTTATGCTTAATAGATTGTCTTTCTCAGTTGCTCTTGATGTCTGCCATCAAAATGAATTCAGGATATTATAGGATGCTAAAATATTTAGATTTATTCCAAGCTGATCTGTTTCACCAAGTAGGGAATTAAGGAAATGTGTGTGCAGAACAGTATGAAATCTGGAAGGAGGAAGGACTTTACTATCACTATATTTAGGAAATGCAGATAGCACGCTTGGATACTGTGTGCACTCTGGTGAAATTAAGCCTTAATTTTAAAGTTTTTCATTTTTTAGTTTTAGTGCAGTAATTTTCTCCTGTTAAAATTCACCAGTAAAACTTGATCTGGCTGTAGTATACATTTTGTGGGATTTTGTAAATTTTAGAAAGAATGAACAGAAAAAAATAAGAACTATATTATGGAGTTTTAGTCTTCCATCACCAGTGAAGAAAACATTTTTTAATAATAAATCACAAAGATATTTATTTAAGTCTTCGGTATACAAATAATTTTACCACTTTAAAGGTTTAATTGATTCTGTGTGCTAGTGAGATATTCTTTTTTCTTTAGGAAGGGATAGTGCCTTTTTTGTTTCACTATCACTGTATCTAGACGACGGAGATAACACCGTGGATCCTGGGAGCATTGCCGTGATGGTTCACCTTACAGAGGAAGCTGAGCTCTTGTCTTACCAGTGAGCCCTGAGTTGCAGTCCTACAATCTCCTTTTTCTATCTATTGTACAATCATTTCGGAACAAAGGTAAGGCTTTATTTGTTATAATCACAACACAGAGAAAGTTCTCAGTGTGTGTCAGAGATGATGAATAGAATTAGGTTCTCGCCCATTCAACACATCTGTAAGAGAAAGTGCTTATAAATACCAGTCGTAATGATTGAGAGCCTGTACTCTGGATTGTGATTTCAATTTCGGCCTTCCATATTCTTTTTCCTGTTGAATTTTTTATTCTCTTCTCCTGGTACAATCAGCCCCTCATCTTTGGTATTTCACAAAGTTATTAGGAAACACATATAAAGTGAAACATATAATCATCTGCTAAAAATTGAAAAAAGTGTATAAAACTGGGAATAAAAAGAAAAAAAAAACATGGCTGCTATGAAGTTTGATGTAAATTGGCTCCTAGCTCATTTCTCTGAATTGTAGCATTCCCTAGGAAATGTGGACAGGGTACTTTTGTGTCTGGGAAAGGACGTAGCTCCTTGTTCCTGGTTGGTCTTCTCCATAGGACAAATGTTTTATTTGCTGCCTAGACAAAAATCTATCAAATTCAGTCACCCAAAATCAATACTATGATGTGGAGGGCTTTAATCATGGGTGGGGCAAATCTGCATTTCTACCTCCAAATTTCATTCCCTTCTCTTTATTTTTCTAATTTGTTCTAAAACTGCAAAATAGATACTATACAACCCTCTGAAATACAGCATTTGAACTTTTATTACTACATATGACTGCTTTTGAGGGAACCTTCAGACTGCTTTCCTAAGTACAATTATTAAACAGCAATGTGTTGCAGCAGAATGAAAACTCTACTTAAATTTGTAACAGATAGTATTTTTTTAAAAGGCTTACATAAGATGTACTCAAATTTCAAAAACTCTTCTGATCTTCATTCAGCAACAGATGACCAAAGGAGCCAGGTTGTGATCAGTGAAGGAATGCATGGGAATACACTCAGCAGCATCAGAGTGGATACACGTGTCAGCAAGAGCAAATTAAGGTAAACAGGCCAAAGCTGCCGGCAATGCTGGCCATATTTTGGGTAGGTCTTCCCACTTCAAGTTGATCATGAAGATCATCCAGTGTCATTATAGCAGCTTGCTTTAACTCACACAGTCAGGCTTACAAATGACCAACCATCATATTTATGTTCCCTTATGAGAACTGATTTTTAGTTGGAATAAAATTCAACTTTAAATATTTCTGTTTTTTCCCTGCTTTCCCACAAGGCTCCCTAAGCATCACCTAATGTTTGGCTGTGAGTCTCAGCATTTGTTTGAGACACTGCTGGGTAGAGCCTCTCATTGGACATCTCTGACAGGCTCCTGTCTGCAAGCTTAGCAGAAAGTCTTTCATGGAGTTGGGAGTTGGGATTTGCCAATAGATTGGGTCTTCAGTTGGGCCAGGCATTGGTTGGGCATTCCCTCAATGTCTGTTCCATCTGTTCGATCTTTATCTTTGCACATCTTGTTAACAGGGTGAATTTGGTGTTGAAGTTTTTGTGGGTGGGTTGGTAGCTAGTCTAGTTAGAGGGTGTTCTCTTCAATCTCTGTGTCCTCTACTATTAGGAGTCTCCACTTGAGCACCCCTCGTATCCTCTCAAGGCCTACCCTGACTTAGGTCTCTACCTTGCTACAGAGACACCCTCACCCTCCATTTTTCTTTTCTGTACAGGCCTGTGTCCTCTCACGCTTGCTCTCCCCAGTTCTGATCTCCACCTTCTCAAACCTTTGCGCCTCTCTCCTGCCTTGTTCCCTCTCTTCAGCCACTACTTCTGTATATTCTATCTCCCAATTCAAGAGAGATTTATTCATCCTCCCATGGATCCTCTTCTTGTTATTTATCTTCTTTGGGTCTGTGTCTTGTAGTATGAGCCTGGTGGGAAAGTGGGAGCAAAGAGAAATGAACCTGGAGGTGACAGAAGCTCCACAAGATGATCAATGTGGCCAACTAACCAGAGCCCAAAGGGGCTTCCTGAGACTGAAGCATCAACCAAGGACCATGTACAAACTGGACTTAGGCTTTCTACAAAGATGTAGCAGATGGACATCTTGGGCTTTATGTGGTCCCTCTAGTAAGAGAAGTGGGGACTACTTCCGACAAGGAGTCACTTGCCAACTTTTTTATCCCTTTCCCCTGCAGGTACTACCTTGCCAGGCCAAAAGGGAAGAAAACATGCTCAATCCTGATGCACCTTGATGAGCTGGGGTGGATGGGAAAGACAGCTGCCCTTTTCTGACGAATAGGTGAGAAGGGAGGTAGGAATGAGGAAGGCTGGGACTGGGAAGGGAGAAAGGATAGGGCTACAACCGGGATAAAATGCAAATAAAAAATTAAAATTTAAAAATTTGTCTCTAATTATTGACAACTAGAGTTATGGTATTTTCCGTTTATTTATTGTATTTTTTCAATTATTATATCACTGAATTTTTGTTGACATTTTGATGTAATAAGACAATTCCATTACTCTTCAGAAGAATTCATATTTTCCACCTTAGTATCTTTGCTCATTTTGCTCCATACACAAGACCCCAAGTCCTGTTACACTTGTTTCATTTTTCAATAATGAGCTCATTTTCTCTTTTGTGAAGACTTCTTCACACCATGTCCTTTGCTCCATATCACAGGGATACCATAATTTTAAAAAGCCTCTAAAGTCCCCCCTGTATGTCAGCCTTTATATTATCTGTGAGAAACAGCAATTTGAGAGTCCAGTAACAAGGCTCAGTGGGTAAAGGTGCCTACTGTCAAGGGTGTTGACTTCAATTCAAGCTCTAAAACCTACAGGATGACCTCCACACACACTGAGTGATGCATAAGTACATTGTGCAGACACATACCTGTACATAGGCCCATTTTTCCAAAACACTTTTCAGAAGTAATGAAAACTTTTAATGAAATACAAAGTTAAACAAGAATAGGCAAATCTGAATATGTTCTGCTCTAGCAACCGCTCTCCAACTGTATTAAATATTCATCTTTTGTGTAGACATAGCTAACTACATATTAATATGTGATATATGATGTATAGCTATCTTAATATGCATGTATGTAAATAGAGAATATAAATGGAAACATAGGATATATTTTAGAAGCATCAGAATGTACATTTAACTTACTTTTCATACTTCTATTGGCACAAATGCAGCCAACTGAGGCTCAGCTTAGAGCCAAGTTCAAGTTCTCTGGTTGCCAGATGATCCACATCTCAGAAAAGTGGAGTTTCTCCAAGTTTAATGAAGATGAATCTGAAGACATGATTGCTGAGAAGCAACTCATTCCTGGTAGCTGTGGGGTCAAATACATCCCCATTCACAGTCCTCTGGACAAGTGGAGAGCCATGCATGGCTGAGGGTGTCCACAGTGCTCTCCTGTATTCTATCAAACCATGTTCAGTAACAAACTTCACATCCAGTCTGCTTAAAAAGCATGTATCTACAATAGCATTTCACTACAGGTTTTTGGAATCTCATAATATGCACTCAACTCACATTTAAGCACTATAATTTAGAAGAATAACAATTGGACTTCTTGAGAAAAAACTGAGCACATCTTTCAGTATTAGAGTGCATGAAGCCTCAAAACAAAGCATAAGGAGGTTAAGCTTTTATCATTACACCTGATAATGATTTCTCAATGAACTTGAAAAGTGATTCTGGGCCTCTTTCAGAATTTGTGTGCTTTTCTCATTGTACTGTCTCTTGTGAAGGAAAACTCTTCGGTACATTTAATCAATCTCAATTAAAATGATAGCCGAGATAAGCACTGCCTCTTTAGAGATACTAATTAAACTTTTACCTGGCATTGGTTTGATGGGGTTTGTTGACAGGATTGTTTGTTTTTTTTTTTTCAGTGCAAAGGAAAGGGAGAGAGGGCATCATTGCTCAAGCTGAAGCTGTATTCTGTGACAAAGGCTGGAAAGTTTTCTTGAGGGTATCTATTTATGTATTTAATTTATTTTTAATTTTGATTTTTATATTAATTACAGTTTATTAACTTTGTATCCCAGCTGTAGCCACCTCTCTTATTCCCTCCCAATCCCACCTTCCCTCCCTCAGCTCCACTCATGTTCTCCAAGTCCATTGATAGGGGAGG
The DNA here is from genome assembly GCA_028658305.1 of Pachyuromys duprasi. Taxonomy (NCBI): domain Eukaryota; kingdom Metazoa; phylum Chordata; class Mammalia; order Rodentia; family Muridae; genus Pachyuromys; species Pachyuromys duprasi. The sequence continues at coordinate 61,051,103 of CM053762.1, read as the reverse complement.
GCCTCCTTCCCTTCCATCTGATCCTAGCCTATCAGGTCTCATCAGGACTGGCTGCATTTTCTTCTTCTGTGGCCTGGTAAGGCTGTTTCCCCCTCAGGGGGAGGTGATCAAAGAGCCAGACACTGAGTTCATGTCAGCGACAGTCTTTGTTCCCCTTATGAGGGCATGCACTTGGAAACTGAGCTACCATGGGCTACATCTGTGCAGGGGTTCTAGGTTATCTCCATGCATGGTCTTTGGTTGGAGTATCAGTCTCTAAAAGACCCCTGTGCCCAGATATTTTGGTTCTGTTGCTCTCCTTATATTGCTTCTGTCCCCTCCAGGTCTTTCTATCCCCCCTTCTTCCATAAGATTCCCTGCACTCTGCCCAAAATTTGGCTATGAGTCTCAGCATCTGCTTTGATACACTGCTGGGTAGAGTCTTTCAGAAGCCCTCTGTGGTAGGCTCCTGTCCTGTTTCCTGTTTTCTCCCTCTTCCATTGTCTGTCTCCTTCACTTTCTGAGTGAGGATTGATCATCTTACCCTGCTTTAAATACATAAATAACTCTTATATTAATACATAATAAATACATATAAATACATAAATAACTTCTTTTAATAAGAGTTATTTATGTATTTAAAGCAGAAAGTAATTCTTATAAATATAAGAATTATTCAGGTATTTAAAGCAGACTTGGTTAATTTACATTTGAAGATATAGAGGCAAGAGTTATTGTCCCAAGTTTAAGGAGAGTGACTGAGCAAGCTGAGGTAGATGGGAGAACACAGTCAAGCAAACATCAGGCATGGCACCACTAAAGACAGTGGTGTCTGTCGACAGCTCAAGACTGCATCTGTCATTCTTTTTACTGTCTGTGTGTAGGTTGAGCAAGCTGGCATCAAACTTGGAGTAAAATGTTATGATGCATGCTAGGGTCACCATTGATCTATAAACATACCACAAAAGCAGCTATGCTTCTACTCAAATTCTCAAGAAGCTCATTGTATGGAGAAGAGTTATAAAGGCCATGAATGACAATAAAAATGTGGGGAACTTTTTTCATTACTAAAAAAAATACTTCTGAACATGTATTTTTTTTTAATTTTTCTGTGTATGCATTTCCTATATGTACCTCTGGGCTTCATATGCATGCAGTGCTTGCAGAGGGCAGAAGGGAGAGTCAGACCCCTCGAACTGGATTATAGGTGTTTGTACACTGCCATGTGTGTTGATAATCAAATCTCCCTCCATCTTGTGGAAGAGCAGCCAGTGCTTCTCCATGAAGCCATATCGCCAGTCCCAAAACAATATCTTAAAGTACAGCTTATTAGAATATAACAATAGAGAGGCTCAAGAAAAGGGAAAGACAGTCTTCTCATAGAAACTGGAAGACCTTGTATTGATTCTGACCATGTTCATGCCAGAAAACCTTGTGGTATATTGATCGTGTTTTAGAAAGGCAGAGAGAAAGAGACAGAGAGAAGAAGAGAGGGGAGTCTGGCAGGGGAAGTAGGGAGAAAGAAAGAAGGAAGGGAGGAAAGAAGGGAAAAGAGAAAAGAAAGGGAAAAAAATGAAACTTTGGAGAGACCAGTCTTTGAAGGCTTCTAGAAATAACAAAATTCAGATAAAAGCTGGGGACTGACCTTTAAGGGAATGAATTGGCTCTGTGTGTTTTG
>CM053762.1:61005380-61041803 GCA_028658305.1 Pachyuromys duprasi | reverse complement strand
AGGAGGGAGATGAGGGAGGGAGTGGGAGGGTGGGAGTGAATGAGGGAGGAGGCTATGCCTGGGATGCAAAGTACCTAACCTGTGATTGATATAAAAATAAATAAATTTTTTAAAAAAGAAAAATAAATAAATAAATTATATATATATTATATATATAATAAATAAATTATATATATATACATATATATTTTTCCCATGTGGACTGACAACGGTCCCCTAAAACATAGACTACCTTACAAAAACCCGAACCCCAGTCATAAGAAAACTATCTTTTGAGTGTAGCTCAAGGTTGATCAACACATTCCTTAAACATTATATGCTCTTGCTATTGCCCGTGGTTTCCTCCTCCCGTGAAGTGGAAAACAAGTTTCTATTGCTGAAGACACCATATGCTTCAGATGCAGGTTCCAGGGGCAACCAGCTGGACCCGACTTGAAAGCCTCCTCCCAAGGGACTAGCCTTCATGGTACCAAAAAGCAACATGCAGGTCTTTTATGCCAACTGAGAGTCTTACTGACAAACCAAACTCCTCCTTCACCTCAGCGCTATTTGGTTTCACCCTGTCTACAGAGCACAGGGACACTGTGTTAGCAAACACAGATCCAAACTGCCATGGCTCTGTGACACTAACCTGTGTGAAAGAAAAATAAAAGATGAAATTTTAATTTTTTTCTAGTGTTACAAGACTATAAAAGAAAGAACAGGAGTTTAATCTTCTGTGAGGCTTTTCAAGCAATCTGGGGTTTAGCATGAGAAATATTAAATGCAATCTGGAACTTTGAGAAAAAATGTGATATTTAGTCTTATTTAAAATGAATGAGGCTGCCAGTTCCCATTTCAGCAACTATATTTTATAAAGCTGTGCTTTATAGGTTGATCCCCCTGCACACAGGGATTACCAGCGAGGTACTGCTCATCTTTCTGGAACAGAGGAGTGGCCCTCTGAGACACAACTAAAGAGATGAGAAGAGACAGGTAAATCTCTGACTTTGAAAGTATTTTTCTCTCTTGAAGTTGCTCGGCCCCTCACATAAATTGTCATGTGCTTTGAACCTTCTTCAGCAGGGTGAAGTTAGTCCACACATGCCAGAGCAGAGTCTCAGAGGGAGAGTGCGGGGAGGAGGAAGAGGCTGCATTAACAAGGGCCCAGTGTAACTGAACAGTTCTGAAGAGACCTATGAGCTCTGGCTGCTGGATCAAGAGAGCCCCTTCCATCTAAGCCCAGCAAGGCATATTGAGATTCTGCATTCCAGACTTGCATTTCAATTCTTTCAGGAGTAGCAATATGATTCTCTATATTCTTTTTTTAATTTATTTTTTTTCAGTGCTGGGATTGAATCCACAGCTTCCCATAGGCTAAGCAAACATGCTAGCCCTGTGCTGCGTTCCCAGTCTTCGTAGTTACTCTCAAGCCATCCTCTCACATCTCCATTATCCCAAACCCAACATTTATTACTATTTCATTTTACTTATCTTCCCTTCCTATACTACTGAAAAACCCCCTTTCCCTTTCACTTATCCATTAAATTCTGATCATGTTTCAAGAAGCATGTCATATCCAATCACCTCTATTCCAAGCTATCAACCAAGTCCAGTGTAGATTATTTGGTCCACCAATGAAACTCCCTAGTATTTATCAGAATAATGCATTTTTCTTATCCACTTCTCTTATTATTATAAATATATGTATTGTTTTTGTTGTTGTTGTTACTGACAAAGCAACCTACAATTTTCTCCGATGCCTACAGTTTATAGACACGTTTACTGACTGATTTTAACCCCCCCTCTATTCTCATGTCATAGGCTGCCACATTTCTCATGCAACTTATTTCTCAAACTTGCAGTTTTAAATTATTTCTGTATTATCTAGATTGCTTGTGGAAAGAAAGAAGGATAAGGTGGGAAAGGAAAGAAAATAAAGGCAAAACAATGTAATTTAATTAAAAGAATCAGACCTTGTACAAAGAGATAAAAGACAACCACTTAGTCATTCAGATTCTCTGACATCTAAGAATAAGAAGTTAATTTATAAATGAGTTTGACTCAACAAAATAGGAAACTTTTGAAATTGAATGGAGTTAAGAGTCTTCTTCTTCAAAGTGAATAAACTGTAATAAATAAATATATAAATTAAATTAAATTATTTTAAAAAATTGGCTCTAGAAAGTAAATGGTCCTCTCCATGCAGGGTCCTTGGTTGGCATATCGGTCTCTAAAGATTTTTTTGCCTCTATTGGTCTCCTTGTAGAAACCCTGTCCCATCCAAGTCTTTCTATATTTCCCTTTTTCCACAAGATTCCCTGCACTCAGCCCAAAGTTTGACTATGAGTCTCAGCATATGCTTCGATATCGTGACGGGTAGAATCTTTCAGAGACCCCTGTGGAAAGCTCCTGTCCTGTTCCCTGTCTTTTCCTACTTCTGATGTCTATACTGTTTGCCCTTCTGAATGAGGATTAAGCATCTTCCCTAGGGTTGTCCTTGTTGCTTAGCTTCTTTAGGATTGTTGACTTTAGTATGTTTATTCTATATTATACAGGTAATATCCACTTACAAGTGACCGTATGTGTATTTCTGCTTCTGAGTTACACTCAGGATAATCTTTTCAGGTTTCCACTATATGCCTGTAAATTTCATGATTTCCTTGTTTTTAATTGCTGAGTAGTATTCTATTGTGTAAATGTACTACAATTTCTGCAACCATTCCTCAGTTGAGGGACATCTGGGTTGTTTCCAGATTCTGTCTATTATGAATAAAGCTATTATGAACATAGTTAAGCAAATATTTTCATTGTATCATTGAGCATCTTTCAGATATATTCCCAGGAGTGGCATAGCAAGACCTCCTGCTCAGATGTAGAGCATAGGCAGCTCAGTCTCCATGTGGGTTCCCTATCAAAGGGATCAGGAGCTGTCTCTGAAATGAACTCAGTGGCCTGCTCTTTGATCACCTCCCCCTGGGATCAGTCTTTCCAGGCCACAGAGGAAGAGGATGCAGCCAGTCCTAATGAGACCTGAGAGGCTAGGGTCATATAGTAGGGGAAGAGGACCTCCAATGTCAATGGACTGTTGGAAGGGTAGAGGGGGAAAAGAGGGAAACAGGATGGGACTGGGATGAGATGAGGAAGGGGGCCATAGCCAGAATACAAAGTGAATAAATTGTAATAAATAATAAATCAAGAAAAGAAAGAAAATGGAAAATAAATGGTAATCAGGATGCATGATCAAATTTGTCACATTCAGGCTCATCTGCTACAGGAGACTATTGGTTTGCTAAAATCCAGGTTCTTAAAATTGAAAGAACAAGTGTTGTGGCTGGCCTGGGTGTCAAAGGCCTGTACTCCCAACTCATCTAGGTAAATAGAGACAAAAGAATTACAATTTTGAAGTCAGGCTGGTCTACATGGTATGCTCAAAGCCAACCTGGTAAATTTTTTGAGAATCTTTTTCAATAAATGGAATTCCAAGATGAGAGGATTGTGGTGATGTCACAACAGTAGAGATTTCCTATCATGTGTGAATCCATAGGCACAATTTTCAATAAAGAAAAATAAATCAGTGACACTACTAAAGGAAAGATTAAAAAGTAGTATGTGTGATATATCGCCTCACAAATCTTCTCTTCAGAATTAATTAACAGTGTGTCTAAATTTGAAAATTCTGGGATCTGTTTCACAATGATATTTGAAGAGACTGAGACTTTATATTTGAGATTGACAACTTGGAAGTGTTCTGGCACAGTATCTGGAACCGGAACATTAGTAACTTCTGCTAAATGTCTCTGGTATGTTTTAGAAAGTCTCCAACTCGTCCCAAGGAGCTGATATTTCACTGAATACACAAGCTGTGTGATAAGCTATGCTATTGTATTTTATTCCCTCATTTATTAATTCATTCATTCATTCATTCATTCAGTCAGTCAGTCAGTCATACTGCTTCACTCATCCCATGGGGCTGGTTCTCCTTTATGAATTAGAAAAAAAAAAAGTTTTGTTTAGGTTACTTAGTAATAAGGTAGAAAGACTATTACCTTTTAGGCTTTATACACTGTGACAGAGAAAAGCCAGTTAACTCCTAGAATACAAAGGCCAAGGGTGAAAAAAAAAATGAATGTGTCTCCAAGAAGACAGTAGTCCTTTGTGAGCTATGACTTCTACAGTTTTTCAAATACAACATGGTATTTAATGACATCATACAACTAGAACATTCATGCAAACAACCTTATAGATGAAAGGAAAAAAAATCTTAAGTAAAGGGTCCCTCTTCCTCTTCAGATGGACTGATGTTTATCCGATTAATGCATTGGCCTCTTGACCGTATTCAATACATAAAGTCACTTAGAACCACATTCAATTTTCTCAACACGAACTATTTGAGCAAGGGAAGGTGATGACTATTTGAAGCAAATCAATTAATATAATCAACGTAATTGGTTGCAGATGAGGAATAGAGCCGGGGGTACTGGGGACTTCACTTTTTGATGCTCTATCAGCTGGGAAAAGGCAGCACAAGTATTTATAATATCTAGGCAAGTCAATGAAACATTTTTGGTTATTTGTCCCTCCAAGACTTCACAATACACATAAAAATGATAGTTTTCAATTTTAAAATATCAGTCTTTGCTAAACTAAAATTATCTATGCATCAGTTAAGGTAAATTTTTGTCTTGGTTACCTCATTAAGAACAAAGAAATACCTTGTGCTGTGACTTCTAAGTTTATTTTAACCAAAGTATGCCAGCAGAGAGAAGAAGCAGTTCTGTGGGAGATTGATTATATTACAAAAATCGTACATTGTTGGGATGAGAGCTAAATGTTGCTATGTCTATATCTATCTATCTATATATATATATATATATATATAAATATAAAATAAATATATAAATATATTTATATAAATAAAATATATAAATAAATATATATAAATATATAAAATGTATAGAAAAATCAAAGTAGCTTTATGGCTGTGCTTCACTGTTTTGAATCTGAGCTAGCAATACTAGAGATGAAGACTCTCTTGATAAAACAATGGGACCCTTCTATTTTACAATTAAACTTACATGGGAATTTTGTGTTCTTCAGAAATGACAAAAATAAGTCATATGGTTATTGTTTAGATTTTGTTTGGTAGATATATTTATGGTTACAAGTTGAGCAAAGCTCACATGCTCTTCATGGTGTGAAAGACGGGTTTATGGGGGGGATACAAAGTGAATAAAGTATAATTAATAAAAATTAAAATAAAAGAAAAGAAATACCTGTGAGATATCAAGAAAGAATGCTTCCTAAACTTCAAAGGAAATATAATCTGGATGACTTGAAAAACCATGAGAAGAAAGTTCCCATAAAAGGCTCTTTGTGGGACATGGCAAGTTTGCAGGTCTATCTGTGCAAATTATTTTGGAGACAAGATTATACCTTCTTACTTGTTGAGTGAAGAACACATGGTAGCTAAGACAAAATCTAGAACTTAATTAGACATAGATGTCGAAAATTATTATCCAAGATAGGATTCACAGCAAGAACAGGCAAAGTGTTTCCTGGAAGCCTGTATATGTTTTGTTAAATGGAGCTTTACAAAAACATAACTATGTTCATTTTATACCTATGTTGAAAGCTGTTCTGTATGAGGGTAGATCTTGCGTTGTATTAGCAGAGTATGCACGACCTGTGAGCCTGCAGGCCTGAAACACAGACTTTCCGGCCTTTGAAAGAGCATTGCTGGTTCTTGTTTCATATGACTAAACTGTGCAAATAGAAAATATAAGAGGAGGAGTCTAGGAGTTATATAAAAATTGTAAAATCATATTTGACAGTCTGCTTTTGCCAATAACTATTACAACTACAAGAACAAGATATATGGCAGAAATAAAAGAATTTTAATTATATGCTATTGACACTACATGAGAAGAATGTCTATATTTGAAAATTATAGATTTTAATTTTTATAGAATGTCCATTTTAAAAATATAATCTCAAAATACTACACTGTATACCAGAAGTAAGGAATGAAGAACACCTAGAGTTTGTGAAGAAAATATGATCAGTATTCTGTTTACACTTGTCAATATAAATGGTCCATTTGTTTCATTATTTATAATTAGACTGAAAACTGTTTGATTTTTTAGATGTTAATGTCATGACCTGTGGTCATGGCAGATGCACTTATTATTTCTGACAATTGTATTTATGTTTTGTGAGGCTGTTTATGGGGTTAGACATCCTCACTCAGTTTCTTTATGTTAATGATCAAGATTTCCTGTGTGATGGCTCCACAGAAGAGGAAGCAGATACTTCTGAGCATCATTCTCAGTCTGAGGGAGAATTTGTTCACTACTAACCCTTCAGTACAATGGCTGCTGTAGACACTTTTCATATCAAATTTTCATTTTTTTTAATTGATGAAAGTTTTTTTTAACAGAAAATTTTGAAGTTTCAAGTACTTTTGTGTAAGTATTAAAATGATCATCAGCCACCTGTCCCCTCACCAGTTTTGGAGTTTCCAATCCTCTGCCGCTCCAGATGCAGCCTCCACTGGTCGTCACCATCTTGGAACTCTCTGTGTCCATAGCAGCTTTATTTGTAATAGTCAGAATCTGGAAACAACCCAGATGTCCCTCAACTGAGGAGTGGATACAGAAATTGTGGTACTTTTACACAATGGAATGCTACTCAGCAATTAAAAACAAGGAAATCATGAAATGTGCAGGCAAATGGATGGAACTTGAAAAGATCATCCCGATCGAAGTAACCCAGAAGCAGAAAGACACACGTGGTATATACACACTTATAAGTGGATATTAGCCATATAATATAGGATAAATATACACAAATCTATAGTACTAAAGAAACTAAACAACAAGGAGGACCCTAGGGAAGAGGCTGAAACCTCATTCAGAAGGATAGGCAGCAGAAGTGGGGAAAGACATGGAACAGGGCAGGGGCCTTCCACAGATAGCCTTGGAAAGACTCTACCTAGCAGGGTATCAAAGTAGATGCTGAGACTCATCACCAAACTTTGGGCAGAGTGTAAGGAATTTTATGGAAGAAGGGGGAGATAGAAAGGGGCAGGAGTTCCACAAGGAGACCAACAGAGCAAAATATCAGGGCTCACGAGGCCCTGAAGAGACTGATGAATCAACCAATAAACATGCATGAGGACCTAGGCTCCCTGCTCAAATGTAACCCATGAGCAGCTCAGTCTCCAGGTGGGTAACCTAGTAAGGGGAGCAGGGGTAGTCTCTGGCATGAACTCAGTTGCCTGCTCTTTGATCAACACCCTCCTAGTGGGGTGGCCCTAGTAGGCCACAGAGGAAGAGGATCGAGACAGTCCTGATGAGACCTGATAGGCTAGGGTCAGATAGTAGGGGAGGTGGACCTCCCCTTACAATGGACTAGAGGAGGGGCATAGTAGGGGAAGAGGGAGGAAGGGTTTGACTGGGAGATGAGGGAGGGAGGCTACAGCCGGGTTAAAAAATGAATAAATTGAATTGTTGAAATTCAGAAGAAGGAGGAGGAGCAAGAAGAAGAAGAAGAAGAAGAAGAAGAAGAAGAAGAAGAAGAAGAAGAAGCAGCTTAGGTTGGATTCTTTCAAAACTTATCTTTAGTTTTGAAATGTACTGCTCACAAAAGTTTATTCAGAGCATTTTCTGTACCTTGCTTTTTCTTCTTTTCAACAGTTTAAACATGTTGCCTCTTTGCTTTTTTATAGATGGGATTTGGAGTAGATATATTATAATGGTCACATTTGTCCTTTTATATTTGACTTTTAATTTTACTCTGGCTCTATTCAGGTCATTTCCCTTATGGTTCAGTTGATTGTCTATGAGGTACCTAGTGTAAAAAGGGTTTCATATGACTTGGTTTTCTTTATTCCTTTTTGTTTGTTTTTGTTAAGTCCTGAATTTGGGGACTTCCAAGATGCTGATTCCTTTACTAGTTTGTGAAGAATTTGGATCACAGAATCTCAAAGATTTACAGAGAAACATCCTGTCTATGATGTCAATAATACATGGATTAAGAGTAAATGATCTATTTCATATGTGCTCCATCCATATCTTAAATTAACTCACCTGTTTTCAAATTTTCTAATCCTTCTTTGACTGTGATAAGATCATTTAAAGTTTTTTGCATGTTTTATAAATGATAAATGGATAAACGTAAAGACAGAATTAAACTAGTAGCTATATAGGTAGAAAATAGATGGCAGGAAGGTAGAAAGAAGAAAGAACATTTAACATCTCTATATCATTCTTATTTCATTTAATAAGAATAATGCTTCCTGTAAAATGTTTCTAAACACCTTTACACAAGGCTGCTATAAATGTTATATTTGTTGCAAAATGCAGTTTGTAGGTATGACTCAACTTAAAGATTTGAGATTGGAAAACTATCCTGGATCACTTGAATTAAACCTAATGTAACCACAGCCACAAACAGTGAGTTTTATCTATTTGGAGGCAGAAGTGGGAGTCAGAGGTGAAATCTGATGGAGTCCAAGGATCAAGAAGTAAAAGAAATGTTAGCTGTGCAACTGCAATTGCAGAATTCTGTCAAAAGCCCAAAATTCCAAAGATATATTATATCCCATGTTATATCTTGCTGTTTTTAACACTCAGATCCTTGCAAACATTTTTAAATTAAACAATTTACATTTACTTATCATTATAAATGACACTTTAGAATAATATGATTTAAAATATTTATAAAGACATATTGAGAGGTAACATGTATATCATAATTTATCAAATTTAAAAGCACACTTTGTATTCCCTCTGCTATTGTTCTCAAAGACTTTAAATTATACTTTAATTATTTTTAAATTATAAGGTTAGATCAATTTTTTTAAAAAGAAAAGAAAGAAATATCTCCTTTCTTTCTTTTGTAAACCGAAATATTTCTTTATTCTTGAATTTGAAGAAGGGAGTACCAGTGAGAGGTTTCCTCACCTGTCAAGCTGCTTGCCAGGTGTACATGGATCTCTAGGGATGCAACTGTGGTGACCTTTGTCACTCATGGAAGGTGGAACTTTCAGTGGTCTGACCACAGTGAAATCATCCATGTTCTTTCAAGTAACCCATCACTCCATTAAGTACACCATTAAGTACAGACTTCTTTGTAAAATATTTTGTTTCCTATCTGTAGTGGGCAGACAGTTCTTCACCTCTCCCCAGGAAAAGACATTTTCCACTAGAGAATGTCTATCTTTTTTTTTTCATTTTTGAAGCATGTTTTCTCTAGGTACAGATTTCTGAAGCTATGTACAATTTGGTCTCCACTCTTTCCCATTTGTTACTTTAAATACAACATTTTTTCCCTTTAGTTGGTTTCACGCAAGAATTTCTAACTAATTCTTCTAAAATTATGATGTTTGTTTTATTGACCTTTGAATGTATTTTGTTTTACTCATAAGTATTTTCTATTTTATTTTTGTTTTTCATGAACTAAAACATAACCCATGTTCTGAGGTCTCCGGATCTGCTCTCCTAGGCATCTTGGAAACACTTTCAGTTATTATTTCTTCAGAAATCCCATTTTTCTTTTCTCCTTTAATGATTCCAATTACAGTTGTGTTCTGCCATTTGATATTTCTGTGTTTCATTTTGGTCTCTATTCTCCATTGAACTTCAGCTTTGCTAGGTCTTTCTTCCCATGTTATGCTGCCTGCTGAGCCTGCTAAAGGCTCTGCTCATTTCCATTTGTTTATACCTATTTTTTCCTTTGACTGTGTCTTATATCTTTCACCTTTACACTGAATCTATTACTATATATTTTCATGTATGATTTACTATATTCTGTGGGTATGAACTTATCTTAAACGCTGCATGTTAACTATTGTCAGATAATCTGAACATCTGCGGTTTTCTCTGAAAACCTAATGAGGAGTTTTCCTTTTGGCAATATTGGCTTTTAATTGTTTTGTTTGTTTGTTTGTTGTTTTGAATACTTTAATCTAATTTTAGCTTGGTTTTTGAACTTCTTACCCAAGACACTAAACTATATTAGTAATTCATGTTTGAAAATGGGCGTTTCTTTTTCTTGCTTCTGGCCTTAATATTGGGTATTGATTTGAATGGTGAAGTTATCAATTTGATGGATGTTGAGATTTGTTTTAACATGGTTCCTTTCAGTACTTTTCAGATCTATGTAAATCCTTTTCTATAGAAGGAGACTTGTTTCTAGGGTCTTCTATTCTTGTTTTGCTTCCCCTCAGTGCCACAGTCCTGAGTTACAACCACTGCTGCTTGGTTCTTGAGCACTTGGTCCTCACTGTGGTTTTGCTTATATTAACAAATTTTTACAAACAAGCCATCCAAAATGACAAGAATATTTTGTCTTATTTATACCTAGCATCATAACATAGTTAGACAATTTGAAATATAATAACCTGGATGCAGGGTGATTGTAACATTTGATCATAGTTTATATACATTGTAAGAGAAATAAACACAAAATAAATAAAAATTCATGGTTTATAGTTATTTATAGACAAGAGAGAAAAATAAAAACGAATTTAATTATACATAATATCTACATACATAGAGTGTATGTATCACTATTGTTTTGTAACTCTATTATTCCAGCTAATGAAAACTTAGTGTACATGAATATATGGAAGGTGCTAGATATATGTGCACTTGTGAGTTTCTGAATTTATACCCCACTCATAATATTTGAGTTTAAATCATAAATTCAATTCTTAATAATGTATGGCAAAACTATAAGTCAAAGCAACACAATGGATGTTTATTGAGATAATTTTCAAGCAAATATGATAGGTAATATATGAAGAAAGAGCATGCCAAAGTACCTTATAAGGTATTTTTTAACTAAATTGTTCATGTTTCATAAGAAAGTAGAATATAGGTATCAAATTCAGAAAGCAACTCGTAGAGTAAACCTATGTATTCAAAACATGCCACTCTTCTCCTCATTGTTGTTCATGGAGAGGATACTAAATTTTTCTGGAGATGGTGAAAAATTCCTGTCTTCTAGTAAATGAAAGGAACCACAAGTTTAGCTTGTAATAATTGCATGTCTATGTAATCCATGTCCTCTAAAATAAAGGCCAACAGGGAAAGATGATTATTTTAAAAGAATAATAATAATGTAAAAGAAGATTTGGTTTTGAAAAACAAAGTAGAAATTGACAGATGCAAATTCTGGATTACTCTCAAGCTTCTTGCCTACAAATAATTCCACCGTTAATTGCCAGATAACAAAGAGCAAGCAGGAAGACAAGCCGTGAAATAATTTGAAATCAAGAGGAAGAATTTAACTTATCAACTTAACTTACCAAAACTTCCTACTAGAAAGGATGAAGATTCAGTGTTTTGTGAAAATTCAGGGCCTCTTTCATTCCCTGATGGACTAGCAAGTTTAGAGCATTTGTATTTTAAAAAAGAAAAGAAAACTAAAATAAAGATAAAACAGATAAAACAAAACAGTCTTAACAGTTTTCAGGTGTGAAATCTTTCACATAATATGGGATGGGTTTCACATGAGTATTGGTGGTTCTTGATTATTTCGATATGAAATGTAACCATCTTCTTGCTGGATGTATGTCCTGATAATTCTCAAATTTTTATTCCCAGTCTTAGTGCATCTGATAGTAGGTAGACCTCTGCATTATTCCTAAACTAACTCTGGCTTTGAATTCAATTCAGTGGATTAAAATTAAAGTCCCTTGTCCTTCTCTTACAACAGAATGGTTGGCCGGATCACAAATATTTTCATCCAGTGTCTTTGATCCATTTTTGGAGAGAGGAGTAATTTTCAGCTCCTGTGTTGGTCACTTCCCAGCTCTCAGTTGCAAATCTGAAAAACTAATTGAGTAAATAACCTCACCTAAGCCACAAAATTTTAAATTCTTTAACAACTGTCTCATCTAGGTCTACACATACAAATTTCTGAAAAAAATCTAGCCTAAAAATACACACCTTTACAATGGAATTGAGCATTAGTTGATAGACCATACAAAGATATAAAGATTCCAAAATTGCAGAAAGAATAGGCCATGTCGTTTTTAAAATATGCATATTTAAATTTTTATGTATACATGTGTGTGCCTGATTGTATGTCTATGTTCCTATGCATGCAGAGCCTGGAAAGTTCAGAAAAGATGTCAGATTGCCTGAAACACGCTTCTATCAAAATGATCATTAAATGGTTATCTTATCTTTGCCTCCAGTCTCCAGTTCGACAATACTATGCTGGTACTTTTATGGGCAGGATCCCATGATAACTGAGTTGTGGATAATAGTCCCTGCATAGTTACCACATTTCCTGTTTTAGACTCAGTTGGAAACAGATTTATTGACATAGAGGATATTTGTGGAAAATTATTTGCAGGTTCAAGTAAGCCTACTAACCTATTTAGTCTTAATCTAATACTCTATTGTACAGATTTGGACTAGACCAGCAGTATTACGACCATCCCATAACAGTTTCACTGTTTTTTCGGTGTTTAATAGTTCAAAGTTCAGAGAGGGGACCACAGCTCTCTATGGTCACAGAATCTTCTGTCGCAGGTCATCTCTAATGGGCTTCCAACCCTCATTGCTAGGAATCTTAGATACGGTCACCCTTATAGATTCCTGGGAGTTTCTGTCCTCAGAGGCCTAGCTCAAACATAGTCTGGCAATTCTGCTCCAATATTTACTTAGGAGAAATGATCTATCAGTCCTTATGTAAAACCTGTAAATGAATGTTCAGAACTTGATTGTCATCTAGAATCAACCTATCATCCATCAACTGATGAAAGAATAAGTAAAATGAAGTACATTTATGTAATGCATTATTATCTGATAGCAAAAACACATGACATACTGATACATGCTAGACTATGGATGAAACTTGGACACACTGTGTTAAATCAGAGAATGCAGACATAAATAACTACGCGTTTTAGCATCCCATTTAAGTAGAATAGACTAGACTAAAAAAGTCTATAGACACAGAAATTTATTGTTCAGATGTTCTAGGGAAAACAGGAAGGTTTGTTTGATGGTCAAAAATATAGGGTATGTTTTTGATACAATGGATATATTCTGAAACTAACAACGTGATGGATGCTGGATTGTGTGAATAAATTGAAAGCTGCTGAGTAAAACACTTTAAACGGTGAACTGTATAGTACATGAGTTATGCCTTAATAAAACTGTTTAAAAATAAAGAAAACAAAAGAGGTCTTTAAATTTTTAGAATATTCACTGCAGGTTTCCCTCCAAAATTGAATTGCCCTAGTGAATTACACTGATGGTTATAATGAGATTAACTTTATATGGCTTATTACTCTGGTGCAAAGCAAGGTCCTGCGGTGTGAGAATTGAGTGAACTAAGTGGCCACCTGTGGTATGGTGGGGACTCTGTTCTAAGACAGAGGTTCCATAAAGCTGTCAGCCTTTTTTTTTGTTCCCCATAAGACATTTTTGAGAGTGAGGCTAATATATAGCCCCAGAAAGATTTCTTACAATTACCTCCCTGGGAGTTAGCTTTTCTTGGCTGCTGATCTACCCTAAATGGTTTTGACACAGGTGAAATTAGGGAACACAAAAAAATATAATCCAAGGTTGCCTTGGGGTCTAAATGGCCTCATCTAACAACAAGGCTGTGATGTCTAAGGAATTGAGTGCATTTTGAATTCACATACATATACATACACACATATACTCACATATTATATACATGCACACATATATATGCATATGTATGTATATGTATGTGACTGTTACAATTTAAAGAGTGGCAGCTCTTCCTCATGAAAAATTACATAGCCTTGAAAAGTATTAAGATTTCTTTTTTGGGAAGGATAGTGTTGGCCATGATTGGGAGCCAGATGGAGAACAGGTTTGGATGAGGATGTACTGTCATAGTCCAGCTCACTTTCGGAGAGGGTCAAGCTTATGCATGCTACCACCAGCCAATCATTTCTTTCCTGTAAGGTTAAGGGGATCTTTATACATAAATGTTTCCAAGGCATTTGGCTTCAGCTAATGTTGTGTTTTAAATAGCGCTCTTGGCTATGATGCTTTGTTGGAAGTTTCTCAATTATTGCAAATCATGTTTATTTTGGGCTGTCAAGCACTGGTACTACAAAGGAATACAGAATATGAAGAGCCTTAGTATCCTTGAAATCTCTGCCTTTATCACAGTTACAGCTAAAACTGTGTCTTCAAGTCCATCTGACTAGCTTTAAGGAGAACATCTCCACTCTAGAATTTTAGATGATTTAGTCACTTTCAGTGACGAGAGACTTAAACACGTTTACACATCTTTCTTTCTAGGAAGAAAAAACCACCAAACTTCTAATTGCCAGGTTGGTAGAAGATACTAAGGACAGTTTCAGGAGCATAAAGGTAAAATTTGGTGAGCTTAGAGTCAGAAAGCTGATTGTTTGTCAGTTAGAATGAAGAAAGAAATCTATCCAACTTGCTTCTCATATTAGTTACTGTTTGTTACTGTGACAACATACCCTACTAAAGCAACTTAAAGAAGGAAGAAGCTATTGTTGGTGCATGGCTTCCAGGAATATGGCCATTCCATCATGGTGGGAAAGTGTGGTGCTATGAGGAGGAAGTGGCTGATCATATTGTGCTCACATTCAGAAAGTAGGGAATGATGAATGCTCCGGCTCATTGTACTTTCTCTGTCTTCTTGGTTTTTCTTTCTTTTTCTTCTACCTTAGGTCCTAATTTAGGGCTGGTTACTCCTCCCATTCAGAGTGGCTCTTCATTTTCAGCTGATCTGTGGAGAAAGGCCCTCACAGAAAGGTCCAGAGATGTGTCTCCCAAGTCATTTTAATATAGTCAGGTTGAAAACTGCAGATCAGCCATTACTTTCCTTCTATTCTGAGTATCCTAATTTGAAAAAGGGTTACAAATACTATATCCATGGTAGTCTTGCTCTGAAGCAAGGAATTAAAGAAAGTAAGGCATAGACATTGAGCATAGTCCTAAATAATAAACCATAATTGGTGTATTTCTTAGTAAGGTTGGTGTTTATGCTAACCTATGGATCACTTTCTTCTTCCCAAGGTAGCTTAGCTTCTGAAGGTTTTCTATGTGTGATCTTTCCTTCTAATTCTTTTAAACCATAAAGCTACCAGAGCAGATATTGACAATATCAGCCATCCATTCACTGGATAATATCCTCTCATTTTAAGTGGTATCCTGTCAGCAAGCCATCTCAAGACAGACTTCAATTGGTCAATTATGTAAAAATATGCATTCTTGGGCATGATTGGCTTCCAATGGAAGGAATATGAAAGATTAGATTGGTACATAGGACAGAAGTCATTAATTGCTGTCAATTTGTATTTTTCCATTTTCAAGAGAATAATGCCATGGGTTTAAGTATTAATTCATACGTTTTAAACATGCTGAATTTATTTTTAAAAATCCCCGTGTCCTACCAGGCAAGAAATATAGCACCAAAATAAAATAGAGAGAGAAATCTGCCCAACAAACAATCCCGAACTTACTAACATGGGCAGTCTGTGTCTACCTATTGCCTAGAATCTGCCATAGAAATATGTTCCCTTCACAGATGTAACCCGTGGTAGCTCAGTGTCCAAGTGGGTACCCTAGTAAGGGGAACAGGGGCTGTCTCTGATATGAACTCAGTGGCTGGCTCTTTGACTGCATGCCCTGATGGGGGAGCAGCCTTATCAGACCACAGAGGAAGACAATGTAGCCAGTCCTGATGAGAACTGATAGACTAGGGTCAGAGGGAAGGAGAGGAGGACTTCCCCTATCACTGGACTTTGAGAGGAATGTGGGAGGAGATGATGGAGGGAGGGTGGGATTGGGAGAGTATGAGGGAGGGGGTTACAGCTGGGATACAAAGTGAATAAATTGTAATTAATTAAAAAAGAACTAAAAAGAAAAAAATATGTTTAAAAGCCCAGCATGGTGATGTCTGAACCCAACCTCAAAATAAAACTCCAGATTTCTGGTAGAGATATGCCAGTATGTTGCAAAATCAGAAGATGGCATGTTTTAAAATCTTAGGCATAGCTTTCAGATTTGTTCTCCCTTAATAGCAATAATGTTCTACTTATCAGTCAGAAAACAACTTCCTCTTTCCACTAGGATTTTTTTTCTCACTGAACTATCTCCCTTCCCTGTCGAAATGACATTCTATTAATGGATGTGTTATGAGCATTTTCCTTTGACGTTAACTTTCCACTAGGAAGGAAGTCACTGAACACACATGACGTTTACTGTGTCACAGCAACTAGATGACATCATGAAAAGGTTCTGGTGCAGCTACTAGGCTAGAAGTGGTGTTACACAGAGAAACAGAAAACAGCATGGAACATGTAATAACCAATTAGCAACAGCTACTGTGTTAGAATTTAAGCCACGCCTGGGCTTCTTTCTGTTGTTGCTTCATGGGTCAGATGGTGAGAAATGGCTCATGGTTACTTCAAATGATACATGACTCTTACTAACCCAATTGTAGAGCAATTCTGCTTAAAGGAAGGCTTTTTTTTAAATCCCAGAAATGTGTTCATGTCAGAGACAGTCCATGTTCCCCTTACTACGGTACCCACTTGGATAGTGAGCTACAGTGGGCTACATCTGAGCAGGAGTTCTAGATTATATCTATACATGGTCTTGGCTGGAGAAACAGTCTCTTAGGAGATCCCTGTGCCCTGATATATTTGATTCTTGTGGAGCTTCTGTTCTCTTCAGGTCATACTAATGCCACCCCCTTCTTTCATATGATTCCCCGGCACTCTGCCAAAGATTAGTTATGAGTCTCAGCATCTGCTTTGATACACTGCTAAGTAGAGTCTTTCAGAGACCCTCTGCGGTAGGCTCCTGTCCTGTTATTTGTTTTTTCTTACTTCCAATGTCCATCCCATTTGTCTTTCTAAGTGAGGATTGATTGTCTTATCCCCGGTCCTCTCCCACCCACTGTGGGAGGACCAGCCTAGGTAGGCCACATTGTAGCCAGTTCTGGTGAGATCTGATAAGCTAGGGTCAGATGGAAGGGGAGGAAGACCTCCCCTATCAGTGGACTTAGAGAGGGGCAGAGAAGAGATGAGGGAGGGTGGGATTGGGAGGGGATGAGAAAGGGGGCTACAGTTGGGATACAAAATAAATAAACTGTACTTAATATAAAAAATAAGAATTTAATTTAAAAAATCTAAACACTAAAATAAATAAATAAATACAAAATAAATCCCAGCACTGTTAGGAATCTTAGCTCAAATTTTTCTCTCAGTGTGAAATGTTTACTCTACTTTCCTTATGTTGCCCTATAAAAGAAAATTTCCGTATCGATCCTGATGTAAGAAATTTTCACTTAAGAGCTAGATGAAGTAAATGAAGATGTTAACACAGGATATAGGACCAGTACTTCCAAAGGACACCTGAACAACCAATCTTCCTTTGTCTGTTCAGTTTCTCTGCCTATTACTCTTACATGAATCATACCTTTGGTTTTTGATCATTCAAAATGTATTTATTTTTAATGATAATACTTCTTAGCCCATAATATATACTATACATATATTTTCATAATTGTGTTCTCAGTGGACACTGTTTTAGCCATACATTATTATTTTACTATTAATCTTAGGTAAAGTTTATTAACATTTACATTGTGTAGGCAGATATGGCAAACATTTTAGCTATTTTGACTTTAATACCACTAAATATATGGGAAAACTGAGTCTCAGAGAGGCTGTCAAATGTCAGGAAACAGTTACATCATGTGTGTTTCTCTGTGGGGGTGGGTGTGTGGAACTGGGTGTGTTTTGTACAGACATCATTCTTTCTCTAATATATAGATATTTGTTCATGAATATATTTCAGATATTAGATGACTAAGCTGTATCATTACAAAAGTTTTATATATATATATATATATATATATATATATGCACACACACACACACATACGTTTTTAGGGACACAATTGGGAGTATAATTGGGTGTCTTTCCCTTAATGAGCTTGTGTTTTGATGGATGTATCAAAAGGTGGTTATAAATGCTGTTAACATAGGGGAAAAAGTAATGATCTTTGAAAAAGAAAAAATATAACTGATTAACATTGTCAGAAAGATAACACCAAATATTCCCAAAATAAAAATCTCAAGTGATCCTGGTTAAGTACATGGGCAATAAGGAGGAAGTGACTGGGATGGAGCAGAATGGACCACAGAGAAGATTGTACCTAAAGAGAAGGAGGACAGTTGTATATAAAGGTACACAGAGCAGACTGGAGCTCCTTACAATGAATGGAAGCCAGAGGTGGGAATGTCAATTCTATGCATAAAGAATTGGTTACTCAGTGTTGTTCTCAAAGATAAAAAAATTTAAATTAGTCCATTTTGGAAGAAAAGAATGGTCTGATTCTATTGTTGTGTAATTGTGTAGTAATTTATAGAACTTTGGAAGTAAGGACCAAATGAGAATCTCCTGCTGTAGACCAAGCATTTATTTCCACGATCCTCTTGATGCAATTTTATTGTGCTTCAAGTTAGCTTTCACATAAACATTTCCAAGCACATTCTCTTCAACCATGTTTACAACCCCAACTTCTTCCTGTTATTTGCTTACCTTCACCTAATTCCTTATACTTTCGTGATGTTTATATGTACATGAATGGTTATATTACCTATAAATTCTAAACTAGAGAAAACGTGACATTTTGCTTTTGTGAGTTTGATTTATTTTACGTACTGTGATGATCTCCAAGTGTGTCCATTTTCTAATAAAAGATATATTTTCATTCTTCCCTATGGTTGAATAAAATTCTAGTGTAGTAACATATTTTTAATTGATTTACCTGTTGAGAAACACTTAACTATTATAAAATACTACTGTTGTAAATATAGGTAGGTAAAAATGTTTGTAATGTGCTTATTTTAATTATTTAAGTATAGACTCAAACATGGATTAGCTGGGTAATGTGGAGGTTCTTGTTTCAGTGTTTATTTATTTTCATAGTAACACATAATTCACGTTCCCACTAAAACAAGGTATGACAGTCCCTTTTTTCCCTGCATGTATACTGGCATTTCTTATGGTTTGTGTTTTTACTGATAGGAAGTCTGAATGAGGTAAGAAGGAACTTTACATGAAGCTATAATTGCATTCTCCTCCTTATAGTTAAGAAATTTGAATAATTATTCACATTTATTAAGCCAGGTTCTTGCTGAATGATAATGGAGAGTCATTCATTCAAAATTTGATTCTCAAATTCATATTATATGCCAATCTCTGCAGTAGGGGTGAAAATAAAGAGTTGGGAAGATATTAACAATGTTTAAGAAGTAAAATGCCCAATATATAAATGGTAGCAGAGATACCTTAAAAATATCACTCAGTCTTTTCGTTTGTGGTCTTGGGCTTCTCCCAAGAATCTCAGAAATTTTACTGTCATTATTGGACATTTGGGAACTTGTGAAGACTCGAGATACATCTGGGAGGTTGAACATCTAACCACCAAGTAAGTCAAGAGCTTGGTAGAAATGTGTAAGTCAGAGACATGGGGCAATGTATGATTCAGCTGATAGCTTCAAAACGTGTAGGTGTGAGGTCTGTTAAGAACAGGAGTGGGTTGGAGACGAGAGCAAAGTCCCTACTTAGACTTGAGAGATCCTAATGTTTAATGACATGGTTAAAAGAATGAACTGTGCAGAAGAGAGAAAGAAAGTAGAATGCTATGAGTAATGCACACTGCCTGGCTTAAGTTTCAATGAAGCAACAGTCCAGACTAATCACAATAGAGCCGGTGCGAAGACCAAAATTCTTCATCAGCTTTGCTGATGTGGAGCCACGGCTAAAATCAGTGAAGGGTTTTAGGTAGAAGATCCTATTTGTAACTAAGTGGGAAGAGGCTGGGAGTGAAGGGGTAGTAAAGCATGGGACGCTCGGGACATCTGACTCAAAGGTAAAGAGCAGGAAGCCAAGTAATGTGTCAGAAAACAGATGCAAGTTTGCCTTGTACTCTATGTCTTTCTCTCCCTTGCTCCCTTACCCCTCTGTTTCCTCAGACCCTGTGCTTCAGATGTAGCGCTCCAGCTGTCATGGAAGCACATTAAGTTAATCCATCCTGGTTCTGGGAGATTCTGCAGTAAGCAGATCATCTCCGTGTATTTGTTTGCTATTGGAGGGTTTCCCAGGAGAGGAGGAAATATCTGATAGCCATAATAAGAGTTTTATCTGTATTAAACAAAGTGCAGCTCTGGGAAACATCGACATGGACAAATGATGTGTTGTTAAAGCAACAACCATCAGAAGTAACAATTATTGCAAGATGCACTAAGCAGCGGTGTCCATTATGTTTTCCTAAATAAGCCGTCTCATTGACTGGAACTGCCCCCTTCTTAACATTGGCTCACTTAATGCTATCACTCAAATAAACACAAACTGTATATGCATGCATGTTTTTTATGATCCTCCCAAAACTGCTTCCCCACAACTCCTTTGGTTCTTACCAAGTGGGTTTTGTGTTAGTAAAAAATGGAGGCTGAACTTCAGGAAAAGTGTGGGTTTAATGCTTTCATACATGCATATCGTACTATTAACCCTCTTTTAGCCTGCTCCTAACACCTTCTGTCCTCTGCTGGATCCTTTTTCTTTCCTTTTAGCCCCTCCTTTACTTTCCTACCCTTTCCCCCAGATTATACACATGAAAAATTTAATTCTTGTCTCCCTAAATCAAGCTGGTCTAATGTCCCATTATTGTTGTCCAATCAGTTTCCTGAACACGGTTGTTCTTTATTAAGCACCCATTGATAGGCACCTAGATTAATTCAGTAATTTTATATATATATGTGTGTGTGTGTGTGTGTGTGTGTGTGTTTCTTTGTTATGTATAGATTTTACTTTTCTTTTTCTTATTCTTATTATTTACAATTTATTCTCTTTTTATCCCAGGTATAGCCGCCTCCTCCATCTCTTCCCAGTCCCTCCCTCCCTCTTTCTCCCTTATCCCTCTTCCCTAGTCTATTGATAGGGAAGTCCTCCTCTTCTACTGTCTGACTTTAGCCTATCAGGTACCATCAGGACTGCTTGGATCCGCTTTCTCTGCATGTCTGCTCCTAGATATTTTTGAAAGATGGAGGGAGCGTGTTCTTTTAAGAAGACAGTAAAACATTTATTATTTAAGTAGTTCTACAAACTTGTCAAATAAATACCAATTTTCACAGCATTTGATCATATTAAAAATGTTAATAAAATTAAAAAAAAAACAAAAGTGGAGGCTTCATACCAAAGCTTGTCACTCTCTGCATCAGTAATTTAATGTTTAATGAGCAAAATCCCAAAGATAGGAAGTACAAATGGCTTAAGGCCATTTGGGGTACAAAAGGATTTGGATGTAAAATTTGCTGAATATGACTCAGTCATGGAAATTGGGCTGAGAAACCCTCATCTAGTGCATGTAGAAGAGGTAAATGAGAACACTGGTATCATATTGCTGACCAATGTTAAGCCAGCTGAAGAAGGCTGTGGCATGTTGGTAACAAGCTTGTCAAGTATAACCTTTCGTGTTAACACATTGTACTGAGAGCTTTGTAGACCAAACGCATTGCATTGTCATATAATTTGCACTAACATCTTAAATTTTCCATAATTCAGTTGACAAATCAGAAAACTAGAAGTGAAAACATGATGAAGTCTTAGCTTAAGTTCTGATTCTGGGGATCAATTCAAAAGTTGGAGTCCATTTACCAACCTCTGTGCCATTATGTTTGCCCACCACTCTACTAGTTTGAGAACCCTGTCACTGTGGCTCCAAGCCAAACCCAGGACTGTGCAAGAAAGAGTTTGTAGATATCATTGGAGTTTTCCCATTTGCAAAGTATCCAGACTGAACTAGACACTTGAGTCTATTCTGTTTACAGTTAACATGGAATTCTCTTATTTCTAACAGTTCCTAGAAGAATATCTTTCTTAAGTCTTTTATTCTGCCTCTCTGGAAAAACAAAACCAGAGTAGTCTTTCAGAGTTGAAAACGAGGATGCAAAGATGAAGAGCCAAATAATTGAGTTTCTGGGGTATATTATACTGTTGATATAATTATTTACAAAATTAGTAATACTATCTATCAGTCAAAGTTCTTTATGGCCTGGGCACTCTCAACTTAGGTATCAAAATGTTTGAAAGTATCAAAATATATCTCTGACATTTTTATACAACTTCCTGATTTTTATATTCCTTCCTCATTAACCAATATGTATGCTCTCTAAAATGCACACTCTATTTGCCAATGAAGGATAAGAGAAGTGAGTTTTATTGGTAAATTGTTATAAGAAAAATCATAAGTATGAGTTGGTTGATATATTTTGTCCTATCTTACTATAAGGATCCGTGGGCTTAAAGTATCATGTGACCATTAAAAACATGACATTATAATTATCATGTTTTTATTATATAATGGAATTTCTCACATTCAGTTTGTTGTCTCTGATAGTCACATTTCAGAAATGTTACCTGTTACTTGATTCATTTAATGCTCTGCTTTTATTAGCAGTGTCTCTTTTTATCAGCACATAGGAATTATGATATATGTGAGTGTGTATGTCTGTGTGTCTGCTTGTGTGTGTGTCTTTCCATCTAAACATTATCACAAGAACTAGATATCTTAGTAGCTATCAAGATATAGATAACTCACCAGAAGATGAATGCCAGAAGTAAAATATCTAAGTTTGATATAAATTATTTATATTACTTACTTCATGTAAGTAATGAACTCATGCCATCAGTTTTCTTAGAAACTGATAAAGAAAAAAAATTAAAATAGTTAATATTTGATACACATATTCTATATTTTTGATGAAATTAGTACACCTAATGAATTTTTAACATAATGAGAAGATTATACAAATATACAAGTATAAAAACATAAGTGTGCTCATCCCCACATTGCTTACAAAAATAAAAAATTTCAACTGCCATAACTATATTATAATAAATTATTTAAACACACTAATAAAATAGAATATGATACATTTTAAATGATGTAAAAACATATTAAATGAAGTTGATGAATGAATGCTATATTTAGTTTCTTTAAAAATGTTTCATATTATGTTAGTCCATTACAAAAGAATAAAAGCACTTGTTGAGAAAAATGTGCAGGTGTATATATATCCACATTATAGAGTTTATTTTTCAAAAGATTTTTAAAAAAAAAATCTTGTTTTCTTCTTTATTCTTATCTTTGTCAGTGTATATAATGATGATATGAAAGAATAAAGTAATATAATAAATTGACTATTTGAATAATTAATATTTTACTGTACTATATAGTTGCCTTATGGGACCCTGTATGCACCAATGAGAAGATCACGTTATGAGACAAACAGTGATTTCTTTTGAATGGATTTCCAATCTCATTATTATCATGACTTACCCAATGCCCATTGAAGCTCCTTTCTTGATGCAACTTTAGAGCTACTTGTATGAGTCTCAAATGATGACTTATACATTCTTGATTCTCTAACAAATATGTCCTGGTAACATGGATAAAAGAAGACTCACTGAGTAATTAATTGACCAACGAACAATTTCTTGTCAGGGTAGAGATGTTTTTGCTCCAGTGCCCCGTGGAAACCGGTTTCACATTGTGTCACTCTGAGCGAGGCTCTAACAGAGTCATAAACTGAACTGCCAGATATCAAGGATGATAAATCCTAAATGGTAAATGAATAGTGTATAGCAGGCAATACTATAGTTTAATTCATTAATATATAAAATCTGTGCTTAATCATTTTTAATTATATTGTGTTCTGTTGCACTGATTTGGTATAAGAGGTCAAATTCTATGAATGAACCCATAGTTTAACTTTAAAACTAACCTTTTAATTTTTTAAGTTTTTTTACTTTCAAATTAGACAATGTGCATACAATTGCCTGCACCAATGAAAAGATCAAATTACATTCATGCCTCCTATCCTGAAGCTTATACCCCTGAAATAAGTGGAGCTGTATGACCTAGTATTGAGAAAAATATGCAGAATGACATAGAATCTACTGGGTGCTGGTTGTATTAATCAAGCCATAGGTGCAGATCAATGTGTATGTCATAAGAAATTTGTAAAACAAATTTCCATTTGTTGGCTACCCTCAATTCCTTCAAATTTGATATTATACTACTTGAGATCATATTTTTGTATCATTAAGATATCTGCACTTTATTTTCTTAAACTGTGGTTGTCAAGAATTTTCAACATAAATTAAGAACTTGATATAAATTGTTTAAATACAGTTTGGTTTATTGGCATGACACACTCCCAACACAACCCATATGATCATAGTCTCATGATGCCATGTAACATTTCTAAGTGTCTTTATTGAACAGTAAATTAACTGAGAAAAACACATATGTTCGGCACCTTTGAACAAGAATTATCTCACTCCACTTTTGTGCATAAAGATGCAGAATAACACTATCTGCTTATTATACATGTATACATTATACATTTGATTTATATATGACTAAATCTTAGCATAACAATATACTTTGATATCCTGTCCACTCATTCAGTCAGTCTTCATTCTTCTCAGTTAGTATGTTTTCTCTTTGTCACATATTAGTTTTCTTATTGTGTATGTGAGGAAGTTGCTATAACACTGTTCAGTGTGTCTGTGTGTGTGTAAAAGACAGGTGTTGTGTATGTTCATGAGAAATACAGATGATATTCAACCTTCCTAACATGATGATAATTAATGTGGAAATGGCATGACTGTAGCTGAGAGTCCAGTAACAGGGTGTGGATTTCTCTGAGCCTCAACCAACATTGGTAAATATTGAGACACACTCAGTTGAAGAGGTTCAACATTAAAAATTTTGGAAAGTTTTTTTTTTTAACTTGGGAAATTCTACCTAAAGATATCAAAAACTGGTAGTACTCAAAACAAAAGGAAGTTAGGCATTTTGTATGGTTGGAATCAGTTGCTAGGTAGGTCAGTGACTGCAGCATCACTGTAAAGTCAGGATGAAGGAGCAGAAAGACTGAAAAAATTCTCAAATGGTGGGGTTCTCATGGCATAAAAATTAGCACTCATTTTATAAGATAAACAAAGAAAAGAAATAGCTTCTTTGATAGCAATAATGAAAGCATGCTCTGTCAAGACTTATCAAAAAGAAAAAGAAAGCAAATGTCAATATCAAGATAAAATAATGAATCATTATTTCAGATTTTTATACATATTAAATATATGAGAAAATGTTCAGAACAAACATCAAGACCAGCAGAGAAATATTAAATCATTTTCAGTTGAGTTATGGGAGATGAAATGAATGACATCTGTAGCTATAAGCAAGCATTGTTTTACCTGTTGGGGACTTTAACCTTTTCAATGAGATAAATAAAAATATGAAAAACATGATTTGGAAATATATTTTAAAACAATTTACCAAGTTTCACCCTAAAATCAACTAAAAGAAATATATGGAAAAAATAAGAAAAATTAAGAAAAATAAGAAAATTAAGCTAAAGTATAATTTGTAAGTATGATGCTAAAATCAGACACCTTCATATATTCCAGATATAAATGCATAGAACTTGAAACGTCTGTGATTACAATATCATTGGCATTGGTAGAAGCCAAATTTAAATGCTCAGACACAAATGAGTACATGAGAAAAAAATCACAGATTCTAATGAACATAAAAAAGACCAACAAAATAAATACTGTTATGACATATTCATTGACAAGAAATTAAATAATATAAAGATGTCAATTTTTCCCAATTGACTTACAGAATAAGTTTAGTATCAAAGTCCAATTACATTGTCATGTGGTTATTATCAATATTATTGTGACCTTTATGTGAAGACATAAAAGATCCTAAATAGCCAGCATAATGATGGAGGACTGAAATTGTCCAAATTCAAGACTTATTCTAAACCTAAAGTAAGCAAGTATATGTGGCCTTGACAAAAAAAAAAAAAAATCAGTGGGGTAAACAAAGAGTCCTATACCCATAATCAGCCACCTGTGATAAAACCATGAAGAAAATGCAACAGAAAGCAGACAGGGTTCACAACAGATAGTGTCGAAACACAAAGTGCAAAATACAAATCCGGATACATTTTTACAACTGCCACAAAAATTAACACAAAATGATTTTCAGATATAAATGTAAAATTCATGATGAAAACTTGAGTAACATGGGGGCAAATATGACAGCATGGGTATAAACTATGGACTTAATGCCTACTAAGCAGAAGTCCTTAAAATTAAAAATATTATGTCAAAGATGACATAAAAAAATAATAGGCTGTCTGCTGGTGGTGGAGCACGCCTTTAATTCCTACACTAAGGAGGCAGAGGCAGGCAGATCTCTGTGTGTTCAAAGCCTGCGTGACCAACAGACTGAATTCCAGGACAGCCAAGGCCACACAGAGAAACCCTGCCTCGAAAAACAAACAACAAAGAAAGAAAGAGAGAGAGAAGAGAGAGAATAGGCTGAACCACAGATCTGGGTAAAATTTCTATAGATAATATAATAATCTATCATCAAAAATATGAAAAGGAATTAAACACCTTCCTTAGGATCCTCCTTGTTGTTTAGCTTCTTTAGGTCTGTAGATTTTAGTATGTTTATCGTATATAATATGACTGATATCCACTCATAAGTGAGTGTGTACCATGTATGTCTTTCTGCTTCTGAGATACCTCACTCAGGATAATCTCTTCTAATTCCATTCATTTGCTTACAAATTTCATGATTTCCTTATTTTTAATAGGTATAAAAAGATTCGGAGGGGACAGAAGCCACACAAAGAAACCAAAATGCCAAAAAAGCAGGGCCCAGGGGTTACTGCAGAGACTGATGCATCATCCAAAGACCGTATGTAAAGAAGACATAGACTCCCTGCTTAGATGTAGCCTATAGACAGCTTAGTCACCACATGGGTTCCCCAGTAAGATGAGAAAAGGCAGTCTCTGACATGAACTAGGTTGCCTGCTCCTTGATCGCTTTTCCCTGTTTGGGTAACCTAGCCAGCCCACAGTGGTAGAGGATCCTGGCAGTCCTGATGGGACCTGATAGGCTAGGTTCAGACAGTAGGGAAGGAGGATTTCCCCTATCAGTGGAATAGGGAAGAGGGATAGGGAAGGAAGGGGGGGGGACCAGGAGGAGATAAGGGAGGAGGCTACAAGTGGGATACAAAGAGAATAAATTGTAAATACTGATAAAGTTTAAATAAAGAAAAATATGAAGAAGACTCTTAATCCCCAATGGTAATAATGTATTAAAGATCTCAATTGATATTTCATCAGACATGATATGCAGATTGTCAATAAGCCCAGGAAATGGTATTGTGTGTCACCAGGAAAATGCTCATTTAAGATAGTATAGAGTTAGTACTCCTCCTGAGGAGTCCAGCCCATAGATGATGACAGAGGGTCCAGGCTGAGGAGTTAAAAGTCACAGGGTCAAAACACAGAGCCAATAGGTTGAATGCAATCTGAGGACAGGGGCCTGCAGACTCCTTTATTCTGGAAGACAGAGCACGTTATATAACTTTTGGGGACCAATCAGGTTACCCCACATCATCTTGGAGCCTGCCATTGGTTATTAGTCTCTGGGAGGACCCTCCAACCTCAAGTCACTTACTCTCAGCCTGACTGTTTCCATAGTCATATCAGTGAAGCTGCCCCAGGCCATGAGCCCTAATGGCCCTTTGCTGAAGATGCCCACACTATAGCACTTTGGGTTAAATTGGAAGGCTTCAAAAATCCTTTATCACTAAAGGCTGAGGGAAGTAAGGGGCACACATAAGAACAAGAAGTCTCAGTTATTGCTAATGGGAATGTAATAATGATACAGACATTTTGAGAACCACTTTAGCGGTTTCCCTTACCATGCAGTGAAGCAATCATGCCTGAAGCTTCATTCATAAATTACCAGAATTCATAAGCAGCCAAATGGATTTCAGGAAATGAATGGAAAACCTGTAGTACATCATATCATGGGATGTAACTCTGTGGTGAGGAGAAATGAGCTAGCAATCTGTCAGGAAAAAAAAAAAATAGAAGACAAGTAATTCCATATCACTAAAATAAAATAAGAAAATATCAAATGTCTGCTTGCTATATCCAAGCTATATTAATCATAATTTCCAAATAATGAGAATTTAGAACTATGTAGGTGAAATATTCCCAGGGTATTTGTTTCTGAAAAGGATTACTTTGGGAGAGAAAGCTAGCCCTGAGTGGAGGCGTCAGCACTGGCAAGGGTGCTGTGGTGAGGAAAAGGAAATCTGAGCACAGGTCCACCACTCATCACCACTCAGCTGTGCATAGAATGTGACCAGCTTTCCCCCACTACATCTTCCCTTTCTTTTACTTCCAAATTGTGAGCCTAGATAAGCCCTTCCTCCCTTAAGTTGTTTTTGTTAGATATTTTGTCTGAGTAGCAAGAAAATTAACTGACACAGTGAATAGAGCAAAACGATTCTGGAAAGAACAAAACTGTACAGACAATAACTATACTTAGAGAGCAAGGAATAAATATGTGAAATAGAAGACTGTTTAAGGTAAGGAAAATACTGTTTGGATCCACAAGGGTGTATATGTGCCATTAAGGATTTATACAAATCTGTGGAAGACAGTAACTAATAGTATGTTTAAGTACAGTCAATAGTTTCAACCAATCTGCCTCTCTGTTCAGGGTTTTTTAGTGAGGACCTAGGGGATATATGTAAAATATCCTCTCAATTTCACTCAATTTAAAAAAATAAATGGAGTCCCTCTACCTGTATTTACTGAACTTATTATTTACTAATTATGCATGTTAAAATGCAATGACTCCATTCCTAATCAATAAATATTCAACATCAACAAAATACCTCTGAAAGATTTCCGCATATTATTTGTTGACATGTTATACATTCTTGCTTTGAAGTGCTATCAATAGATTGTAAGTGAATCCCACAATTTTAAGGTAAGAAAAACAAGCCAGACATTAGCAAGAGCGTATTATGTAACCTTACAAAACTCAAGTTCTTATGTGGACAATAGCACATTCCAATTTTGAAAGTTAGTGGATAATTACCCTTTGTGAAGATGTGAGGGTGTAATAAACACTGACACTAGATAAAGAAAATGAGGCTTTTGTACCTTAAAAGCTGGCTGTGAAAGTACATGTTATAAAAATGTGTTTTCCCTTTTACAATGTTTCACCTTTTTGTATGAACATAAAAAACTATTTTATAATTTAAGCCTTCATTCTCAGAAGGACCAAGTGTGGAAGACTTGGAGTAAAAGTAATAACACTGAGAATTTTATTGGTTTACTGAGCCCTCTGTAATGAAACATCAAAAATGGGTGGGTTAAACACAAAAAAGTATATATGCCCTCATACTTTTAGATGTTAGAAGATGTCATCAAATTTGGCATGTTTTGAGAAATTCTTCCTTGCTTTACAGCTGGCTGCCTCCTTGCTGAATCCCTTTCTGTTCCTTTTCCTTTGAGTTTGCACCTGGGATCTTTTGTTGAGTGCCCAGACTTAATTTTTGGCTTTGGCTGTTTGAGATTAGTTGGTGATGAAGGAATTAATTCTGTGCCTAGACTGGTCGCATCTCTGTCTGAGACTGTAGGTATGCTACCTGAGACCAGAGGCAAATCTCTTCTTTTACCAGTCAAATCAGAGTCCATGTTAATGATCCCTCATTAATACAATCACCTCTTTAAGTGTTCCATTAGAGAAAAAGTCAAACTTTTGTCACCCTCTGAAAAGCTGGAGGAGGATTAAACTTTTAACCTGTAAGTCTTCAGGCAAAATGTGTGTGTGTGTGTGTGTTTGTATGTGTGTGTCATTACTATGATGTAAGCGATAACAGGATGGGAAGTTTGGAGAATTCCAAATCAGGATGTATAAAGATGATGGAAAGAAAGCATAAAGCTTCCCTCAAAAAAGCAAAGATTTTTCTTTTTTATTTATATTTTTATTCATTACAGTTTATTCACTTTGTATCCCACCTGTAGCTCCCTCCCTTCCCAATTCTACCATCCTTCCCTTTTCTCCACCCATGCCCTCCTCCAGTCCACTGATAGGGGAGGTCCTCCTCCCTTTCCTTCTGATCCTAGTCTAACAGGTCTCATCAGGAGTGGCTGAATTGTTTTTCTTTGTGGCCTGGTAAGGCTGCTCTCCCCTCAGGGGGATGTGATCAAAGAGCAGGCCAATCAGTTCATGTCAGAGACAGTCCCTTAGTAATGGGAGCCAAGTTGTTATATCCTAGTTTTTTTTTTTTTTAATCTGAACACAGTCCCAAATGTGACTTACCTCTGTTCTATATTTGTACACTTGAAGACCAATAATAAATATAGAAATTCTCAATGCCCCTGTGTAGCCAAAGTTATCTCATGTAAAAGTAGGGCAGTGATGAGTATCTGTACTTCTCTTTATTCCCATTATGTCCTTAAAGAAATGAGGCAGTCTCTCCTTTTTTCCACTTGATACTCATGAATGTAATTATGAGCTATCGGGTCCATTAAGACTAGGGTAAAGCATTAATGCTGTAGGTAATAAAATAATCTACCCAGATATCTGACACTGAAGACTTTCAGACACAAGACTTGAGCTGCTAGCTTGAAATGTCAGACACATAGAAATCCCTTACAAAATAATATTTTTAAAAACCATTTATAACAGAGATATAACCCAGTTAAATCTACTTGTTTATAGAAATTTCATGAATCATAATTAGTTCCTGCCATTCAAGTGATGAATAAATTTAATCCAGAAAACTATATAGGAGAAGAATGGATGCAGAAACAATGCAGGGATTTCCTAGTAGGACAAACAGCCTGAATCCAAGGTAAGGATGTAAATAGAATCACAGTCTCTGTTTCACACGAGACTGATTCTGTGGTAGGTGATAGATAAGGAAAGAAATCACCCACATGTTTTCGCTGTAGAAAGGCTAGACTACAGAAAGCAGGGAACTGAGCTTTAAGATGGAGAATTTGATGAATATGACAACTGACATATCAAATGAATCTTAACAACACTAACTGATTAATAAAGTACACTGGAAATACTTAGGCTGGAACCCACCGCCAATTTTAGCGCAATTGTATTTAAAATGATAAATGTGTATTACATACTTTAAATATTAATTTCATGTGAGTCCAGTTTTTCTAAAGGCTCTAAATTTTTGCAAGAGAAATCAGCTAATTGGACCCCGCCCTCTTTGCTGGCCTCACAAGCCTCTATTTCACATATTTTCTTTTCTTTCATTTTTTTTCACTAGAAATGATAAATTTTATTTGGCTCATCAAAACTACAGTCAAATATTTTACAGGCAACAACTATGCTTTATGATATTTAATTTTTGTGATTTTTGTATTCTTTAAAATTAAAATATAATTGCATAATTTCATCTTTCCCTCCTGTTTCAAACCCCTTCGCCAAACTTCATGTACCTTCATGTACTCCTCCATCCCTGCTTTTCAAATTTAATTCTTTAATTACAATTGTTACTCACACACACATACACACACACACACACATGCACATTATTTCCATGTATATTTTAAGGACTCACTAGTGGGTGTGTTCTTCCATGGAAAAGACAAAGTCTCCCTTTCTCAGTAGCCTTCAGTGGCTTATAATACTCTATCTAAGGATGGGACCCTGAAAGAGTTCTCCCTAATGCATTACATGTCTATTGGTACTGTACTTTTTCAGGTCTTCTTTAGACAGCTGTTTTGTTAACCTATCATGAGTGAAAATTTCATTAGTTTTTAGGAGGCACAATTTCATACATTTCCAGGTTCTCTGTCTCTTACAATGTTTCCATCCCTCTTTTCCTCTTTTTTTTTTGTCATTTTGACCAGTTGTGATATTTTTTGTGATAGTCCCCACATCTGTTGCAAAAAGAAGCTCCTTTACAAAAGCAAGAGCTACACTTCTTGGGAGAACACTGAGAGTGCAACTGGGAATTTTACAGATTTAGGAATGTGGAAGGAGTTAGTTCTCTTTTAAGATTTGAAGCCTCGCTAGCCATGGGTATTTGGCTAGGTTTACAGTGTTGGTGTTGGTATCATTTTCCTGCAGTTGCATGAGACTTAAAGTCTAATTAGACAATTATTGCCTGCAACCAAGGTATCAATGACACTACCGCACCTTTAAGGATACCTGGCCACACTTATCATTGCTGTAGTTCATAGGCATCACAGCTGGCATAGGACTATTGACATGTGTCTCCCCCTTGGCAAATGACAGCATTTTCTGGTACTAGAAAATCTAGTTCTCCTGAAGGAGGTTTCAGGTCAGATCCAACTTCAATCCAACTTCAATCTCTCTAATCCCGTGTCAAAGTTTACGGTGTCTTGAGCAATAGAACTTGTCTTCAGTCTCTCAGAGGCAAACAAGAGTAACAGCAATAGTGTTTATTGTCTTGGATGCCCTTTGGGCTATGCTGACCAACAACAGGAAAGAGAGGACTTCAATAGCCTGGGGTTACTATTGTCTTCACAAATCACCCACCTTCTTAAACAGCATGTGTATGTGCCAGTATGTGTGTATATGTACAAAGTTTTATATATGTATGTGATACATGATTTTAAGTAAATGTGAAACAATGTTCCTTACTGAGTTTTCAAACATTTGAGTGTCATGGAATCCTTGTTCTTTCTCTCAAGTTTACAGCACTAATCCACTGCCCTTAGGCATGATTTTTCTTGTATTCTACTCCATATAATTTTCTGTACACATTTTCTTTCTCAGTTAAACCTGGCTAATTGTTTGTTCTTTGGTGTTCTTATTTATATTCATGGTAGACTTGTCTTCATTTTTTTAATCTTCTTATGATTAGTCACCTACAGTTTACCAAATTCTTTGAACATCTTTGAAACATGGAGATGCCTTTGACTTTTGCAGATTTCCCACTCCCAACACCATCTTTCTTTCTTTCATTCCTTTCTCCACCTCCTCTTTCTTGTCTTTCCCTTCTCCTCATTACCCACCCATACCCTTAGAGTAATTCAAGTTTTATTTAGAATGAGTAAAAATGAATGTGCTTCAGGGCTTAGACCATGTAGGCCAAGCTTTGCCTGGAGAAAATATTTACAGCTGAGTGATAAACTGGGATTGTTATCAAGGGGTTGACAGCCTGTTAACTGGAGCAGGGCTGGAAATATTGTCATAAAAATTGCTGAACTCGAGAAAGTAAATATTTAATGGGTCTTGCAGTAAAAACAAGTTAGTAAAGAGAAACCAACAAAGTATTAGAAACTGGTCAGCTTGAGGAAGAGTACTGGTAATGCCAGGCTTGATAGAATTGGACATTACTGTCCAAATCACATTAAGTTTTAATTGTTTTATTTTGAAGTACTCAAATTATGATGAAGCCTGAGGCTCAGACACAGAAAACAAATATAAAGCTCATTTCCTGACACAGAAATGCAAATAACAAAAATAGACTATTGGCTAGATTCAAGTTACTTGCTCAGAGTTCAGTTGCATTTCTCGATCTGTCTCAAAGTTTTGTTCACCCATGTGTCTCAGTTCTCTCTCAAGGAATGCAGGTAGAAGTGTTGTGTGTACAACAGGCCAATTCTGTAAGTTGTTTGTAAAACCAATACTGTACCAATACTGTACCCTTATTCAATCTATAATCTATGACCAGTTACAGAAAATCATGGAATTAACAATGGACAATGTCAAGACAGTGAAACCATGCTGCCCTGATTTTCTCTGTGAAAGGATACCACGAATGAAATGAGCAAGGAATGATTTTCACAGACACTTACTCTGTCACAAGGATTGGGAAAATTTATACATCCTACAGGATAAGACATAAGCAAGTATTTCAGAAGAAAATAAAAAATACCAAAATGAAGTATGCAACTGGTTGGCCCTCATGAGAATACAGCCAACACATAATATAAAGCAACACTGTGAAAAAGAGATACTGTCTTGGATAGCATAACTAAAACTTTAACTCCCATAATTCCTTTACTATTCTTATTTTTTATTAGTTCTTTAAAATTTTTGTACAAAGTTTTGGTTCATATTCACCTACCCTCTTCTACCTTCTCTTCAGATCTATTTCCCTTTTCTACCAGAGAACTTGTGGCTTTTTTTTCTTTAATCTATCATGTTTAATTTGTGCTGTCCATATATTCTATGCAGCATGGCCTTCCTCAAAAACACAGTCAGCTTATGAGGGGCCACACATACTCTTAAGAAAATTGCCTCTCCTGCTACCAACAATTGCACATAGCTCCTCGGGTACAGTTGGGACTTCATGCCCACCTCCTCTCCACAGCCTTGGATTGTGTCTGGCTTGACCCTGTACATGCTGCTATTCCCCTATAAGATCATATGTGCAACTAACTTGCTGTATCTGGAAAGCACAGTTTCTTTGTACTTATCCATGAAGTTCCTATAAGTAGACAGGTCCTACTGCCCTGTGGGAGATCCTACTGTTCTTCTAAATGAGTCCAGCATTGAATCAACTCTTAATGACTTAAAAACACAGATCAGTGCCCCTTTCAACACTCATCAAAAACATTCTTTATGCAGTAAATGATAATTAACATAAAGACACACTGCTAAGCAAGGTAGAGAAAATAAGAGACCAAGGAAAATCCTCACAGTGCTTAAAGTGGGGCATCACTGAAGTTTTTACTTATGAAGGCAAGGCACTCCTTTTCTCTTATGTAAATGCAAGACATTGTGATAATCAAATCAAAGGTTTGATTTGAATTATTTCCAGGGATCTTTTGACCTATACATGTAGGTTGGTTAAAACAGCTGCAGGTAAAGGTCAAAAGGAAGGAGACAGAAGAGAAGAAGGTAAATAGGACTGGGTGTCTCTAGTCAGCTCAGTATTCTAATAAATAAATAACACAGATTCCAATACAAAGAGAACACACAATAAATGTTTCTGACAGATCATCTACATAGCATGCTCTGTGTAAATAACAGTTCTGTATAACTTTCATTTCTTATACAACCTCCATTGTAAATCGTCTTTAAATTACCATGACAATATTATTTATCATAGAAACTGAGATACTTTTGAGAATAAAAAAGGAAGCTATTAATAATTAAGCTAGAGCTACAGGCATCAATTGGGATTTTGGTAGGCAAAGCTGGGAATATATTTTTCTTAAGTATAATACAGTTTTTATAAATTCTTTCATAAACCTTCTTATTCAAATCCCAGGAAGAATGTCCAATTTGGAGTTCTGTTCTGAAGAAAACAAACAAGAAATGAGGAAATATGGGTATGTAAAAAGCTATGAACAAATATTACTCAGTGATTGTTTTACTCTTCATAAGATAAAAAAAAAAATCACAACATAGGTGTCGCATTGAATTTACATGAGGACAGTGGCCCTGAGGTCATCTGAAATCAGGGGATCATCTGTTGGAAGTAATTATTTCTCAATACATAAATTCTTAAAACTTGCAAATCTGATCTTTTCCCATTTTTCCTCTCTCTCCACCTTCCTTCACTTCTTTCTTTTCTGTCTTTCCTCTATTCATATGAAAAAAATATTGAGATGTTTTAGTTTATAAACAAACTGAAGGAGAAAAGCCACATGATCATCTCCCTAGATGCCGAAAAAGCATTTGACAAAATCCAACACCCATTCATGTTTAAAGTCTTGGAGACACTAGGGATACAAGGCACATACCTAAACATAGTAAAGGCAATATACAGCAAGCCTATAGCTACATCAAACTCAATGGAGAGAAACTAAAATCAATCCCACTGAAATCAGGGACTAGGCAAGGCTGTCCATTGTCTTCATATCTCTTCAACATAGTACTTGAAGTCCTAGCTAGAGCGATAAGACAACTAAAGGAGATCAAAGGGATACAAATTGGAAAGGAAGAAATCAAAGTATCACTATTTCCAGACAATATGATAATATACATGAGTGACCCCAAAAATAAAACCAGAGAACTCGTTCAACTGATAAACACCTTCAGTAAAGTGGCTGGATATAAAATCAACTCAAAAATATCAGAACCCATCCTGTACACCAAAGACAAAAGCGCTGAAAAGTAAATTAGGGAAACAACAACCTTCACAATAGCCACTAATAACATAAAGTACTTTGGAGTGACTCAAACCAAGCAAGTGAAAGACCTATATGAAAAAATTTCAAATCTCTGAAGGAAGAAATTGAAGAAGATATTAGAAGGTGGAAAGACCTCCCGTGCTCATGGATTGGTAGGATTAGCATTGTGAAAATGACCATATTGTCAAAAGCAATCTACAGATTCAATGCAATTCCCATCAAAATACCTTCACAATTCTTCACAGACCTTGAAAGAAAAATTCTCAACTTCATATGGAGAAACAAAAAACCCAGAATCTCCAAAACAATCCTCTACAACAACAGATCATTTGGAGGTATCTCCATCCCTGGTCTCAAGCTGTACTACAGAGCAATAGTAATAAAAACTGCATGGTATTGGCATAAT
>CM053762.1:60957671-61004880 GCA_028658305.1 Pachyuromys duprasi | reverse complement strand
AAATTGTGGTACTTTTACACAATGGAATACTACACGGCAATTAAAAAGGAGGAAATCATGAAATTTGCAGGCAAATGGTGGGACCTGGTAACGATCATCCTAAGTGAGGTATCCCAAAAGCAGAAAGAAACATATGGTATAGACTCACTTATATAGACCTATAGGATAGGAAGGTCAAGCTGAAATCTACACACCTAGGGAGGATATACAGGAAGGAGGACCCAGGTTGGTATGATCAATGCTCGTTTGGATGAACAAATGGGATGGACATTGAGTGGAGAAGAAAATAAGCAACTGGACATGAGCATGCCAAGGAGGACCATCTGGGGGGGGGGTCAATGTAGCGATGTATCAGAACAGATATTAAGATTCGCGATCAAGACTTTGGCAGATGGTGAGAAGTGATGATAGAAATGGGGGAGGTTGGTGAGACTTGGGGAGAACATGAGCTCCACAAGACCAACTTAGCAGGCCACAGGGGTCTTGTGTGAGATGGTTTCTACAACCAAGGAGCATGTGTGGATGTGGCCTGGAACCCCCGCTCAGATGGGGCCCTTGATAGCTCAGTGTCGGACTGAAGACCCTAGTGAGGGAAACAGGGACTGTTTCAGTGATGAACTTGATGGCTGACTCTTTGACCCTCCCCTATACATGCCGGGGAGTGACATAATGGCTATATCCCAGGGAAGGACATTGCAGCCAGCCCTTAGGAGACAGGATGAGCTGGGGTCGGTTGGAAGGGGAGGAGGCCCCCCCCATTGGTGGACTTGGAGGGGGCGGGGAGGAGATGAGGGAGGAAGGGGGAGGGTGGGAGGGAATGAGGGATGCAAAGTACCTAACCTGTGATTGATAAGAAAATAAATAAATTTTTAAAAAGAGAACTTCAGACCTATCTCTCTTTTGAACATTGATGCAAAAATACACAATAAAATAATTGCAAACTGAATCCAAGAACACATAAAAGATATCATCTACCATGACCAAGTAGGCTTCACCCCAGGCATGCAGGGTTGGTTCAATATACGGAAATCCATCAATGTAATCCATTATATAAACAAACTGAAGGAGAAAAACCACATGATGATCTCCTTAGACACCGAAAAAGCTTTTGAGAAAGTCCAACATCCATTCATATTTAAAGTCTTGGAGAGATCAGGGATACAAGGCACATACCTAAACATAGTAAAGGCAATTTACAGAAAGCCTATAGCCAACATCAGACTCAATGGAGAGAAACTTAAATCATTCCCACCGAAATCAGGGATAGGGTAAGGCTGCCCCCTGTCTCCATATCTTATCTAGCACTTGAAGTCCTAGCTACAGCAATAAGACAACTAAAGGAGATCAAGTGGATACAACCAAAAGGGAGAGGTCAAAGTATCCCTATTTGCAGATGATATGATAATATACATGATCAACCCCAAAAATTCTACCAGAGAACTCCTTCAACTGATAAACACCTTCAGTAAAGTGGCTGGATACAAAATTAACTCAAAAAAAAATCAGAAGCTCTCCTGTACACCAAAGACAAAATTGCCAAGGAAGAAATTAGGGAAACAGCACCCTTCACAGTAGCCACTAATAACATAAAGTACTTTGGGGTGACTCTAACCAAGCAAATGAAAGACCTATATGAAAAAAATTTCAAATCTCTGAAAAAAGAAATTGAAAATATCAGAAGATGGAAAGACCTCCCATGCTCATGGATTGGTAGGATTAACATAGTGAAAATGGCCATTTTGCCAAAAGCAATCTATTGATTCAATGCAGTTCCCATCATAATACCAACACAATTCTTTACAGACCTTGAAAGAAAAATTCTCAACTTCACATACAGAAACAAAATACCCAGAATTTCCAAAACGATGCTGAACAACAAGAGATCATCTGGAGGTATCTCCATCCCTGGTCTCAAGCTGTACTACAGAGCAATAGTTATAAAAACTGTATAGTATTGGCATAGAAACAGAATAGTGGATCAATGGAACTGAAAAGAAGATCCAGAAATAAACCCACACATGTAGGGAAAGTTGATTTTTGACAAAGAAGCCAAATCCATTCAATGGAAAAAAGACAGCATCTTCAACAAATGGTGCTGGTCCAACTGGATGTCTATATGCAGAAAACTGAAAACAGATCCATATTTATCATCCTGCACAAAACTAAAGTCCAAGTGGGTCAAAGACCTCAACATAAAACCAGACACACTAAATAGGTTAGATGAAAAAGTGGGGAAGACCCTAGAACTCATAGGCACAGGAGACAACTTCCTGAACAGAACAACAGCAGCACAGGCTCTAAGATCAACAATCAATAAATGTGACCTCATGAAGCTCAAAAGCTTCTGTAAAGCAAAGGACTCTGTCATCAAAACAAAACGAAAGCTTACAGACTGGGAAAGGATCTGCAACAACCCTATATCTGACAAAGGGCTAATATTCAGTATATATAAAGAACTCAAGAAGTTAAAAAGCAACAAATCAAATAATCCAATTAAAAATGGGGCATAAAGCTAAACAGAGAACTCTCTGTAGAGGATTGTGGAATAGCAGAAAAAACACTTCAATTCTCATAGTCCTCAGCCATCAGGGAAATGCAAATCAAAAGGACCCTGAGATTTCACCTTACACCCACCAGAATAGCTAAGATCAAAAACTCAAGTGACAACACATGCTGGAGAAGATTTAGAGAAAGGGGAACGCTCCTCCATTTCTGATGGGAATGTAAACTTGTACAACCACTCTGGAAATCAATTTGGCATTTTCTTAGACAATTAGGAATAGTGCTTCCTCAAGATCCAGCTATACCACTCCTAGGCATATATCCAAAAGATGCTCAAGTACACATCAAGGAAATTTGCTCAACTACGTTCGTAGCAGCTTTATGCATAATAGCCAGAACCTGGAAACAATCCAGATGTCCCTCAGTTGAGGAATGGATACACAAATTGTGGTACCTTTACACAATGGAATACTACTCAGCAAAAAAAAAAAAATGCAGGCAAATGATGGGACCCGGAAATGATCATCCTAAATTAGGTATATCAAAAGACACACATGGTACATACTCTCTTATATAGACCTATAAGATAGGATAAACATCCTGAAATTTATACACCTAAAGAAGATAAACAAGAAGGAGGACCTGGGATAAGATGATGTATCCTCACTTAGAAAGAGAAATGGGATGGACATTGGATGTTGGAGAAAACAAGTAGCAGGACAAGAGCCTACCACAGAGGGCCTCTGAAAGACTCTACCTAGCAGTATATCAAAGCAAATATTTAGACACATAACCAAATCTTTGGCAGAGTGCATGGAATCATATGAAAGAATGGGGAGTAACTAAGACCTGGAGAGGACAGGAGCTCCGCAAGGACCAAATAGATCATGACACAGGGGTCTTTTATGAGACTGTTTTTCCAACCAAGGACCATGTATGGATATAACCTAGAACCCCTGCTTGAATTTAGCAAATGGTAGCTCAGTATCCAAGTGGGTACCCTAGTAAGGGGAACAGGAACTATTTTGGATTGAACTCAATGGCTGGCTCTTTGACCCTCCCCCATCCCCAAGGGAGGAGCAGAAGAGGACATTTCAGCCAGTCCTGAACAGACCTGATAAGCTATGGTCAGATGGAAAGGAAGGAGGTCCTCCCTTATCAGTGGAGTTGGAAAGGGGCAGGGAGGAGAAGAGGGAGGGAGGGGGAGATTGGGAGGGAATCTGGAGGGGGCTAGAGCTGGGATACAAAGTATATAACCTGTGGTTAATGTAAAATAAAATAAAAATGTTAAAAAAAAAAGATTCAAGTCCCTCCCAGCATGTCCAAAGCAGGGGGGATTCCTGCCTGGCAGGTTGAAACAAAAAATGGATGTTGCATTTTAAATTGATTGGCTATAAGAAGGCTCCCAAATCATGAATGGTCTGGTGTCCCTTCCTAAGGGGATGGGCCAGTTTCCTAGCAACTGTATCTCTAGTGGGTGGGGAAAGAATACAGTAAAGCCAGTTCTTCCCCTCAGGGCATTACTGGACATGTCTCCACCTAACTAGCCTTTAAGGCTTTAAACTTTAAAACAATACCCACTGATTTTTAAGTCTTCGGTCTCTCAAAAAAAGGTGGGGAAATCAATGAACATATTCTGATTAAAAAAGGAAAACATATGTAAGCTCAGTTGTTCATTTGAGGTGTTTTAATAATGATCAGGCTCTAAGAATACAGCTTTGCCTCTGTTGAGCTTTACCATGTAACGTTTCATCTGGGCTCATTCTCCTAGCAGCCTTGATGAGTAGAAAAGGTGTTAGCATACATGTGGTTTAGCCTTCATAGGCCCAACAATGGCTTACCTCATTGTCTGCTGCCAGATGGGAATGAGGATAAAAGTGTAAGGGTCCAGGAATCACTGAAGGAACACCCAGACTCAAATACTACATAAAAGCAAAGAGTGTTTATTCTGCAGAAACAACCAGCATTCTTGACCATTCATACAAAATGATGACCATGAAG
This sequence comes from Pachyuromys duprasi, assembly GCA_028658305.1. Taxonomy (NCBI): domain Eukaryota; kingdom Metazoa; phylum Chordata; class Mammalia; order Rodentia; family Muridae; genus Pachyuromys; species Pachyuromys duprasi. The sequence continues at coordinate 61,000,377 of CM053762.1, read as the reverse complement.
TGAACTCACAGGCTCTTTTAAAGGCTTTTAGGGGAATTTTAACTGTGGCTATGGGAATTGACCAGTGCCCCTGAAGAGATGTATTTGGATAATTTTGGGGAGAGAGAGGATTACCTTATAGGTACTTTTCTTTGTTTGACTGACTTAGCTTCTGGCTAGATATTGCGTAGTCACTGATTGGTGGTCTCCAGCAATTCATCAAGCAGGAAAGGGGGAAGGGTGTCAAGAACTTTGGCCCAGATTTGGGTCTAGTCTCAAAAAGGGGTTAGTCAAAAGGACCTGCCTACTACTCCATCGCCCACCCCTTCCAGCTTTTCTTTCATTCTACTTTCTCTCTCCCCTTCTCCTCTATGCTCTCTTGGCTCATTCACTCTACCCCTTTCCCAGGCCCTAGCTTTTCGCCCCTTTCCCTCCCCCAAATGAACTTCCTTATACTAGATATGTTTCATGGCATAACCATATAACAAAGGCCAGTCAGCTTTCTCTTGTTCTTGTTTCTCCTAAGCCATTAGTGTTCTGCATACATCACAGGTATTGCTACACAAGTATTCAAAGTCTGTTAAGGAGCAGCTGTTACCATGGTAGCAAAACAAATGGAATCTTTCCCTGTGTGGACACCTGTCATTGTCTCCTCTCTTAAGAGTGAATCTAATTGAGCCAATCAATCTTCTGGCTAAGAAACCATACTCCAGATGGATGGGTTCACTTTACACCATGCCCAAAAGACAGGAGGAATAATTAGCACCTTTCCTTCCTAGAATCCCCTCTACCTAGCTGAGTATCTCCAGGTGCACTATGTTTATTTGGTTGGGTGTACCCTCTGTCCTGGATCTTCAGTCAAAAAGACAGAACTTTTCCTTTTCTTTTGGATGCTGACCAGAGCCTAAGTAAGCTTTCTCTGGTATGTGTGGCTTTTACATTTTTCCCCTAAATCTCCTCCTCCAACTCTATGACTACTTGTCTACCATGTGGGAGATCTCAATGGATATTAACAGCAAACAGCATGGCTTTTCTTTTTCCTATTTTATTTTTCTCTATCTTACTCATCAAGGAAACTCCTGGCATTTACAGCTTGCCTGCCCAGGATTTTTCCTTTTAATGCTGATAAAATTATCCTTGAGCTACTGTTTGAGCCATTCTTAAGTCATCCTATTGATGAGAGTAAGAACCCCAAGAGGAATGCCAATTTTTTCAGAATAATGTACAGAAATGTTCCAGGTTTTTTGTGTCCCACAACAAAGACTTGTACAGACACAGAGCAGAAGCAGGTAATATGTATTTTTTTAAAAATAGACTCAAGGGAGGTAGTTGGAGAAAATATGGAAGTTAAGAAGTTCAATGGTTCGTATTCTACCAAATATTAAAGTTTTCATACTATAGAGCATGGATTTTTAATGCCATTTTAATAGTGTGGACCTTCTTTCTCAAGTAGGCTCTGTTGCTTGTAGTTATACATGCAGCTAGCTGCGTAATTCATTAGCATCTTAATTCCTACCCAGTAGTGTGCATTTTCCTATTATTAAATTTTCTGAGCTACCTTTAGCCACTCTAGGGAATCTGTGTGCCTGAGTCAATAGCAAGATTGAGCTCTGGGGTTTCTAGATTTAAACTTTGACAATGGCTTTTTGGCACATGCTGGTTTTGAGGCCTTTGCACAAGGTTTTCTGGACCTTACTTGCTACTCTCCTGCCTCATCACTGTGACCATTATTTCCAGGAATTGTGCATTATAGCTTCTTTTTTGTCAAAGATAAAATATGACTTTGAAATGATAAATGATTGGTGACTAAGAGGAGAATGGGAAGAGCATTTAATAGGCGCTGCAATAAACCTGAGAAAAGAGTTGCTATGTGAAACCCTGGGTACCCTAAATCCCAAATCTCAAGGAAAAGCAAGTAGGAATCTGGTCCCTGCAGTTTCTGAAAATCCTGCATGTTTTCTCCATAGAGTTCCTAGACTAAAGCTTTGCTGCCAAACTCTAGCAAAATGTAATAGTCCGTGTCTTAGTGAGAGAAAGCTGATTACTACAGGCAGGACAAAAAACAATGAGGAAAGATTTATCTCATTCAGCTGGTGAACAGAGGGCATTAGTTATTGGCAGAGCAACAACTTCTTCAGACAAAGGGGATACTATACACATGTCCATAGGGGTTGCCTCATTCCTTAGCATTCTTGTTTTAAGGACACGAAGGGCATGATTAAAAGATTATAATGACAGGAATACCTCTAGTGTGCATAGCTTGCATCATAGTTTCATCTGAAAATAAAGCTCTGGATAGTCCACAGATACATCCACATGGAAGACTGACTCTGAAAGTATGAGCCACACTTAGTGGTACAAAGTTTGGTACCTAATAGTGATGGACAATAACCAAGTGTTTCTTTTGCTCATTTAATTCATGTGAGAATGAGCTATGTGCATGTCTGTTTTAGCACCAGTTTCTTCGTGTGTAATATGAAAAGCAATGGGACCAGTTTTCTATGCCATATGCATACATTCTAGACATATAATATTTTTGATAGAGAAAATGGGCCCAAGAAGCAAACGGGAGCAGCCAATTCAATTATCTTAATAAAATAGACTTTCAACCAAAATTAATCAAACGAGATAAAGAAACTGAAATGATGTGAAAACACACATTATAATACATATAGTGAAGTGTGTGGTTGTTTTGGAAAACATAAACCAGTTGAAGTGTAGCTATAAATTCTGCCTTCATCCTATAGCTAGCTAAGCTAAAACTATCAGACTGATTTTACATCTTACACTCTCACATTTATGTAATGATTGCAAAACACTTTTGAGGAAATCTGTTCCTTGAGTAGTCACAGCACTGCAGCAGGATATTCAGGTACGTAGCATGCTCCGTACACACGCCTGCTACATAGGTAAAGGGGTGTGCTCACAGATCCTTTGCAATGAGTGACAGAAAGGTTCCAGAGGCAGCCTCATAAAGCTCATCCCTTCTGTAGTGGCTTCTTTGTACAGGCACACAACAGAAAAGGAACTTGAAATAAAACTTCTGTTCCATCCACTTTGATTTTCCTATGATGAATTTTGTGTTGGATATCTCCATGCAATCTCAGGTGTGATGTTTCTTTGAAGGAAAAGCCTTTGATCCTGCTTAAATTTGCCTCCAGGCATAATTTCTAGCATTTAACCTATTAAGCCAATGCTGTTCCCATCTCTGTTCATCCAAACAAGAGGCACTTGCTCTAACTGACAGGATATACTTATTGCCAGGTTATAAATACAACTGTACATACTTTAACTTGCTTAGTTTATCTCTAGGCATGCAATGCTATTTTCTTCATTGATTCCAGGCAACTCATGTTTGTCCTGTATGGAAGATTTTCCCTCATAAGTGGCCCTTCCATATCTCATACTTATCCCTTTATCCTTTGAATTATAACTACATATTTGTAATGCCCTATGTTGGATAGCTGGTTATGAGGAGAGTATTTTTATATAGTTAAAATTCACATTCACTCTTGATGCTTAAGGTAGGAATGAACTATATCTACTTGTTCTTCCCTACTTATATATGCTAACATTTAAAATTTAGCAATATTTGTTAAATGATGTACTGAAATTTTAAAAGAGAAACTGTGGGGTGGATCCAAGATGGCGGTGGCCAGTGGGCATCATTTCTGAGAGGCAGAAGATTTGAAACTCTGAAATTGGTGAGTGGAAGGGAAACTGAAACCAGAAAATGAACGTTTTGGCTTCCTGAAAGAGAGGGGACATCACAAGAGTGTAGAACATTTAGATTCAGATCCGGCACAGACTTCTCTGGGAACTGAGAGGGGCATTTCCCTAGTTCAGGTCTGCCTCCTCCCCAGGGGAGCTGACACACAGCGCCAATGAAGCTGAGCACAGAACTCACTGCCTGGGGACCAAGAATGCAGAGGCAGGGCTCCTAGTTCCTCAGCAGCAGCTGCCAGCTGTACCTGCTCGCCAAGTACCCACCTGCCGAGTACCTGCCCGCCAAGTACCAGCTTGCCAACTACCTGCCTGCCGAGTACCCACCTGAAAAGTGCCAGATTCTCCTTATAATCCTCCCCGGGTCTCATGCCTGCGATCAGCAGTACGAACTCCAAAGGGCCTCCTAGCCAGTGACTATAGGGACTGCCCAATCCCTCAGTGGCAGATAGCCGGCTGCACAGCCACCAAAGTCCAGCAGACCTGCAAAACCACCCAGGTACACCAGGCGCCAGGCCACCGAGGTCTGTGGACACCTTTTGTGGCTCCCCGGAACTTCCCAGCAGGCACCTGGACACTCCAGTTCTGCAGCTGTAGCTGGACTCCCTAGTTCAATGGCTGCAGCTCCACTGAGCTGACTGAGCTCTTCCTGCCACACTTGACTCAGCAGGTCCAAACCAGCCAGTAGAGAACAGGAGCATTGCCTGTGCTTTACGATTTGACCTGCTACACACTGAGTGTGTCCTCAAGTGCCTACAGAGCCCCAGATCCAGGGTGTTTCTAAGCTAACACCAGACATCAAATCCCTCCTACCCACACATCCACTGTGGGAAGCAAAGGGTTTCTTCGGAAACTGAATCCCCTGCTCTGCGAATCTACCAGTGGCATTTAGGCCAATAACTCCTGGAGCTCAGTTAGAGACAAATTCCAGTAGCCTGTAGGCCACTGACTTACTCAGGGAATTTGCACACGAGATCATCACCGGCACACATTCACTAGCACCCTGTCCCTCAGGGCACACTTCTATGCACAGTCTTGCATGAATTTGTCCTTCTGCACCACAGACTTTTACTTTCCTCCCACAGGTACAGCTAAAACACCAACACACACACTAAAACCACTGGACCTCTCTCATCTTCCTGAAGAATTCTCCAGACACCAGAGAAAACCGGTACCAGTCTAATTTGCAGAATCCAGGAACAAAAAATGAAGGTTACCGATAAGCAAATGGCCAGGGGTAAGCGAAAGAACACACCAACGAAAATCAGGACATCATGGCTTCACCAGAAAACCCCAAATTTAATGGATACTCCAATTCATTGGAAACACAGGAAAATGACTTTAAAGCTATGCTTATCCAGTTATTAGAATAATATAAAGAGGAAACGAACAAAACTCTCAAAGAATTGCTACCCAAGTAAAGGCAAAGAAAGAGGAAATAAACAAAGCTCCCAAAGAAACACAGGCAAATTTAGCTAAACAAAAGGAGGCACAAGAAAAAGCACAATTAGTGGCATATAGAGAGGAAACAAACTAAAAAATTGAGACCATCATAGAGAAACAGGAATCCACATTCAAAGAGATGAACAAAATTGTGCAAAGCATGAAAACAGAATTAGAATCAAAAAAGAAAACACAGACCAAGAAAACTCCAGAGCTGGATAACTTAGAGAAAAGAGCAGGAACCAAAAAAGTAAGCATCACCAGTAGAATACAAGAGATGGAAGAGAATCTTTGGTGCTGAAGATACACTCATAGAAATTGATACTTCTCTCCAAGAAAAAGTAAAATCAAAAAAGTCCCAAAGACAAAACATCCAAGAAATCAAGGACGCCATGAAAAGGCAAAAATCTAAGAATAATAGGAATTGATGAAAAGGAAGATTCCAGGATCCATGGTTCAGAAAATGTTTTCAAGAAAATCACAGAATAAAATTTTACCAACCTAAAGAAAGAGCTGTTCATAAATATACAAGAGGCCTACAGAACACCAAATAGACTAGACAAGAAAAGAAACTCCATGTCACATCATAGTAAAAACATTAAATCAACAGAACAAAGAAAATATATTAAAATCAGCAAGGGAAAAAGACCAAGTAACATATAAAGTAGACCTATCAGAATCACAGCGGACTTCTCATCAGAAACTATGAAAGCCAGAAGAGCCTGGGCAGATATCATGCAGACTTTAAGAGACCAGAGATGCCAAACCAGACTACTATACCCTTCAAAACTCTTACTCAACATAGATGAAGAAAACAAAATATTCCATGACAAAACTAAATTCAAGCAATATCTACACAGAAAAGCAGCCCTACAGAAGATGCTAGAAGGAAAACTCCAATCCAACGGAAACAACTATACCCAAGAAAAGGATAATTTCCCTACAAAAATTAAAAGAAAACAAGCAATGAATCACAGTAAGACCACCAACTCCACAGTAAAAGGAACTAACATTCAATAGTCACTATTATCTATCAACATCAATGGTCTCAAATCTCCAATAAAAAGACACAGACTAGCAGAATGGTTGTGGAAACAGGATCCAACATTCTGCTGCATCCAAGAAACGCACCTCTGCAACAAAGATAAACACTACCTCAGAGTAAAGGGCTGGAAAAATGTTTTTCAAGCATATGGACATAGAAAACAACCTAACATCTAATAAAATACACTTTCAACCAAAATTAATCAAAAAGATGAGGAAGAGCACTGCATTCTCATCAAAGGAAAAATCTACCAAGAGAAAATCACAGTTCTGAACATCTATACCCCAAATACAAGAGAGCCTACATTCGTAAATGAAACATTATTAAAGCCTAAATCACACATTGATCCCAACATATCAAAATTGGGAGACTTTAACACCCTACTCTCACCAAGGGACAGATCATCTAGACAGAATCCAAATAGGGAAATAGAGGCATTTACAGAGGCCCTAATTCAAATGGACCTAATAGATGTCTATAGAACTTTTCACTCAAACTCAAAAGAGTATACCTTCTTTTCAGTACCTCATGGAACCTTCTCCAAAATAGACCATGTAGTTGGTCATAAAGCAAGCCTCAACAGATACAAGAAGATTGACATAATCCCCTGTATTTTATCTGACAACCATGGACTAAAGTTGGACCTCAACAATAATGGAAATAGCAAAAAGCCTACACACACATGGAAACTGAACAACTTGCTGCTCAATGACAGCTGGGTTAAGGAAGAAAGAAAGAAATTAAAGACTTCCTAGAATTCAATGAAAATGGAAGAACATCATACTCAAATTTATGAAAGACACTGAAGCAGTGCTCAGAGGAAAATTCATAGCACTAAGTGCCTTCAAGAAGAGATTTGTAGCATCTCATACAAGCAACTTAAAGGCCCAACTGAAAGCTCTAGGGGAGGAAAAAAAAGAAGCAAATACACTCAAGAAGAGCAGACAGGTGGAAATAATCAAACTCAGGGCTGAAATCAATCAATTAGAAACAAATAAAAATATTCAAAGAATCAATGAAACCAAGACCTGGTTTCTTTGAAAAAATCAACAGGATAGACAAACCCTTAACCAAACTAGCTAAAAGGCAGAGAGAAACTATCCAAATCGGCAAAATCAGAAGTGAAAAGGGGGACATAACTACAGACACTGAGGAAACCCAAACAATCATTAGGCCCTACTACAAAAGCCTATAGGCCACAAAATTTAAAAAGAAATGGACAATTTTCTTGATAGATTCCATCTACCAAAATTAAGTCAAGATCAGGTAGAAAGACTGAATAGCCCTATATCCCCCAAGGAAATTGAAGCAGTCATCAACAGTCTCCCTTTCAAAAAAGCCCTGGGCCAGATGGTTTCAGCACAGAATTCTACCAGACCTTCAAAGAAGTGCTAACTCCAATTCTCTTCAAACTACTCCACAAAATAGAAACAGAAGGAACATTACCAAACTCTTTCTATGAAGCCACAGTCACCATGATACCTAAACCACACAAAGACCCAACAAAAAACGAGAACTTCAGACCTATCTCTCTTATGGACATTGATGCAAAAATACTCAATAGAAAATTTGCAAACCGAATCCAAGAACACATAAAATATATCATCCACCATGACCAAGTAGGCTTCATCCCAGGCATGCAAAGGTGGGTTCAATATACGGAACTCCATCAATGTGATCCACCATATAAACAAACTGAAGGAGAAAAACCACAGGATCATCTTAGATGCCGAAAAAGCATTTGACAAAATCCAGCAGCCATTCATATTTAAAGTCTTGGAGAGACTAGGGATACAAGGCACATACCTAAACATAGTAAAGGGAATATATAGCAAGCCTATAGCCAACACCAAACTCAATGGAGAGAAACTTAAATCAATCCCACTAAAATCAAGGACAAGGCAAGGCTGCCCCACTCTCTCCTTATCTCTTCAGCATATTACTTGAGGGTCCTAGCAAGAGCAATAAGATAAGTAAAGGAGATCAAGGGGATATAATCAGAAAGAAAGAGGCCAATGTTTCACTATTCACAGATGATATGATAGTATACCTGAGTGATCCCAAAAATTCAACCAGAGAACTCCTTCAGCTGATAAATACCTTCATCAAAGTGCCTAGATACAAAATTAACGCAAAAAAAAAAAATCAGAAGCCCTCCTGCATAACCAAGACAAAATAGCTGAGAAAGAAATCAAGGAAACAACATCCTTCACAATGGCCACTAATAACATAAAGTACCTTGGGGTGACTCTAACCAAGTAGGTGAAAACCTGTTTGAAAAAAAAAATTCAAGTCTCTGAAGAAAGAATTAGAAGAAGATATGAGAAGATGGAAAGATCTCCTGTGCTCATGGATCAGTAGGATTAACATAGTGAAAATGGCCATTCTGCCTAAAGCAATCTACAGATTCAAAGCAATTCCCATCAAATTACCAACACAATCCTTTACAGACCTTGAGAGAAGAATTCTCAACTTCATATGGAATAACAAGAAACCCAAAATTGCTAAAAAAAAAAAACAACAACAACAACAAAAAAAAACTCTACAATAAAAGATGTTCTGGAGGTATCTCCATCCCTGATCTCAAGCTATACTATGGAGCAATAGTAATAAAAACTGCATGATATTGGCATAGAAGCAGAAAGGTCAATCAATGGAACTGAATAGAAGACCCCGAAATAAACCCACACTCCTATGAATATTTGATTTTTTGACAAAGAAGCCAAAACCATTCAATGGAAAAAAGACAGCATCATCAACAAATGGTGCTGGTCCAACTGGATGTCTACATGCAGAAAAATGAAAATAGATCCATATTTATCACCCTGCACAAAACTAAAGTCCAGGTGGATCAAAGACCTCAACATAAAAACAGACACACTAAATTGGTTAGAAGAAAAAGTGAGGAAGAGCCTAGAACTCATTGGCAAAGGAGACAACTTCCTGAACATTGCACTGACAGCACAGGCTCTAAGAGCAACAATCAGTAAATGGGACCTCATGAAACTGAAAAGTTTCTATAAAGCAAAGAACACTGTCCTCAGAACAAAAGGACAGCCTACAGACTGGGAAAGGATCTTCACCAACTCTATATCTGACAGAGGGCTGATATCCAGGATATATAAAGAACTAAAGAAGTTAAAAGTGACAAATCAAGCAATCTAATTAAAAAATGGGTTATGGAGCTAAACAGAGAATTCTTTGTAGAGGAATATAGAATGGCAGAGAAGCACTTAAAGAGATGCTCAATGTCCTTAGCCATCAGAGAGATGCAAATCAAAATGATCCTGAGATTTCACCTTACACCCAACATAATGGCTAAGATCAAAAACTCAAGTGACAAGGTATATTGGAGAGGTTGTGAGGAAGGGGAACCCTCCTCCATTGCTGGTGGGAATGCATACTTTTATAACCACTTTGGAAATCAATCTGGTGCATTCTCAGACAATTAGGAATAGCACTTCCTCAAGATCCAGATCTACCTCTCCTAGGCATATATCCAAAAGATACTCAAGTACCCAACAAGGACATTTGTTCAACCATGTTTGTAGCAGCTTTATTTGTAATAGGCAGAACCTGGACATAACCCAGATGCCCCTCAACAGAGGAATGGATACAGAAATTGTGGTACTTTTACACAATGGAATACTATTCAACAATTAAAAACAAGGAAATCATGAAATTCATAGCCAAATGGTGAGATCTAGAAAAGATCATCCTGAGTGAGGTATCCCAGGAACAGAAAGATACACGGTACATACTCACTTATAAGTGGTTACTAGATCTATAACATAGGATAAATATTCTAAAATCTGTACACCTAAAGAAGATAAACAAGAAAGAGGACCAGGGGTAAGATGATCAGTCCTTACCTAGAAAGACAAAGGGCATCGACATTGGAAGTAGGAGAAAACAAGTAACAGGACAGGAGCCTACCACAGAGGGCATCTGAAAGACTCTACCTAGCAGTGTATCAAAGCAGATGCTGAGAATCACAACCAAACCTTCGGCAAAGTACAGGGAATCATATGAAAGAAGGGGGAGTTAGTATGACCTGGAGAGGAATGGAGCTCCACAAAGACCAAATATATCAGGGTACAGGGGTCTTCTATGAGACTGTTTCTCCAACCAAGGACCATGTACAGATATAACCTAGAACCCCTGCTTGGATATAGCCCATGGTAGCTCAGTATGCAAGTGGGTACCCATGTATTTCTGACATGAACTCAATGGCTGGCTCTTTGACCTCCTGCCCCTTGAAGGAGGAGCAGCCTTGCTAGGCCACAGAGGAAGACATTGCAGCCAGTCCTGAAGATACCTGAAAAGCTAGGGTCAGATGGAAGTCCCTATCAGTGGACTTGGAAAGGGGCAGGGAGGAGATTAGGGTAGGAGGGTGGGAGTGGAAGGGAATGAGGGAGGACGCTACAGGTGGGATACAAAGTAAATAACCTGTGATTAATATAAAAAATGAAAATTATAAAAAAGAGAAAATGTTCTCTTGGCATCCTGATTGACTTAGCATCACATTCACACTACAGACAGTTAATAATAAGTTCTTGTTATGACATCATTATTATTTGACAGGCATTGTTCTGGAAGTATCATCAGCATGCAGAAGAGAGAGTATAGTGAATTGCCCAAAATTTGAAAGTCAGAATTTTTTGTTGGTAAGGTGGAGCAAAGTGTATATGTTTCATATTATTTGAGTTCACAGTCCACGCTGCTAAGTATACTCTGCATTATCCCTCATACTTGCCTGATTCTGTGATGCTTTTGAATGTTGTATTTCTTTAAGTGAGAATTGATGATGGGCAATTGATTAGATAATGTCAAGAGAGAAAACTGTTCTCACCTCGTATTCTTGGAAGGTAACAGTGTCTATTAAGGACTTTTTGACACAATGTCATGTCTACAGTAAAAGAACAAGTTATGCGTGTGCATGTTCTTATACCTGTGACCACTAGTTTAGATACAGATTTCATTATAATAATTCTACTAGTGTTTAGTTGTTGCTGATGTAAAACATGCAAATATCCAAATAGCATGAGTAGAATTTAATTTCCTTGCAACACACTAGTCATAATATGTCCGCTGATAAGTGTCATCAGTGCATGCTTAAATCTTTTTTTTTATTGGAAATATAATGCCTCTGGCCCTATTATCCTCCAAATTCTGAGAGAGAGTGTGTGATTTATTTGCATGGGACATTTCCCCTCCAAATAAATATTCACAATCTTAGGACTTTTTGAGTCTTAGTGATGAGATGATGATTGCCTCTCCTCCTCATTATCCTTTTCACCTTCAAGTTCCTCTGTACTCTTAACTTACGACCAATGAAGAGTCTTATTTTTTTAATCAATAATCTGGAATAATAAATGTATCCTTTTTTCACTTTTGTTTTATATTAATCACAGGTTATGTACTTTTTGACATTATTTCTCTGAAAGGTCAAAGACTATTCTTATTCTAATTATGAGAATTCTCTAGGACCTCAATGGGGTAGCCTCATGACATAGCTCCCTGAATTGGGTACTAGAAGGGAAACAGATTGGCTGCAGAGAAATTGGCCAATCAATATGATAATAGTGTGGCACTCCAGGTAAGAGAGTAAGTTTTTATCTGGGTAATCAATGGAGCACTATGAAAGGATGATGTTTTGAAGATGTTTTCTACAGGATTCATGATGCCACATGGTTTATGAGACAAGGTCAGTATTAAAGACTTTAAACCTTATGGCCTGAGATGACTAAGAATAAAGGACTACTACTTACCTCTCCAACCAAAAATGATCATCAGCAGATATGATTTGAAAAGAAAGATTAAAATTTTAGTTTTGAAATTATTAAGTTTAAGACATCAATCATAGACCTAAGTAGAAACTACCCCTGCATATCTGGTAATACACTAGCCTTTACTATTAAATATATTTATTCATCAAAACATTAAATGTGCTCATGACCTTCAGACAACATTGTCTGTTCCAGAATTTTCCAAACATGGCTACAAAGACACAGCAGAAGAAGCTTTGATACTTTGCTGTCAACTCTTTTATCACTAGTGTTTCATCACTTTCTGACACAACCTGCTTCAGCAGTTCAAAGGCTACTCACATGGGTAACATTCCTGAAGGACTCCAGGGCTATACTATCTGACTTTAGTCATAATCAAGGTTTTTTAAAATGATACAAACAGAATACATACACAAACAGAAGAGAGAAAATGACCAAGTAAGATAATCACTTAGGGCAAAGAACCACTTATTAAAATCATTTGGAGCTTGTCACAGCCCAATTCACATTAAAACAAAATAAAACAAATGAATGAAAACCTCACCACCCCATTAAAAAAAAAACACCATGGAGGAAGCATGGGGAGATATTCCTTAGCTAACCATGTGCCTTGCAACACAACTACTCTTCCCCTGAATATATAAAGAAATAACAATATTTGAAAAATCTTCAATATTTCTTTCATCTCTAAAAGTCTTTGATCTATGACAGGCAAAAAGGTATGAAAAGACAGGGGGGCTTGCTCAATGATTGTCCCCACTTCCATAGACAACTCTTCTTGAACTCTCAAGTCAGAGCCCATGCTCTCTCCTCTGAAGCTGTGTATGCCTTTGAGGAGGCAAGGTGGATGATTTAGACAAGCAAAATCCACCCTTAACTGATTTCTTCTGTACAAGATTGTCACAAGTGACAAGACAACTCACCACTGAAGAGGAAAATGTCCTTGTTTTGTGAGAATGAAAGTGGGAGATTAAACTTAAAGAGCCATGAGTGCCTTTGGAGGGTGTTCAAAGATGATTCTTCCCTAAGACAATACTATTGAATTCCATTAGACTTTTTAAAATCTTATTTCCACTCCATAATCTTCCATTTTACACATTGAAAGTAACCAAGATAAAATAAGAAGCTAGATTTGAAAGTTCTCCTGTAGAATGACAAGATTTTAATGCCGGAATGCAGCTCCCATTAGAGCTGTCACATGATTTGACTGGATCTTCGTCCCTTAGACACTAAATGACAAGTGTTAAATAACTGTTAAACAGAGAATGTCACTTGTTATAAAAGTATCTTTGAAAGTTATCGATTTCTAAATGCTTGTGGCTCTGTTTTCCCTCCTCTCCTTTGGTTCCCAAACTTTGTCTCATCTCCCATCTTTCTAACACAGAGACAGCATTGCTATCATAGAGTAATTTCTCCTGGATTCACTTTCACTACCAATCTTCTTCTCTGCTATTCTTTATAGTCAAATTATTTACATGATTTATCTAATTATGATAAAAATTTAAAATATTTATAGATCTGATCTTATACCATCTTCAAAATAAAAGTTCCTTACAACTGTTCTCAAGAAGACATTTTACATCAAGTGTATAACCATCTCTAGGTAACTCGAATCGGTGCAGACTCTTCCCAATCCTCTCTGTCAGCCACACCCCAAATAGTTGGCTTTTGCTCTCTCTAAGTTTCTGTAGAATCGTATTCACACAATGTTTCTTACTTCTTACTAACCATTCTACTTAGTTATATGTTGTAATTGTTACCTTTCTCATCTCTCTGACAAAATACTTGATGGAAACACTTTAGGGTAGAAGTTTATCTTAGCTCATAGTTTCAGAGAAATTACAGCCTATAACGGTGGAGAAGGCATTGCGTTGGAATTGTCTCTGTCTTTGTCAATGAGAGTGACATCCAGTAAGCATTCATGTAGTGTGGACCAGATGCAGAGCAGTCAGGCAGGAAACAAAGCTGAATAACCCACCTCTTTCTGCCAAACCATTCAGATTTCCTAAAGGTTGGACCACCTTCAAAATAGCAATATGAGCTGGAGGCCGCACAATTGGAGCACAAGCTTCTGGGAAGCATCCCAAAGTCAATGTATATCCACACCTAGATAGAGACATGCTGCACCGAGGTTTAAGTGCATTCAGGTCAATAAAGTTTTGCATTTGCACACACCTGTACAACTGTCACCAAGATCAAAATAGAGTATTTTCAGAAGGAACTTTCACATCACTTCTAACTTAATATATGCCTACTGCAAGAAATAGAAAACCTTTTGATTATTATAAACAGATAATGTAGGGCTCGCTAGAGCTAAAAGAATTAAGCAGTGATAGGAAGCATGTTCCTACCGTGGAACTTACCAAATAGAGTAGTTTTATATTTGAAGAGTCTAGAAGGAGATACTCACACTGGGTGAAGGAAAGTAATGTTAAATGGAAGCATTTCAGAGGGGCTCATATAAATAAGTTGAAAATTACTCCCCAATCTTAGCAAGTTCCAGGCGAAGAAATGATTTGAATCCTGTGTCCTACCCAACCCCCTGATAATGTTTTGTTAGTCTGGCTTTTGTTTCCTGAGAATAAAAACCTTTTGCATCTTTTCTTGTTTTGATTACATGTAGTAATTATGATAATAAAAAGCTCATATTTAACAAGTGATTGCAATATGTTAGGCACTATATAAACAGCTTTATTGCATATTATTTCTACATAATAATGTTGTTAGCATTCTCATTCCATGTACAACAAAACCAAAACTGAAAATATTAAGTAATCTTTTTCAAAATATGTAAGAAAATATGTAGAAGAATTGAGACCCCCATGCAGATACTGAACTGGTGCTCTTTAATTTCTTTGCAATCCTGGTTTTCATACCATTTTCTTATTTTATTCTTGTTTTTTGTTGTTGTTGTTGTTGTTGTGCGGTTTTAAATTTTCTGTGTTTGTTTGTTTTTGTTTTTCTTTTGTGACCCTGGTGATTATAACCAGGGATTCACACACAAACACACACACACAGTAAATACCCTGAGAATAAGTTACATCCTTAGTCCTTGTTTGCAATTTTAGAGCTGAAAATGTTGTGGAATTCACTTACAAAATTATCTTTGGATCATTCACAACTCTCAGTGCCATCTAGCTGAGCATCTAAAGTCTGAGACTTCTCTCCAATACAGTTGGCAGGCCTTACAACTTAATCATTCCAGTAATGAGGAGGTAACAGCCATTTTAGAAAGCCAAGATGTGCTGTTCTCTGGGTGGAGAGGGGCATCATAATTGACAGAGAGAAGAGAGAGAGAAAGAAAGAGAGAGAGAACAACTTCTTTTACCTAAGCAGAGCTTCTCAGTCCTCCCATTTTAGACAACTCAGTAGATGGTCATATCTCTTATTAAATTAGCAAGTCTTTACTCAGAAAGGGGAGAGTGACATAACTGGCAAAATTAACTAAAAGTAGTCAAGCCAAAGTACTAGGTGTCCACATGCACCTGAGCCTGTCTGTGTGGTAGGAGAGATGAATAAAACCATGTATAATCAGGAAGCATTAGAGGCAATGACCCCATTCCTGTCTTAGTGTACACACACATCATTAGAGTACAGATGTAGTATTCTGTGTTGTAAGAAAGCTGAGATAAAGAGTAGTTCAAAAAAATGAAAAATGACACATTTTATCTTTAAAAGAGAAAAATAAAGTGTTGCCAAAGTGCTTCATGAATCATTTTCCTTATAGTTGGTTCCCAATTTACCCCTAGGGTAGAGAAAACTGGAGAAGTCCTGATAGAAAATCTATAAAATCCATTAGCCCATAAAGGGATATGGCAAGACAACAATAGAAATAAAGAAGATATTAGTAAACATAACTAATCTGCTTCCCTATGCAATACTTTTTAGTTGTCAGTAGAACTTGTGGCTCAGAAATTCTCAGCCAATATTGACAATTGCTCAAGTTGTGCTTTGGATAGATACAGCAACTGCTGTTTCCTCACTATGTGTAGCCGTTATTCCCATTTTCCAGTAGATTCCAATACATATTCTTAAGCAAGGAGTGCCTTCTTCCCCATGGTTCACCCTTTGTAGATGGGAAAATGCCATGTTTCGCAGAAGCCATGCCCTTCACTGCCACTTGGGGAAATCCTGCAAACCGAGACATAGCTTTTCAGAGGTAATAAGTCCAATTGCATTCTTTCAGGGTTGTTAAAGCACATAAAATTGGTGTCCCAGGAAGCATTAAATTCAATTGCCCTTGGATAACTCAATACCTTCAACTGGAGGCACATTTTGCCCCCTTCCTTGGAATGTCATAAAATCAGTCAGCAAACAAATGGGTTTTTATCTCAGTCCTGGGACGATGACTCATGCCAAACACCAGAGCTCTTTCCCCCATTGCAGTTGGATTTGTAGACCTCATTCATCTTAGGAGGACAGCTGCCTGTGGATTCATAGAATTATTTGGATGCGATGACTGGACAAAGGGCTAGTAGACACTGCATTGGTTGTAATTCTAGCACTGAGACCCTTGGGCCTTTGGGATATCAACAACATTCTATCTACATTCCTGTCATATAATTAAGAAGCTTAAATGCACTAGGTTGGCCCAAACTAATTGTGTATACTCTTAAATAGAATATACCATATGTAATATAGCAATATAACGTTTTCTCACAAACAATTCCAATTTTATCCTTAAAGCCAAGGTCACCAACTCTAGTCTGTAAGGACCAGATCCTATACTTGCTATTAGGCTATAGACACTCAGTGTCGGCCTCTATTGCTATTTTTTAACTGAGGTTTTTATTATTGTTGTTGTTGTTGTTGTTTACTGTTTATCACTTTGTATTTTGGTTGTTGCCTCCTCCCTTATATCTTCCAAGTGCCATCCCACTCCCCCCCCCCTCACCTCCTGCCACTGTATTGCTCTCCTAGTCCACTGATAGGGAAAGTCTTCCTCCCCCACCCTACTATCTGATCCTAGCCTATCAGGTCTCATCAGGGCTGTCTGAATCCTCTTTCTTTGCAGCCTAGTAAGGGCACCTTTCCAGGAGGAGATGATCAAATAGCAGGCAGCCGAGGACATGCCAGAGACAGTCCTTGCTCCACTTACTAAGAAACCCCCATGGTGACTGAGCTGACTGTGGGCTACATCTGAGTAGGGGATTTTGACCCTCTCCATGCATGGTCGTTGGTTGATTCTTCAGTCCCTGAAAAACCCCTGGGCCCAGATTTTTATTGAGGTAACCCAGAAGCAGAAAGATACACTTATTAATACTTATTAGTATATACTCACCTACTAGTAGATATTAGCCATATAATGTAGGATAAACATACTAAGTTCTATAGTCATAAAGAAACTTTTTAAAAAAGGAGGACTCTAGGGAATATGCTTAATCCTCTTTCAGAAGGCAAACTGGTAGATATCAAAGTGGGAGAAGACAGAGAACAGGACAGGAGCCTACCATATAGGGCCTCTGAAAGACTATCCAGCAGGGTATTGAAGGAAATGCTAAGACTCACAGCCAAACTTTGGGCAGAGTGCAGGGAATTTTATGAAATAAGGGAGTGATAAAAGACCTGGAGGGGACAGGAGCTCCACAAAGAGACCAACATGGCCTCTATTTTTAATGTCTTATGGTGGATGCAAAAAGAATTCGATAAACCCATTTTGACTTAAGCAGCTACTATCAGATATGTCCGTAGAGGCCCATAGTTGGAGTTGGAGGAATTTCCTTGCCTATTTGCTTCTGGTTCCTGCTTATTTGGGTTCTGCTGTTGCCTCTATGCAGCAGTGTCAGGACTGTAACCTTCCTCCATCTTAGAATCAACAGTACATCCTAAAATATGCAGTTAGTGACTGTATGCAGATTGTGAAGCCTGCTCACCCTCTGTAAAGACACCACAAAGCCTACCTTCTCTTCTGCAACAGTCTGGGTTGCACCTTCACTGGCCCTTTCACAAAGGTTGGTTTCAGCTTCACAGACTTATTTCCTAGTTTTCTCCCAGCCCCAAATTTACAGATAACTCTTCTCCTGATGTTTTCTGATGTTTTAGGATTCTTTTTCTATGTCCTGCTTTACTCCACAAATCTGTCTATCTGTCTATCTATCTATCTATCTATCTATCTATCTATCTATCTATCTATCTGTCTGTCTATCTCTAAATGACTATTCAACTGTGGGCTTCTATCTGACTGCTGATTCAGAAATATCAAATCAGGCTTACTATTCAATCACATATTCTTTTTTCTTGCATATCTATATATTGATCTCTCTGTTTACATAGCATAGTTTGTCTTCCTTAGCCTAATTTTTCATACATACCTGTATTTGACTTGCACAGTGAGCATGATGCCAGTGGCACAAATTCTTGCATACATCTCCTCCTGCATCTTTTCTGTCTGTATTGAATTATTCTAATCTCTTGCAGTAGCTTGATTTGCTTGCTTCACCTAAATACCTGTATCCAAAGAATGTTTTACTTCTGCCTTAAGATAAGAAAAAAACATCAAATTGCAGCAGCGCCAAAAGAAAATACAGCTCTTCTCAGGATTAAGAAGAAATAGGGAAAAGTTGTACCTGTGCCACTAGACCATGCAAAACCTGGCTTAGTCGTGCTAATGGTTGCAAGGATTTCTTGTGAGTCGAGAGGTGGCAGATCCCCAAAGTCTTCATAAGAAAACAGAAATCCAGATTCTTATATATTGAATTTAAATGTTCCTAGCTAATTGGAAGAGAATATTAAATATTGAGCTAGCATATTTTGTGCTAACCAAACAATACCCATCTGTGAGTCACATTTTACCAAGTGCCTGCCAAAGCTGCTTTTCATCATCCAACTCGTGTTTCTATCAGCCAAATTTTCATGCATGATCTTGTTTACAGCCTAGAGAGGGCAACAACATGACCACAAAGGAGAAAACCCCAGCTATAAACAGAAGTCATGAATCACATTTCAGATTGTGATATGAGAATGAGCTATATTGAAGAGCACTTGCTATTCCTAAAACCACTTACAAAAGATGGCTCTTGAATGTTTTAGAGAAATAGAGGTAGAAAGAAAATCCCCAATTTATTACGTCAATGCCACTTGAAAATAAAGGACTTTTCTTCCCATATAAAAACTTCAGAATAGTAATGGCAAACCCAGATGCAGGGAAGCCAGGGATGCTGCTGTTTTGAGGGACACCTACCAAGGTCTGGAGTGTTGATAGCCGGGTATCATTTCCAAAAGCATATGCTTTTGCAACATGTTATAGTAATGAAATGAAAAAAAAATGAACAAAGGACATGCTTAGATGTGATGATGAATTGTGAACTGTATGTGCATTGGAAAGGCTCTAGTTTTATTTAATTTAATGTATCAATTAATTTATCAGCACATTGTTCATACTCTAATAAGCCACAAAGGCTCAGTTTGCCTCCCTTAGCTTTTTTTTGTGCTTATAACATTTAATTTTAATAAAATGAAATGAAATAAACCTAACACATTGAAATTAGGAGGAAAAAAACAGAAAAAGAGCCCAAGAGAAGGAATAAGAAACAAAAGACCCACTAATCTGTACTCTCAGGAATCCCATTAAACAATGAACTGGAAACTGCACTATATAGGCAAAAGATCTGGAGGGTAAAAGGAGAGAAGAAAAATATAGATAAATAAAATAACAAAAAATAGTAAGATAATTTTTAAAAAAATAAGAAAACCCCTAACAGTGATTCTTAACCTTCCTAACATTGCCACCATTTGATGTCGTTCGTCATGTTGTGGTGACCTTTCAACCATAAAATTACTTCTGGTGCTTAAAAACTAATTTTGTCACAGCTATAAATCATAATGTAATTATCTGATATCTATCTGATATGAGACCCCCAAAAGGGTCACAACCCACAGGCTGAGAACCATTGCCCTAACACACTGTGAGACAAGGAATATCCAAAGATCCCATGGAGTTTATTTTCATTAGCCATCTGCCAGACAGGCAGCCTATCCTTAAGAGTAGCTTGTTTCCCCAGTGAGTCTTATTTGCAAATGACTATCCAGGGACAATAGCTCCTGCCTAGGGGTGGGACATATGTCCACTCTCTTTCAGCTCTAGGATTCTATTTGATGCAGACCCATGCAGGCCCTCCGCATACTTCCTCTCTTTATGTGCCTTCCTGTCTGTGATCTTGGGGTGGGAGTGAGGGGTTGGTGTCTTCAAATTTTTCTGGTTCTTACCCACTCTATCCACATCCTCATTCCAGGGTTCCCTGAGTCCTGAAGGAGGGATTTTACAGAGATATCCCATTTAGGGTCAAGTGTTCAACTTGACCCTCTGCCTACTGCCCGGCTGTGGGTCTCTGCTTTTGTTCTCTTTTGCTACAGGAGAAAACTTCTCTTCTATTATCTAGACAAACAATGGAATGTATCTACTAGTATAGGAAATAGTCGGTAGGGGTCATTTTATGTTACTTTTTTTGTTTGTTTGTTTGTTTGTTTGTTTTTCAAGAAGAGTAGTATTAGGTACTTGGGTTGTCAAGTATCAAGTTCTTGGTCACCTAAGCACTGTAAGCAGGGGTTCCATATCATGGAGTGGGCTTTAAGTCATCAGATATTGGTTGGTTACTAACAAAAGCTTTGTGCCACCATTACATTAGCAAGACACTATTGTAGAACAAAGGTTTTGTGGCTGACTTGATGCTTACACCCCCCCCACCTTGGTAACCTGAAGAGTAACTTCCTGTACCAAAGAATCTAGTATATAGAAGTGTAGGCTCTATGAATCTAAGCTTCTCCATGTTTAATGAGTTGTGTGTAGGGGTTGTCTTTAGCAACAGAGTCTAGAGGTCAATTTGTGGAGAGAAGCCTAGCATCTTGGCAACAGCCTGAGTTTTGGGGGAATGTCCATGGTACCCTTTGTTCACCAACTCTATTAGATGTAACCAAACCCTGGTACCAGAAGCTTTATTTGGTGGTAACAGATGATCAGCTGAGGTTCTGTCTTCCCCATTATTCAGTGATTTTCTTTACATCACCCTAATATACCTACATATTTTTAAAAACTTCTACTGTATTCAGTTTCCCTATTCAAATGGCCCTTAATTTTAGATCTCTTTTCCTTCCTGTTTTCCCTCTCAGTTCCCCACTTGATCATCCTATTCAAACCCACCTCCCAAATCCATTCATGTTATCTATTCTATTTTCTTTCCCTAGGGAGACATACCTGTTTCCTCATTTCCTTACCCTATAATTAATCTCCATTCTACAGATTGGAGCTTAGTTAGCATTGATTTAACAGCTAATAGCTACAAAAAAAAAAGCAGATACACACCATATTTTTCTTTCTAAGGCTAGGTCACCTCACTCAGGGTGATTTTTTTCTACTTCCATATATATAACTGAGAATTTCATTATTTCATTTTTAATGGCTGAGCAATATTCTATTATATAAATGATCCACGTTTTCTTTACTCATTCATCTGTTGAGGTACATCTATGTTGTTGCCAATGTCTAGCTATTGCGAATAGAGCAACAATGAACATGATTGAACAAGAGTGTCTGAAGCAGGGTAAAGCATCCTTTGGGTATATGCCCAAGAGTAGTACATATAGATCTCGAGGTAAAACAATTCACATAGCCCTGAGGAACTGTCACACTGATTTCCATACTGGCAGTCCAAGTTGTACTCCCACTAAGAATGGATGAGTGCTCCCCATATTCCACATTCGCACTAGTATAAGCTGATACTTTTTTATTTATCTTAGTCATTTTGAACGGTATTAGTGAAGTCTCAGAATACTTTTGATTTGCATTTCCCTGATGACTGAGCATATTGAACTTTTCATTGTTTCTCACTCATTTCACTTTCTGTTTTGAGCATTTTCTGTTTAGATCTGTACCCCATTTTTGAATTAGGTTTTCTTTATTTGTTTTCTTTATATACCATGTCTTGAATTCTTTATGTATTTGAATATTAGGTCTCCACAAAATTTATATTTAGTAAAAAAAATTTTCCAATTTTGTAGATTGCTGCAGTACCCAAATATGATGTTCTTTGCTGGGCAGAAGCATTTTAGCTCCAAGAGGTCTCATTTATTAATTGTTGATCTTTAAGCCTGTGCTATTGATGTGCTGTTGAGAAAAATCTTTTCCCATGCCAATGGGTTCAAGGCTATCCTGCTTTCTATTATATATTCATTCAATTCTAAAAAGTCTTTCATTTCCTTCTAAATTTCTGTTTTTACCCTTTTTCTATTCAATAGTAATTTGTTCAGTTTTCATAAATTTGCAATCTTTCTGTTTTTTCTGCTGATTTTGATAATCAACTTTAATCCACAATGATCTCATAGGATTCAAAGATTTGTTTTAGTTTTCTTGTATCCATTGAAACTCACGTTGTGTCTAGGTGTGTAATCAATTTTGAAGAATGTTCCATGAGGTGCTGAGAAGGAGGTAAATTCTTTTGCGTCTGGGTAAATGTTCTATAAATATATTAGGTTCATTTGGTTTATAATATAAGTTAGCTCTAGGATTTCTCTGTCTAGTTTTTGTCTTTATTACTTGTCTACTGGTGAACGTGGGGTTTTTGGAGTCTTCCACTACCAATATGTGAGAGTCTATACATGGTATAAGGTGTAGTTGTCTGTTTCTTTTATGAACTAGGTTGCCCTTCTGTTTGGTACATATATGTCAAGATATTGTGGTCCTCTTTTTATTATTTATTTATTTATTGTATGAGTGCCTTATCTACATGTACACCTGCATGCCAGAAGAGACCATCAGATGCCAGTATAGATGGTTGTGACCCACCATGTGGTTGCTCAGAATTGAACTCAGGACCTCTGGAAGAACAGACGGTGCTCTTAACCGCTGAGTCATTTCTTCAGCTGGATAGTGTTGTTCTTTTGATGCTTTTTCATTTGATGACTAGTCTCCTTTGCTATCTCTTTTTTTATTAAATTTTTATTTTTTATATTAATTAGAGTTTATTCACTTTGTATCCCAGCTGTAGTTCCTTCCCTCATTCCCTCCCAATCTCACCCTCCCTCATCTTCCATTGTCCTCTCCAAGTCCACTGATAGGGGAGGTACTCCTCCCCTTCCATCTGACCCATGCTTATCAGGTCTCATCAGGACTGGCTGCATTGTCCTCCTCTGTGGTTGGGCAAGTCTGCTCCTCCCACAGAGGTTAGGGTGGTCAAAGAGGCAACCACTGAGTTCATGTCAAAGATGGTCCCTGTTCCCCTTACTAGGAAACCCACTTGGATACTGAGCTGCCATGGACTACATCTGATCAGGGGTTCTAGGTTATATCCATGAATGTTCTTTGGTTAAACATACTAAAATCTGTACACCTAAAGAAGCTAAGCAAGAAGGGGGTCCCTAGGTAAGATGATCACCCCTCACTCAGAAAGACAAACAGGATGGGCATGGAAGAAGGAGAAAACAGGAAACAGGACAGGAGCCTACCTGCCTCTTAAAGACTCTACCCAGCAGTGTATCAAAGCAGATGTTGAGACTTTTAACCAAACTTTGGGCAGAGTGCAGGGAATCCTATGAAAGAAGGGGGAGATAGTGGGACCTGGAGAGGATAAGAGCTCCACAAGGAGAGCAACAGAACCAAAATATCGAGGCCCAGGGGTCTTTTCTGAGACTGATATTCCTATCTCTTCTTTTAGTTTTGTTTTGAAGTTCATTTTCTCAGGTAATATACAACAGCTACAAGAGCTTACTTCTTGGGCCCATCTGCTTGGAATATTTTTTCTCATCCCTTTACCCCTAGGTGGTGTTGATCCTTGATGGTAAAATGTGTTTCCTGGATGAAGCAGAACAATGAATCCTATTTTTAGATACTTCTGTTAGGCTGTGTCTTTTTATTAGTAAATTGAGACCACTGTTGTTTAGAGATATCAATGAACAGTGCTTTTTGAATCCTGGGTTGTTGCTTGTTTCGTTTTTATAAATTTGGTTATTTTTTTTTAAATTCATGTGTTTTTATTGTGATGATGGTGATGGTAGTGGTAGTGTGTGTGTGTTTCCACTCTTGATTTGCTGGTCTGGAATTGTCTGTCCTTTGTACTTTCTGGGGCACGACTTATCTTTTTATGTGTTTTTTTTCCTTCTATAGTGCTTTCTATAGGGCTGGATTAGTAGATGGATACTGTTTGACTTTTTCATTTACTGTGATTTAAAGTTTTGCTGAATATCAAAGTTGAGGCTGGCATCTATGGTCTCTCAGAGTCTGTACAACGGTTTTCTGGCACTTTTGACTTTCAGAGTCTCCACTGAGAAGCAAAATATGAATCTAGTAGCTTTGTATTTATGCTACTGTGTCTTTTTCCCTGAAGCTTTTAAAATCCTTTCTTTGTTCAGTATATTTAGTGTTTTGATTATTATATTCCAAACTGACATTTTTGTGATTGTATGCTTCTTGTACCATAGTGGGCATCTCCTTTAAGTTAAGGACACCTTCTTCTATAATTTTGTTGAAGATATTTTCTGTTCCTTTGACCTGGGTTTCTTCTCTTTTCTCTATTCCTATTATTCTTGTATTTGGTCCTTTCACAGTGTTCCAGTTTCCCTTGATATTTTGTACTAGGGTCTCTCTATTTTTCCTTCTTTCTCTGTGTGTGTTTGATGTAACATTTTCTTTGACCAACATATCGTTCTTCTGTTGTGTCTTCAATGCTTGAGACTCTGTCTTCCCTCTCTTATATTCTGTTAGTGAGGCTTGCCTCTGAAGTTCCTGATAGAATTCAATTTTATTTATTATTATTTGTTATTTCAATATTTCTCTCAGTTTGGATTTTTTATTGATTCTATTTTCAGTGTTCGGTCTTGAAATGTTTTATTCATTTGCTTCCACTGTTTGTGTTGTCATAGACTCCTTAAGAAGGCTTATTCATTTCCTCTTTAAGGACCTTGAACATATTAATACAGGCTATTTTAAGGCCTTTTCCCTCATGCTTTAGCTGATTCAATAGTCAGGGTCTGCTGTAATAAAATTGATGGGCTCTAGTAGAGATACATTGTCATGGCTGTTATTGATTGTGTTTTTATGTTTGCTTCTAGGCACCTGGCTTTGGAAAGATTGTAATTCAAGGTATTGATATATGGACTAGTCTTTGTTGAGTTGTCATTTTCTTCCCTGGTTTATTGCCATCTCTAGTTCTTAGGAGAATATGGTGGCTTGTGTTGCCTGGTAGGAAGTTATTCTGAGGTACTGATAGATATGAGCACTGAGGTTTCCAAGAAGAGTCTGTTTATAGGTATTGGGAGCTGAAACTTCAGAATGAGGATTGGCTATGGTGGTGGTATACTAAAAGGGTTCACAGGAGGAAGGGGATGGGGTGTTTTACCGTGATTTGTTTAGTATACTGGGAATGGAGGCAGAGCTTGAGGAGAGGATGCAGCAGGCAGTCTGCTAAAGAGATGGGGTTGAGACTGGCGGATTGGACTTAGAGGTTGAGTGAAGAAGTAAATATGTGAAGTTGCTGTACTTACTTCACTGGCTGAAGGGGCCTGCAGGTTCCCAGAGAAAGTCTGCTGGAGTTGGAGACTCAGGCAAAGCAGTAGGTGGAGGGAAGGAAATTCAGAGGGGGAAGATCTGAGTGGACCACTCAAAACAGGGGCAGGAAGGGAAAGGAGGCTGCAGTAGGCACAGGTGGCAGCTTTGTTACAGAGCTGGGAATAGCACAGACAAATTGGATTTGGGGGGCTAAAGGAGAAATGAAGATGAACAGTTAGCCTACCTGCTTCCCTCTCTTGGGTGGCCTGTGGGTTCCCTGGGAGTGCCTTCTGGAGGTGGAAGCTGAGATAAAGTAACAAGTATGGGAAAGGAAACTAGGAGGATAAGATCTGTGTGATCCACTAGAGATGGTGCAGAGGGAGGTTGAAGGGAAGTTGCAGCCAAATGTCTTTTACAGAGGTAGAGATGGGACTTGGAGATTGGATTTGGAGGAGTGGAGGAAGAGGTGAAAAATCTGCAGGAAGCCCACTGGCTTCCCTGGCCTGAGTCTCGCTTAAACAGTTTCAGTTGCACTTATTCTCTCCCAATTGTGAATGCTTTCTAAATGCAGAGCATCTAGAATGTGTACTACCCACCATGAATGAGATATTCTACCATTTTATATCATTCATGATTCCTTAAAAATAATAGTGTTTTTTTTGTTCTGTTTTGTTTTTTGGGGGGGGGTGTTATTGTTTGTTTGATTGATTGCTTTTTAGTCTCTTTAATAGTGTCCTAACTCTGGAAGTATTTTATGTATTTGACCGCTGTGATTTTATTGGCATTCCTTTCCTGAGTTCTTCAATTGAAGCTTCACCATCACTTCCCTTTAAACACATGCATTTTCGAAGCTCATTTTTTCAACCTATCTTCTTCTTTCTCTGTTTCCCTGTTCTCTTTAATTACAATGTAAGGACTGATAAAACTTAAAGCTATAATTTAGATTCCATCTTTTAATTTTTATTATTTTTAAAAAATTTTAACATAAAGTGATGAGGTTCATCTTTCTTTAATCCCAGAAAAGTTTTCTCCCTGAATCCTGGGCATCTTCATCTGACTAGCAGACTATGTTGTAATCAAAACAACAGATCCCTCTGCCCTTCCCAACAAGCCTTGTCATTACTCACTGATATCTTCAACTCTATCACAGACTCCTCAATTTTGGCACCAACCTTGTCTCTTTATGGCTGGTCTCTGAGAACTAGGCAGTCAAAAGAGAGAGCTACTATCTTCTTGTTACTAAGGCTTTCTCACTTCACCCTCCACAATCTTGTGAAAGCTGTTAGTATTAGTTGAGAACATACTTTTTCTCTAACTTAATATTCCTGTTGCAACACCTAAATAGGTCTCCCAATTCAAATCCTGCCCTAAAGCAATCTGCTCACCTTGTGGCCAGATAAATCTTACTAAAGCAGTTAGGATCTACCATTCATTACCAGCAATGCATCCACTTGGTTTGTAAGTTTCCATATAATCTATGATTGGCTAAACAGCTTTTGTCTGTTTAATTTTCTGTGTCCCTTTTTCCTGGCTTCATATAGGATTACCTTAATTCAACTAAACTTGCCAGGATCTTGAGGACATATATAAGTCCTTAGTAAAATATTCTGATGCCATTCTCTTTCTTCAGTAAAGATTACTATTAATAACTTTATTATCTTCTTCCTTTTAATTATATGTGTTGATTTATTGATTTGTTGTTTTAGCCCATGAAAAAATCACGACATAAGGAATATAAATTACAGAAATGCTTGAATTGGTAGATTTATGGAGTTGCCCTTGAGAAGATATGACCAGATTCCCTGGGAAAATAATAATATTGATTTTAATATCTAATCTGAACTGAACTAGAGATCAGCACACATAGTTTTATAATGTATGGGCTATTTTACCTCTAGTGAAATATAATCTAAATCTGTCCAATGAGAACAAGAAGATCTCTGAACTACATACTATAAATGAAGCACAATAACTAAGGTGGGAAAACTAATTTTTTTACACAAACAATACTATACTTAATTTAATTCATAGAAGTAAATGTATTGAAGATATGACTAACATACACCCATCTCCTTGCCAAGAATTAATGAATAAAAAGGAGATTTCACATGACATTACCCCTATGCTCAAGGATACCATGTCACTGTGACACTAACTTAAGATAAAAATGCCCTAGACTCTACTCTTGCATCCTTGATTGTGAGGCAAAAGCCAACAAAGAGAAGAAGAGACATTTAAAAATTGCAAGACTTTGATAATGGGAAATAAGTGCAGATGCTACATATTCTCTTGTGGAGAGTTAATTATTCTTCATTAAAATTAATCACATTCTCTTTTAGAAAAGTAAATTATCTTATGTCCATTAGGCCTTGCTATTTCTAGTATATTTAGCTTTCTTTAGGAAACTTAGAGTGGACAATAACGTTGCCAATGGAGCCACAATCAGATAACAAAATTAGCACATTTCCTCCCTATGAAAGGTCATCAGAAATGCTAGAAATAACTTTGATTCTATGCTATTAAAGTACAGATTCAAATTCTTAATTATGATTTGTTAGCTTTACAATTTTTTATGTTAATACTTCCTAGGACTTCTTAAAAGATTAAAATTTAGAAGCTTAAGTAAGATAATACATTTTAAGTGTCCATCATGGAGTGTGTAATTACAGAGAGTTAGAAAGTGCTGAGGTTAGAACAGTGATGATGATGATGATGATGATGATGATGATGACCATGACATACAAATCTACAACAGCTTTAGTAAGGATGCCCACTCAGACACAGCACCTAAACTGACTCACTAAGCTACTCTGTCTTCCTTTTCTCTAAGCTTATTTTACATATTAACCCTGTACCTCAAAATTCATTTTGGAAGACCACTCCATCTAAAATAGCTAAATTCTGCTTGATATATCCTTACATTTGGGAATATGAGGTACATTCTAATTGTATATTTGTTAGAACATAGATATTTTTCATATCATGCTAGTAAAAAGAAAACACTTCAAAGAATGCTTGATACAAGTGTCATGTTAATAGTAGTTGCTGTGGTCATTGTCAATATTATTCATCAGATCATTTAATTCTTGTAACAATAAAACTATAAACCAGAGTTCACCGATTTTTACAGGACGAGATTAAACATAGACTTTTACAATAGTCTAGACATTTCTCTGCACTTCCTGACAGTATTCTTAATTTAGGATTTTTTCTCTCAGGACCCATACTGTAGGGTGACTCACCCATTATTTGATAGGTCAGTATTAAAAAAATGTTGATGAAACTGATCCAGAGAGGTCATGGAAATACTTTGAATCAGAGGCCAATTTGAGTCTAATCCAAAAATAAACATATATATTAATGTCAAAACTAAGAATTCATAACCTGCTTCTGGTCTATATGAGCAAATAAAAAACATAACAAATTAAATACAGGTAATGTGTGAACTGCTTGAAAGTGATGGTTGTTTCTCAAGGTCTTGTGTATCTGTTGATATTTCAAGTGTTTTAAAATGATGTTAACTTACTTGCTTTTGATACATTTTTAATTTTTACTTAATTATAATTTATTCACTTTGTATCCCTGCTGTAGCCCCCTCCCTCATCCCTTCCCAATCCCTCCCTCTTTCCTTCTTCTCCTCTCATGCCCCTTCCCCATTCTACTGATAGGGGAGGTCTTCCTCCCCTTCCATCTGACCTTAGCCTATCATTAAGGAGAGTCTGAAAGGGGATTGTTGGCAACCAATATCATACTTAGAAATCTGAACAAAAGAAGATTTACAGGTTCAAGTTGCAACAGAAAGAAATGAGCAATTATCTATGATGTCTCTCCCGATAAAGCCCACTTACTGCACTCTGTAAGTTATTGTACAAAGAGGTAAAAATTTAGAAAACTATCATTATACCACATACACACAGTCACACACACATACCCACTTAATTCAAATTATGGAGTACCCATTTTTTTCTTTGCATTGTGTGCAAAGTGGGTAATCTGTACTGAACAGGTATTCATTTACACATTTTTTCTTATGTTACAGGGCTCCTTGCTCTTTGTAGAGCACCATTTTGATGAACATAGCATGGCAATTCAAGTTAAGGTAATAGTTGGAGAAGGGCTGCATAGGAAACTCTATTAGTTTCTTAATTATTCTGTAATTTGAATTAATGTTTAGTTTTAAATGTCTTCTTTTTCTATGATAAGATGGCATAAGAATGCATGGACGTGGTGGAGCCACATCTCTCTCAGTGATTAAAAACACTTGCAACAGAGCATGCAGACCTGTTCAGATGCCAGAACTTAGTAAAAAATGAAACTCTGGAGTGGTGATATGCACCTGCAATCCCTGTACTGTGTGGGGGAGGAATAGCTTGGGTTAGCCGGGGCTTGCTGGCCTAACTGACCTAGAAAACCTGTCTGAAAGGAAAAAGGGAGAGAGATCAATAGAACACACATTCTCCTTTGAATTACACACATGCACACATGTGCGTGCACAAAAACACATTCAAAAATATCAAGAAAATTGCATAGACTAACTTAAGGAGTCAAGAAGTAATTTAAATTAAAAGATGATAACTAGCCTGAAAGTTTACAAGCATACACAACAGTAAACAGATTGGATAAAGAGAATAGAGACAAATGTTTGATAATTCAGTATATTTACCTCATAATGTTTCACATGTATCTATAATTATTCAAATAAGTTTAGTGACAACATTAATTATTTTTTTTCATTTTTGAACATTTTAAATGTTAACATTTCCCTTTGCTTACCAAATACACAGGCACCTTCAATAATATTTTCACTTATATTTAAAGTACATGTTTAATTTTATTCCACTATCCTATAATCCTCCTAGGGAAACAAAGCAGTGTTTATCTTGTTTACTCCTTAGTCCCTAGGATATAGCTGACATTCAATAAAAGTTCACTTCCTAAATGACTAGGTAGCAAGGACGTGAAAAAAAGAAACAGCAGGAAATATGAAAGACTTACAGGCAGCCCCTCTGCACTTGGAGTATTGTATTATTGACAAGTAGGGAAAGAATCAGTGTGGTTAATGCTCATTATCTAATAATCAGGAATTGGTTTGTTTTAGACTCATTTTTTCTGCATACTAACTACAAGCAGAACAAAAATATAATTGCCTAATCAAGTATCTCCAAAACTGGCAGCATCTATGTTATTAGGGCATTTCATTGGTCCTGTATTTTAATAACAGATAAAGAAACCCCCTGATTTATTTTAGGGAGGATACTTTGAAAGATCTTTGAATCAGCAGTCTTTCTGGAGAAGAAATCAGAGAGAGGCAATATTAGGAAACAGAATCCCAATTTTAAGTTTATTGCAGTAGTAGGTAGAAATAAGTAGCAATTTCACTCAGTGTAAAAACTGAGGCATGGTCAGAGGAGTCTCTAGGGTCACGAGAAGGTGACATGGAGGCATCTGTGGGAGGAGACTTCAAAGGATTGTGCAGTATGCATAAGGGAGCACAAAGAGTATTGCTCCATGAATGGATAGACTGTGCTTCTAGCACTGCATTTTAAGAGTTGCTACATATCACATGACATCATGAAGAGGACAGTACATTCTATCATGTGGTTAGCATGAGGAGTTCAAACACAAGAATGTAGAGGCAGCTGTAAGACCTCTAGGTAATGGTGCACAGTAGATATTTGAGCACATTGGGCACTAAGGAAACAGATCACTGCTAATGATACACTTCACTGATAGAACAACTAGGGAGAAAATATTTCACACAGAATTCCATTGTAAATGAGACAATCTAACGAGAAGAATGGAAATATTCAGAATATTCAGGAACATCATTTAGGAAGAAAAAAAGGAAAGGCACGTTTACTTGTCAAGATTAGAGTGGCAAGGATTAGCTAATTTAAACGATTTGGGAGTCTTGAGACTCCATATAAGAGGAAGGGATCATCTCAATGTACAAGGTGGAAATAAGGGTCAACTGTGAATCTCCCTAAGTGACAGGATTTTCAGTTCAGTTGCCATCCACAAGTTAACTAAAGTAATGCTGGTTGCTGTGCAGATTGCTTACACAGATCATCACATTTAGTTTGTAAAATAGCTAATGACGTGGCTGATATAATTGTTTTTACAGATGAGCAAGAATGTTTTCACTGACACAAAGACATGCAACCAGCTATCAACAGAGCTCTTTGATCCAGATCTAGGAGAGCTGGTGGTGGACACTGCAGTCACTAGCTGACACGTCCAGTTATTCTTAACACTGCACTTAACAGTTTGGTGTACTTGAAGAAGTTAAAAAAACAAAACAACAACAACAAAAAAAAACCCAAGTAACCCAATTTAAAATGGGGTACAGAGTTAAACAGAGAATTTTCAACAAAGGAATATTGAATGGCAGAGAAACACTTAAAGAAATGCTCAATATCCTTAGTCATTCAGGAAATGCAAATTGAAAGACCCTGAGATTTCACCTTACACCCATCAGAATGGCTAAGATCAAAAACTCAAGGGATGATGCATGCTGGAGAGGATGTGGAGAAAGAGGAACCCTCCTCCATTGCTGGTGGGAATGTAAACTTGTACAACCACTCTGGAAATCAATTTGGCGTTTTCTTAGACAATTAGGAATAGTGCTTCCTCAAGATCCAGCTATACCACTCCTAGGCATATATCCAAAAGATGTTCCACCATTCAATAAGGACATTTGCTCAACCATGTTAGTAGCAATTCTATTCTTAACAACCTAGATGTCTCTCAACAGAGGAATGGATACAGAAAGTGTGGTACATTTCCACAGTGTAATACTACTCAGCAATTAAAAACAAGGAAAAAATGAAATTTGTAGAAAAATGTTGGGAACTAGAAAAGATCATTCTGAGTAGGTAACCCAGAAACAGAAAGACACATATGATATATATATATATATATATATATATATATATATATATATATATATATATATACACTCACTTATAAGTGGATATTAGCCATATAATATAGGATAAACATACTAAAAGAAGTTAAACAACAAGAAGGATCCTAGGGCAGATGCTCAATCCCCATTCAGAAGGGCAAACAGGATTGATATCTGAAGTAGAAGACAAGGAACAGGACAGGAGCCTTCCACAGAGGACCTCTGAAAGACTCTCCCCACCACAGTATGGGAAGGAGATACTAGGACTCATAGCCAAATTTTGGGCAGAGTGCCAAATCCTTGTGGAAGAAGAGGGAGATAGAAAGACCCGGAGGAGACAAGAACTCCACAAGGAGAACAACAGAGTGAAAAAACCTGGGCCCAGGAGGCCCTTTAGAGACCAATTCTCCATCTAAGGACCATGCACAGAGAGGATCTAGACGCCCTGTTCAAAGGCTGCTCAGTTTCCAAATGGGTTCCCTAATAAGGAGTTCAGGGACTGTCTCTTATATGAACTCTGTGGCAGGCTCTTTGATCACCTCCCACTGGGGGGTGTAGCTTTGCCAGGCCCAGAGGAAGACAATACAGCCAGTACTCATGAGACCTGATTGGCTAGGGTCAGCTAGAAGGAGAGGAGGACTTCCCCTATCAGGGGAATAGGGAAAGAGCATAGGAGGAGAAGAGGGAGAGTGAGTGGGACAGGGAGGAGACAAGGGAGGGAGCTTCAGGGGGGGATAGGAAGTGAACAAATTGTAATAAATTGATATGAAAATAAAGTCAAAATTTTTTAAAAAAACAGTTTGATGTTCTGTAATTCTTTTTTTTTTAAATAAATGCAAGCCTGATTCTCTAATGCTATTCTAAAGCCTCATCAACATTGAGAAACGCTGCATATTGCTGGGAGTCACCCCAAAGTATTTAGCCAAAAAAAAAGCTGAACATCATCCTCATAGGTATTACAAATTACATCCAGCGGTGTTGAACAGAAATGGGCAGTATGGGTGTTAAGGTAGATGCGGATCCTACAGGTTGTACCCCAGTGACAAAAGCAGCTACTTAAAAGAAGAATGTGTCCCTTTAGTATGTTCCCTGGTTCTGCCATTGTGCTTCTTCTATGATTTAAGTGAAAAATCTGCAAGCTTGTAAGCTAGGCCACACGCTGACCTTGTGCTTCCATAATGACTTAATAATGCATCCTCCATAGTTAATGCATGAGAAAGCCAACCACAGACATTGCACAAGGAGGTCAAACTTGCATCTCTGGTGGCCAGTTCCTCTGAGCTTAGAGTCGGGAAAAAACTATTGTGAAATAAAAATACTTTTCATCTTCCTGTTAATAAATAAATCACTAGTTGTTTTATATTTTAAAACTTCTGAACAGTGCCCCAGGGGCTTTGTAGAGGCTCTATTCTCTGGTTCCTTTGGACACACAAGCCATTGTTTACTTGTGTCGATTATCATCTACATGAGCTGTGCCATGAATTCTTTGTCCCCCTAAAAGCGGGCATCATATACAGCTTTGTATGAAATTGGCTGCCATGAGGTAATTAGAGGAGAAATAAATCTCACTACCTTGATGACAGCCCTGAGTAACTGAAACCAGACAATACAGATAGCTTTGGGAAAATGGAACCTTGTATTCTTTGACAGTGTAATTATTAGGCTCTGTCAGCTTATTCTACTTTTTCATAAAAATCACTTAATACTTCCCAGGGATATTACTTTTGCCATCAAATATATCTCTGTGAAACATTAATAATTTAGGAATTTCTATATTAAAAAGTGTTAATTCACCACTAAATGCACTATGTGCCATAACTTGCAGGCCTTCCTATGGTAGAAGATTATTTTTCCAAGCTTTACTAAGACAGAATAAGTAAATCAAAAAGCAGCATGTCATGTATGCAATTTGCTGAGTGTGGTCACACATGATGCACTCGTGTTACTGTTACAGCCATGGAGTCATTGGGCATCATCCTTTCCATTTAAAATCAAATGCTTCAGTCTCAATGTACCATACAAAGGACAAAAACGTGGCTGCATTAAGAGCAATGCCCTGACATTCGCAGGCCAAGTAGGTAATATCCCAATCACAGGTGATTTAGGAAATCTGATGCTGATTTTAGATGGAAGAGTTTTTCACTATAAACAGACTACTATGCAATTATATGCTCTAGGAAATCTGAAGTCCTCTTCTAAAGAATTCCCTTTGAGCTAACAGAAATGAATAATGGTAAACACATATTAATTTGGTTTTGAAAGGTATCCATCCAAAAGTAAAACTGCCTTCTGGGGTATACTTGTCTAAGTTTTGATCAACAAATTCAGTTTCATAAAGACTATAGTAATCTGAATATTTAAGAAAAGAAAAATTGGTGCTGCCCTATGGTTGCCAACCTTTCTAGTTCTAGACACATTGGCAAATAATGAACTGTTATCTGTGCCTTTGCTTTTCTCAACACTGTTTTTTCACTTTACATCCCTATCATAGCCCTCTCCCCCCTCTCTTTTTGATCTCACCCTCCATCTCTCTTCCCCCTAGCCCACATCCCCTACTCCTCCAACAACAGCAACCCACTTCAGCACATCAAGTCACATCAGGACTAAGCACATCCTCTTCTACTGAGGCTGAGCAAGGCAGTCCTGCCAGAGGGAAGTGATCAAAAATAGGTAATAGAGTCCATCTCAGAGACCTCTGTTCCATACCTCACCCTTTTTGTTTGTTTGTTTGTTTGTTTGTTTGTTTGTTTGTTTTCATGACAGGGTTTCTCTAGACTTGATTTGTACACCAGGCTGTCTTCAAACTCAGACATTCACCTACCTCTGCCTCTCTGAGTGCTGGGATTAAAGGTGTGCACCACCACACCCAGATTAGTAGATCACAATTTTATGCTAACAATTCATTTTCTTCCATTGTTTACCTTGGAAGAGGCCACAGTGGGCACGGAATTGGTGCCACCCACTCCTCTAAGTCACCCTCCTCAAGCAGCTGTGGCCACATTTAGTTCCTGAAAGCAAACAAGCAAACAAACAAAAACAGTTTCCCCCACCAGGACTCCAGAAATAAAGTCTGTTTTATGCTTGGCAAAAAACAAACAAACAAACAAACAAACAAAAAAATTCATGATGATGATGATGGCAAAGACAATGACCTCTAAGCTCTTGTGATTCTGTTTGTGTGTCAGGCATTATTCTGTCTCTCTGGGTATGGGAACATCTAGTTATTGCCTTATTCTCTGAGACAAGTAATATCAAAACTAAGGAGATGGCTTAATAAATGAGGCACTTTATGTGCAAAGATGTGGACCTGATGTCTGTCTCCAGCCCTGATGTAGAGCAGCTAGGTGCACTGTACATGTAAGCATGGTACTAGAGGAACAAATACTGGAGGCTATATGAGATTTGCTGGCTGGGAATCAGAAAGCTCTAGATTCAAATAAGAGACTGTACAAAAAAAGAAGTTGGAATTTTTTGTTTTAGCCATTCTGATGGGTGTAAGGTGAAATCTTAGGGTTGATTGATTTGCATTTCCCTGATAACTGAGGACTTTGAGCATTTTGTTAAGTGTTTCTCTTCTTTAAGTGTTTCTCTGCCATTCAATATTCCTCTAGAGAGAATTTTCTGTTTAGCACTATACCCCTTTTTTAATTGGCTTACTTGGTTTGTTGGTGTTTAATTTATTGAGTTCTTTATTTATTCTGGATATTAGCTCTCTGTCAGATATAGGGTTAGTGAAGAGCCTTTCCCAGTCTGTGGGCAGTCATTTTGTTCTGATGACAGTGTCTTTTGCTTTATAAGCTTTTCAGTTTCATGTCCCATTTATTGGTTGTTGACTTTAGAGCCTGTGCTGTTGGTGTTCTGTTCAGGAATTTGTCTCCTGTGCCAATAAGGACAAGGTTCTACTTTTCCTTCTAACAGATTTAGTGTATCTGGTTTTATGTTGAGGTCTTTGTTCCACTTGGACTTTACTTTAGTATAGGGTGATAAATATGAGTCTATTTGCATTTTTCTACATGTAGACATCCAGATAGCCCAGTACCATTTGTTGAAGATGCTATCTTTTTGCATTGTATGGTTTTGACTTTTTGGTCAAAAAAAATCAAGTATTCATAGGTATGTGGGTGTATTTCTGGGTCTTTGATTTTATTTCATTGATCCACAATTCTGTTTCTATTCCAGTACCATGCAGTTTTTATTACTGGTGCTCTATAGTATTGATATGCTGGAGAGGATATGGAGAAAGGGAAACCCTCCTCCATGGCTCATGGGAATGTAAAAGGGTACAACCACTTTAGAAATCAATCTGATGCTTTCTCAGAAAATTACAAATAATGCTACCTCAAAATCCAGCTATAACACTCCTGGGTATATATTTGAAAGATGCTCAACCATACAACAAGGACATTTGCTCAACTATGTTAAAAGCAGCTTTGTTCATAATAGCCAGAACCTGGAAACAACCTAGATGCCCCTCAACTGAGGAATGGATACAGACTTTGTGGTACATTACACAATGGAACACTACTCAGTAATGAAAAACAAGGAAATCATGAAATCTGCAGACAAATGGATGGAACTGAAAAGATCATCCTGAGTGAGGTAACCCACAAGCAGAAATTCGTATATACCTACTTATAAGTGAATATTATCAATATGGTATAGAATAAACATACTAAAATATATAGTCATAAAGAAGCTAAACAACAAGGGGGACTGTAGGCAAGATGTTAAATCTTCATTCAGAAGAGCAAATACTATAGACATAGAAAGCTGGAGAAGACAAGGACAGGAGAGGAACCTACCACAGAGGGCCTCTGGATACATCTACTCAGCAGGGTATCAAAGCAAATGCTAAAAATCATAACCAAACGTTGGGCAGAGTACAGGAAATCTTACAAAGAAGGGGGAGATAGAAAGACTGGAGGGGATAGGAACTCGACAAGGAGATCAACAAAGCCAAAATATCTTAGCCCAGGGGGACTTACAGAGACAGATGCTCTGACCAAGGATTGTGCATGGAGAGGACCTATAGCCCCTGCTCAGATATAGACTATAGGCAGCTCAGTCTCCATGTGAGTACCCTAGTAATGGGAGCAGGGGCTGTCTCTGACATGGACTCAGTGGCCAGGTCTTTGATCACGTCCCCTTGGTGGGGCAGCCTTTCCAGGGCACAGAGGAAGCTAATGCAGCTAGTTCTGATGAGACCTGGTAGGCTAGGGTCAGATAGTAAGGGAGGATGACCTCCCTTATCAGTGGACTAGGGGATGGCATAGGGGAAGAAGATGGGTAGGACTGGGAGGAGATGAGGGAGGGGGCTACAGCTGGGATACAAATGGAATAAATTGTAATAAATAATATATCAATAAAAAAGAAAAGGATATTAGTCCTCTGTCAGATAAAGGGTTGGTGAAGATTCTTTCCCAATCTGCAAGCAGTCATTTTGTTTTGATGACTGTGTCCTTCGCTTTACAGAAGATCTTCAGCTTCATGAGGTCCCATTAATTGATTGTTGCTCTTAGAGCCTGTGCTGTTGGTGTTCTGTTCAGGAAATTTTCTCCTGTACCAGTGAGTTCAAGGCTTTTCCCCACTTTTTTAACTGATTTAATATGCCTGGTTTTATGTTGAGGTTTTGATCTACTTGGACTTTAGTTTTGTGCAGGGTGATAAGTATGGATATATATGCATTTTTCTACATGTAGACATCCAGTTAGACCAGCAACATTTGTTGAAGATGCTAGCATTTTTCCAATGTATGGTTTTGGCATTTTTGTCAAAAATCTGATGTCCATAAGTGTGTGGGTTTATTTCTGGGTTTTCTGTTTGGTTCCATTGATCCACCATTCTTTTTCTATGCCAGTACCATGCAGTTTTTATTGCTCTATAGTACAGCTTGAGATCAGGGATGGAGATACCTCCAGAAGATCTTTTATTCTAGAGGATTGTTTTAGCAATGCTGGGTTTCTTGTTATTCCATACCAGGATATATAAAGAACTACAGAAGTTGAAAAGCAACAAATCAAGCAATCCAATTAAAAGATGGGGGAAAGAGCTAAACAGAGAACTCTCAATAGAAGATTGAATGGCAGAGAAACACTTAAAGAAATGCTTAACGTCATTAGACATTAGGGAAATGCAAATCAAAACAACTCTGAGATTTCACCTTATACCTATCACAATGGCCAAGATCAAAAATTCAAATGATAACACATGCTGGAAAGGTTGTGGAGAAAGGGGAACCCTCCTCCACTGATTGTGTAAATGTAAACTTGTACAACCAGTCTGGAAATCAATCTGGTGCTTCCTCAGACAGCTATGAATAGTGCTTCCTCAAGATCCAGCTATACCACTCCTGGGCATATATCCAAAAGACTCTCAAGTACACAATAAGGACATTTGCTCAACCATGTTTGTAGCAGCTTTATTTGTAATAGCCAGAAGCTGGAAACAACCCAGATGCCCCTCAACTGAGGAATGGATACAGA
Source organism: Pachyuromys duprasi (assembly GCA_028658305.1). Lineage (NCBI taxonomy): Eukaryota > Metazoa > Chordata > Mammalia > Rodentia > Muridae > Pachyuromys > Pachyuromys duprasi. The sequence goes on along the minus strand of CM053762.1, from coordinate 60,961,535 downwards.
AATTGTGGTACATCTATACAATGGAATATTACTCAGCAATAAAAAACAAGGATATCATGAAATTGGCAGGTAAATGGTGAGAACTGGAAAGGATCATCCTGAGTGAACTATCCCAGACGCACAAAGACACACATGGTATATACTCACTCATTTAGATATATAAAATAGGATAAACCTACTAAAATCTGTACACCTAAAGAAACTAATCAAGAGGGAGGACTCTGGCTAAAATGTTCAATCCCCAGCCAGAAAGGCAAAAGCAGATTGACATCAGAAGAAGAATGTAGAGAGCCTGCAAACTGCGCATGTGCCTGGGCGGTAAACCAGCCCCAGAGTCACACCATTCGGGTACATCATATGGCCTTACTGACCTCTGCCAATCAGGAACCAACACGTCATATGGCCTGACCGGCCTCTGCCAATCAGAGACTAAAAGCCGTGCCATTTCAGGGCTCGGGATCTTCCTCCCATCGCTGTTAGAATAAAAGCTTGCTGCAGAAGGATCCTGGTGTCCGAGTACGTTCTCGCTGCGAGATGAACGTGCGACCCACAGAAGAACACAGGAAACAAGCTAGGAGCCTGTCACAGAGAGCCCCTGAAAGGCTCTGCCCAGCACAATATCAAAGCAGATGCTGAGACTTATGGCCAACTGTTGGGCAGAGTGCATGGAATCTTATGAAAGAGGTGGGAAATATTAAGATAGGGAGAGGACAGGATTTCCACAAGGAGAGCAACAGAACCAAAAAATTCTGAGCACAGTGGTCTTTCCTGAGACTGATACTCCAACCAAGTACCATGCATGGAGAGAAACTAGAACCCCTGAAAAGATGTAGCCCATGGCAGTTTAGTATCCAAGTGGGTTCCATAATAATGGGAACAGGGACTGCCTCTGACATGAACTGATTGACCTGCTCTTTGATCACCTCATGCTGATGGGGGAGCAGCCTCACCAGGCCACAGAGGAAGACAATGCAACCACTCCTGATGAATGCTGATAGACTAGGATCGGGAAGGAAAGGAAGACCTCCCCTATGAGTGGACTTGGGGAGGGGCATGTGTGGAGAAGGGGAAGGGAAGGTGGGACTGGGAAGGGAGGAGGGAGGGGTTTATGGGGGGATACAAAGTAAATAAACTGTAATTAATAAAAATTAAAATAATAAAGGAAAAAGGAAAGTTGGAGTGTAGTTGAGGAAGATGGTCAGTGGCCTCCACTAGCATGCACACACGGGTACACATGATCCTGCAAATGTGTGCATGCACATATGCATGCATGCAAAAGACAGGCAGCATTGTTCACCCATGTTAGAGAACATAAAATGCTTGGAAAGGTTTTGACAATTTTGATATGATCTCATGTTCAAAAATATCATAGCATGCATTTATATCACTGTAGCCTGACTTCAGAAATCAGCAACATATCACTGTCATCAATTGCATCCAGCAACTGCTGCCAGGCCTTTAATTTGCCCTTGGGCTTCATGGCAAAAATTTAATTCATTTTCATATATGTAAGGTACTTTGAAGAAAATAAGCACTACTGAAATTATATAATTTGCCTGAAACTACTCATTTGCAACAAAATCTTGAAAACTTGTTTTCCTATTTTAAGGGAAATTAGTTTTAATCATATTCTTGCTTTCATTTTTTTATTATTTCCTTCTGGAACGTTTCATTTTTAATTTAAGTCAGCATGCACATATTCTTTGGAGTTTGTCTAACTTGTTGGACATTGGAACAAATCATCCTCCAGATTTAAGATTAGATAGAAAAATGCATTTCGTACAAAAGAGACCTCATCTCTAGCTTGATTTATTGTTGTCTGTGCAAAATTGAGAGGATAAAAATATCTGCTATTCTGAATCAAACTGCATTGAGTTGACATATGGAAAAAAATTATAATCATCTTAACAGTACATTTTTCTGCAAGAGGCTAAATCATTGTTCCAGAATGGAGGCAAAAATAATACGTTTTGATGCTGCATTGTGTATATTATCATGTGATTACATCATAGTGGAACTGGAAGCAATGATCTCCAATACAGATGTCTAAAGTGGGATTGTGGCTGTATTTTTAATTGTATATGTATGAATAATATACTCAGTTCACAACTCTAAATAAAAGAAACTTGAAGTACTTTACATATTTTAACTAACCACTACTCTACTCAGGACAAGGATAATATAAATATTTTATAGAGGCAGAATATGAAAATGGGCTTTGAAGTCTTTGGGTAACAGCCTGGACATTCTGGTGATAACATTTCATGGTGAAAACAACCTTGTACAAATACAGAAAGCAGCAGAAATTTTTCTATTGCTGACATAAAAGACATCAAATCCTTGCACAATCCAATCGTTCTCTGGATTATCAAGTTCTCAAAAGTTTTCTTCAAACAAATACCACAAATGTGAAGTTTGGAGTTGACATCTCTCTTGACAAGCCTAATTAATAATGTCAAATTTTAATGGTAGTTCTTCATTGCCATTTAAGAACCTCAGAGTTCTTCCCTAGTACCTCCAAGGGATCACAGAAGCTGTGACAGAGCAAAAGATGAGTTCTGAAGAAAAGGAATAAAAGCATCCTTGATATAGGGCAGAGAGTGGTCATAGCCTCAATTTCCAGTTTTTAGATTGGAGGGACTTGTTAAGTATTTGTGAATTAGGTGTCAATAAAAGAGGACTCTTAAACCATGAGTGTCTTTCTGCTTCTGGGATAGCTCACTCAGGATGATCTTTTCCAGTTCTCACCATTTACCTGCCAATTTCATGATATCCTTGTTTTTTATTGCTGAGTAATATTCCATTGTATAGATGTACCACAATTTCTGTATCCATTCCTCAGTTGAGGGGCATCTGGGTTGTTTCCAGCTTCTGGCTATTACAAATAAAGCTGCTACAAACATGGTCAAGCAAATGTCCTTATTGTGTACTTGAGAGTCTTTTGGATATATGCCCAGGAGTCGTATAGCTGGATCTTGAGGAAGCACTATTCATAGCTGTCTGAGGAAGCACCAGATTGATTTCCAGAGTTGTTGTGTAAGTTTACATTCCCACCAGCAGTAAACCTCCAGCATGTTTTCACTTGAGTTTTTGATCTTAGCCATTCTGATGGGTGTAAGGTTAATTCTCAGGGTCATTTTGATTTGCATTTCCCTGATGACTAATGATGTTGAACATTTCTTTATGTGTTTCTCTGCCATTCAATATTCTTCTATGGAGAATTCTCTGTTTAGCTCTGTTCCCCATTTTTTTTTAATTGGATTACTTGGTTTGTTGCTTTTTAACTTCTTTAGTTCTTTATATAAATTGGATATTATATATTCACTTATATAGACATATAATATAGGATAAACTTACTAATATCTGTACAGCTAAAGAAACTAATCAAGAGGGAGGACTCTGGCTAAAATGCTCAATCCCTATCCAGAAAGGCAAAGAGGATGGACATCAGAAGAAGGTGAAAACAGGGAACAAGTCAGGAGCCTGCCACAGAGGGCCTCTTAAAGGCTCTGCCCTGCAGACTATCAAAGCAGATGCTGAGACTTTTGGCCAACCTTTGGGCAGAGCACAGGATATCTTATGAAAGAAGTGGGAAATAGGTCTGGAGAGGACAGGAGCTCCACAAGGAGAGCAACAGAACCAAAATATCTGAGCACAGGGGTCTTTCCTGACACTGATACTCCAACCAAGTACCATGCATGGAGATAACCTAGGACCCCTGCACAGATGTAGCCCATGGCAGTTCAGCCTCCAAGTGGATTCCATACTAATGGAAACAGGGATTGTCTCTGACATGAACTGATTGACCTGCTTTCTGATCACCTCACCCTGAGGTGGGAGCAGTCTTATCAGGCCACAGAGGAA
>CM053762.1:60945650-60957571 GCA_028658305.1 Pachyuromys duprasi | reverse complement strand
TATTTTTCATATCTAAAATACACACTTAAGGGACTTAATCTCACATGTAGTTTCTAAACATTAAGCATACTTACTTTGTTATACAAAAAAAAATCTCTTAAATGTTTTTCATTTCCGAAGTTGAACCCCTGCAGTAATCAAGCAACACCAATAAAGTCTTACTATCATGTCTGCCTAAACATGAGTTGAAAAGGATAAGTGAATGTGAAAATGCATAAGCTCTCAACCCTAAGTAAAGAACTATACACAACTAAGAAATTATAATAGTGGAAGAAATAGTCTCCTCTGGTGAAGAACACACAAATTGACTATCCAGCACCAAATGGTCAGCCCTGAAAACATATATAGGAGTAATATTATACAGGCTGAACAGTTTATATTTGAATATGTATGCATGAAATAACAATTAAAAAGGATATTGTGAAGTTGAAAGAGAACCAGAAGAGGTATATGGGAGCATTAGGATGGAATGAAAGGAAGGAAGAAATTATGCAATTATATTATAATCTAAGACAAATGAACAAACAAACAAGAAATCTTCTTGGAGCTGTACAGATGGCTCAGCATGTAAAGGGTAAAGGTACTTGATAAGCAAGCATAACTTTAGTTCAATACCTAGAACCTGTAAGGTGAAACTGAACATTGACTGCACTGAATTGTCTTCCCACCTCAAAAGGTGTCCCACAGCATCTGTGTCTCACTCTCATACACACAAAGAATGAATAAATAATTGTTAAATTAACAAATTAAAAAACCATTTTTCCTGTTTCTATATAATCTCTGAAATCACCACTCAACTTTCTTTTCATTTGTATGTGTCTCTGCTAGCTGCCTCACACATGTGTAGTCATATTATTTTTCTGTGACTGAGATCTTACTTAGCATACTGTCCTCAGGGTTCCCCCTTTTTGTAGCCATAAAATAATCCCCTTCTCTTCCCTGATAATGGTGAATAATATTCCTTTGTATATATATAGTAACTTCTTTGTTGTCAGTTTCTAAGTGAGAAGTTGGGTTGCTTCGTCCTTTTGCCTGTCATGAATAGTGATGCTATGAACATCTATGTGCACAAACTTAAAATTCCATGATGTTATTTTGGGTGTTCTTTTGGAAGTTTCAGTTCATAATTGGTAGAATTTGTTGCTTTTAGCCCTGTGGCTAGATAGCACATTATGGTAAATTAATGTGCTCAGTCAAGGATCCCATAGACTTCCACTGACCTAAAGCATACTAGAAACCACCTCATAAAGGTTTCCACACTTCTCATTCATGTCGAGTAGGGATGAGGCCTTTAAAAAATATGGCCTTAGAGATATTTCAGATCCAAACAATAACAGCAACGTACTTTATTTTTCAAAATACCTATGCTGTTTTGTTTGTATTATTTTTATTCTGTTCTTTGTCACTAATTTGATCTAGTACCAATAACTTCATGTCTTTTACAATGTTTCTAAAATAACAAGAGTGCATCTATTAAAATCAAATAGATTTTTAATATATATGATGTAAAAGTAAATATTATAATATTTATTTAATATATTTCTAGGAAGCTTAAACATACTAACATGTTTAAATATACAGTCATAGTTACAGAGAGATATACAGATATAAATGAAGATTATATATGGGTAGGTCAATTAATATGATTCATTTTCATATGTGATACTAATAAGGCATACTAAGAAAGCGTACAGTGATTTCCCTGGGAATAACATGGCTTCTACTCTGGTTCAGTTCATTGGTTTACTAGGCTCATTTTTCCAGTTGGCTCTGACCCCTTGTGTCAGGGATTGTTGTTGAGCAACCAGACTAAGGTAAATGCATAATCACTTTTCCTTGTTCAGATGTCACACTTAAAAGTTAGAAATCATGAAAGTACATAATGTACCTAGTACACTGCTTGGCAGATAGGTAAACTGCAGCTATGTTTTATTCTTACATCCATTGTAGATGTCAATGAGTGATTCATATTCCCTTATCAGTGCTTCCTTGGATCACCTGGAGGAAGCATGGAGAGGCACACAACCAGAGGTTGAAAAACGCAGGCCTGGGTACTACTGATAGCAGCAAAGGGTCATTTTCTCCAGTTCTATTAGCAAATACGAGGTATGTTTTTGACAGTATCAATTCTTCCTCAGCATTTTTTCTTACAATCATTAGAGGGTAGGCCATGATGAAAAACAACACTCTGAAATTCTGAAATTAATTTCTGCCAACTTAAAGAGTATTTGACCTTACTGGTGCCGATTTCCAGAAAGAAGGACAAAGAAGGTGGATTTTTCTGTTTCTGAGGCCCGCTTTAAGCACCTGAGTCTCCTGAGGCTAGGTGGAAGATAAATGATGATGAGCCGAGTGCACACTGGAATGAATGTGTAGTCTTTAATTTTCCTATACAATTCTTCCTCCTATTGATTTCTGCCTGTTTTAGTCTCTCTCAATTATTGCCTTGTATCATCCTGTATGATGAAAAATGAAAAAAGAAGAGACAAGGGAGGAAGAAGAAAGGATGGAGGGAAAGAGAAAGAAAAGGAAAGAAGGGAGATTCAGTTTCTGAGAGTAACCTCATGCCTAACTCAAAACTCTCTCCACTGGAGCCTCCCTACAGCTCACCGCTTGAAAGCCAAATTTATTATTCTCAATTGCTTGTTGCTATTGCATCCTATGCTCACACTTGCCACAGTAACTCATAGCTCGTATCACAGTGTAAAATTTATTTTCTGTCAGGTGGATTTGAATGGAAACCCTAAAGGATAGGAATTAAACTTCTTTCCTTTGCTTCTCTGAGAAGGAAATATTTGAATACTTCCTTGTGTTCACTTCTTCCCTTCCTCTCATGGACATACATCAGAATCAGCATAGTTTGACTCATAAGATGCTAAATAGTCTCACCAGGTAGAGTCTGTACTGTAGGAAGACAAGACATGCTTTTCCTGCCTTCCCATGGGATCCACTCACCAAGCAAGTAAGCAGGCAAACTCACGATTTGCTCAAGGTTATGAATAGTTGTTTAACGAGTAATTCTTGGCAAGTTCTCTGTGAGCCTTACTTTTCTCTTCAGCAAAATAGGGCTATTAATGATTCTTAACACACAGGAAAAAAAAAACACGATGAAGGTATATCACTTAGGTATGGGACTTTGAAGTCTGGTTTTCTGTAAGATTTTAATAGTCAGCATTTGTTGTTATTATGTTTGATTGTTTCTGTTTGTAACAAGTACGTCAGAATATCACTATCCAAGTACAATAGGACTATCTCAGACTGTTCATAAATAGCACAATCAAACTTCCTTAGTTTAAAATTGAAAGACTGCAGTGATTAATCAGCTTTTGTTGGTTTATAAACATCGTAAGCAGAACTGAACACAGGGTCTGTTAATCCCAGACTGTTAATTCTAAAATACCTCACAAGTGACACAGAGGAAAGTTAAGTCTTTGTCGTGTGTCATGGTGCCATACTTTGTAAAAAAAAAAAATTAATAGTGACTACAAGGAGAAGTTAGGTATGTTTCTAATTTGCCACTGAATTTAGATATAACCTCAGTTAATGTTTTAAACTTTATTGACTCTGCAATCCTTTCTCCATGAAATGCAAGAATATATTAATGGGCTCAAGGAAGCTTACAACTGTTTGCAAATATGTATGTTCACCCAACTTTGTTCATATTTAATAAAACCTCTGTTCACATCATACAGATAGAATCGTTATAAAGGAATGGAGCTCACAAGAACTAATAGCAGAAAAGTGAAGGTAATTGCATTTCTTACAGTATCTTAGAGCATTGCATCAACCTCAGAGAGCAATTCATTGAAACTCATGTAAAATAAGATGAAAATAAGTATGAATCTTCCTCACTCTTTGTAAAGAAATAGTCGAATGGAGAAGCAAATAGTAAAAGAGAAAGGGAGATTTAATAAATTGGTGGCAAAGCCAGAAGGGATTCATGTACATAACCATTATCTACTGACAAAGAGAACCTGAATACAGGATATATGAGAGAGGAAATCAAAAAGGATCTTACTATTACCTAAATTACAGCACACAATCAAGACTGTCCATCACTCCTTTAGGAAAATGTGTAAACTATCAGTTCCAGAAAGCCATGTTTCTGTGTGTCATGAAAATACAGGAGAGATGGCCACTGCGATCATGGAGCACAGAGTTGAGCCCAACAAAATATGATCAGTCAGATATATAAAATCAAGCAGGAAGCAAAGTATTATACTCAGAGCTTTCTAAATGAATAAAACTAATACAATACACATATAATCATACATATACATATCTCATCAAGAACTAGAAGTAAAAGGTGAAATTCATCATGCCACTGTCAGACTTCCTTTATCTTACAAATTGTGGTAGAAAATCAGCATGAAGAGGGTGGTGTGAACCATCTTCAAAGCTCAATATTACTTCTTGATATCCCTCCATCACCCTATTCTGCTACTTCTCCACCTTTTCATTTGCACAAATAATTCATTCCTAGATGCATGAATAGATAATTTCTTTCAGGATTGTACATATTTAAGACAACATCTGTATTGGATAGAATTTGCTGGATATTAGCCTGTCAATATACTTTCTGCGAGCGTTTTGTTAATTAGCTTTCATAATAAGAATTTATTTTTGTAAATATTTTGTCAATTACTTATGTCTGTCATTAGGTTTTAAGCCACTTGAAAGTGGGAATATTTTTATGTTATTTATACTGTTTCCTAAGTTCTTTGAGTCAAACCTAGTAATTAAAATATTTTGTGAATAAATTCAAAAGTGAACAAATAAATCTGAAAACAAATAAAGGGGAAATACAATGTGAACTATTTCCATTAGAACTTGCAAGATGAAAAGTGATTTTTAACTACAAGGAAGAATTTAATGTGTATTAAAAAGAGTTATGACTTCCTGTTTCTATATCTCATCCCCCTGCGCTGTTGTTTTGTTTTTAAATGAGCGTTGACTTGCTATTATTTAATGCTCTGGTTTGAGGGTAACCAATACGCTTCCCTCCTCTTCACAATTGGTAGGTTCAAAGCCTTGCCCTGATTTTGAATCCCAACATTGCAGAAATAAATATATAAATGCAATTATCTTTTCTGATCACAAGGTGGATAGTGTGAGTGAAAAAGTTTGAGAAGGAACAGAGAGTTGGGGTAATTAAAGAGAAGCGGCCGCAGGATGGAGGAGGATTAACTGAGATAAAGGGGGAGTATAAAGAAACAATTCAGAAAGCAAGATATTCCCATCAGTGGAGTAGAGTATTGACTATCTTGTGGGTAACCTAGAGTCCCCACTCAACAGAACACAAGAAGAGGAAGCCAATCATCGTCTGGTCTCACAGATCTGACCAACAACTTGGGTCTAGGGAAGTGTTAGGTCCCAATAGGGAAAATATTTCTCATAGCTAGCTAAGCTGAAAGCAGCAAGTTGGTTTTAAACAACCCTGTTAATATCCATAGACAAAAGAGTTCCAGCTGTAATTACAAACACGTCTCCTTACAGGGACCAGTAGTGAATACAAAATCTTGTGGCTGTCTAGAATGCTGAAAATAAGGAATGTGTGTGGGCCAAGTACTGAACATGTTATGCACACAGCATCACCTAAGACCTCAGTTACATTGTGGAATACAGTAGGTATGGATTCAAGACCCTGAAGATAAGGTGAAGGGCTAGGAAGCAACTGATATCATTCCTCCTATGGACTGTAGTCACTGTCACTGGGTCAGGAAATGAGCAATCAGTCAAAATGGAAGGAGCAGCTCATCAGTGTAAACCTCTGAGCCGCACTTGTCAGCAGAAACTGGGAGAGGAGATAATCACTGCCTACAGTTGCTTACCCTCTGCTGTGTCTACCAGGCACCAACAAAGAGCTCCAAACACTTCGTAACAGAGGTGGCCTCAGCTAGTCTCTGTGGATCATAAAGAAAAACAAATAGACATGAATTGAAAAAATATTTGTGGGGATGAGAGAAGGTGGGTAGAGGCAGTAGGGAAGTGAGGGTTGAGAGTGATCAGTATGCAAGCTGTACATATGTGAAATTGTAAAAAAAAAATAAAGTTAAAATATTTTGAATTCTTTCAGAATCTGTAGTCCCCTTAACAGCATGGGAATAAGAAAGAGGAGACAAATGGATTTGCAGTTTAGTCCTTCTCTTTTCCAATGTCACAAGCCCCACAATGCTTTTGCATTGAATGATGATACACCACCTCCTACAAGTAATCCTTTGAAGAATTACCACCATGAACAGATATAAATTTGGCTTAAATTATCATCCCACAGAAAGCCAATATAATTGAGCTCCCATATTAGAGAAAAGAGAGAGGGATGATTAAAGGGCATTGCGTCTAATCTGCAGGAATCTAACTAATGAAGCCCTTGCCTCCTGTTTCCCTGGTGGGACAGGAGGAGAGAGAGGTCTACTGAATTTTTCTCCAGTACACTTTTAGATAGAAGATCAGGTTAAGTTACCATGAATCTTAAGTGACTTTAAACAGCACACCTTGGTGAGGTGCATCAGAGGTAGAAATCTAGGCCAGCCACACTAACGTGCACTCTTTGTATCACAGCCCTTTGGGTATATGCAGAGAAGCCAAAGTAAAGACAAATTCTTGTCAGAATTAAGGACTGGTAGCACGATAAACTCTATAAGTATAATGTTAACGTGAAATGTATAATTCAAGTTTGAAAGTTTGTATCAGAATTGGAAAATAGTAACTACACAAATTTCTACAGGATTAAAATATTTTATTCCACTAGCTTCTAGAAATATCTTTGTGTTGCAGCAAAAGAAACATAATTCAGTTCTCAGCTATAGGAAAAGTTTTGTATTATTGATGTTCACTTTGTTTTTTTGTTTGTTTGTTTTTCCTCCCTCCAAAACTAAACCCAGGTCATTTCAGCTGATCCACAGTAGATAAAAAGTGTGCAGGAAATTGCTAGGAGATATGATCAACATTCAAAAGGAAAGAATAAAATTCCACTGCAGGAGAATGGAAGAGGCTGAGTTTGAAGATGGTGTGTTGCTGCTAGAGTTGCAGACATTATAATCTTAAATATTTTATGCCAAAGTAGAGACTTTCTGGTCCTGATTAATGACCATTAATTTAGAGGAAAGGATGACCTTCTTCCCCCAACATGATTTTAATGCTTTATTGTTTACTGTTCTAAACAATTCATATGTAGATAATATTCCATGTAGATAACATAACATTATCACTCATTTTTATAACAAGAAGCCAAATATGCCTAGAGGTCAATAATTTGTTTCACTAAATAGCAAACTATACAGCTGAGATATGAACTCAAGCAGTCAGGCAGGAAAGACCAGGACTTCATAATAGCACTTCACAACCCATCTATAAAAGGGATATATTGCATTCATTGTACATATATTATTATATTATGACATATATATATAACTGTTACTACTATGAATAATCAATGGAATGAACTGTCAGAAATCTGTCATTAATAGAAATGAGATCAAGTTGTCAAATATGCCTTACAGATGGAAGGATTTGATAAAATCCATGTAAGATAACCTAGAATTTTATCTTCTCTTGTTTATTGGTGATGAATAAATTTTTAATAGTTAAAAAAAGGTAAAAAGATGATATGTTGGACATTTTTGTGATTCCAATGCTACAAAGGCTGCAGCAGAATCATAATAAATTCAAGACTAACTCTGTATCCTGGACTACATAGTTAGAGCCTGTCTAGAAGCGGTGTTTGCCTGACTGAGGGTAGGTGAGCAGTAAACAGCTGACCTAGAACTTGTGAGGGCCTTAGTCTATCTCCAGCACCTCACAAAAGAAGAGGTAAAAGCCATCACTCATTATGCAAATCCCCTGAACAAAATCAGTAGAGTGGAAGAAATCACAGAGCTGTACAGCATGTTTAATTCCTAACTTTTAAATCATTGAACATTAGCCCTACGACAGCTTTTGAAAGTGACATGTATTCGTACCATTTTCACCTTCCAGACAAGAAATACAGCTTATGATAATTATCTTATCTCCAGTGCTCAAGTGCTGGATGGGAAACTTAACTGGAAGAGAAACTTTGAATACGAAGAAAAGATAACAAGGAAAAAAAAAACAGACGACTTGTCAAGCTATGGTGTTTATTGACTCTCTCTGTTTTCATTTACACTTCCTCTGGTTTTCAGGATACCCAGAATACATGGGTATCTTACAGCAGTTAACACTAAGCACCAACTTATGATCATACTTTTCTAAACATCAGTTAGTATTCACATTAAATAAACATCATCAGAATAAGCAAGGTTGTGTGGCCAAGCCACGTGGTTACTGTAAGCTAATCAAGTGTGGAACTATGGACTCAAGGCTTTTCAACTTCTGTGATACTCAAGGTGACTTTTTTTTCTGAGTGCATTTTAAAGGTTATACATTTCAGTATGTAAGGTAATGCCTTTGTACTCATTTTGTGCTGAATACCCTAGTAATTTGTAAATGTCCAATAGTTCCTTATCAGTCAAAGAGTGGTTGGCTGACCTGAATCATCTGACATCCACAGCAGTGCTGGTAGGATGAGGGATTACACAGATGTGGCTCCTGGGCAGGAGATGAACCTGTCTCCACATAAATACATTTGAATGGTAGAAACTTGGCAACCTTAGGTATGCCTTTTACATTGATATTGGTAGAATCACCACAGCTGTTTACACATGTCTAGATTGATCAAATTATTTACATTAAATATATACAATTACTTTTCTATAAATTATGCCTCATTAAAATCCTAATGAGTGCTAAGGTTTGATATTGACTCTTTTGGATAAATAACTAGGAGATTAGTATTTCTAATGTCAACTTTTAGAGAAACTTTTATAGTGTTCACATATAGTGTTTCATGCTGTGCACTCACATTAATGCACACACACTAGTGAAATGCAAATCAAACCTACACTCAGATATCACTCCACACTTGTTAGACTGGCTAGTATCAAAACACAATTATACTGAGGATGTGAAGGAACCAAATTTTCTTGATTTTCTATTATGACCCATGTAATGTTTTAAAATTTCCTTGGCTTTTTAGAAATGTTCATTCTTTTAGGACAAATTTTGAAAATGATTCTTGTCAGTCTAGTCCCCTTCTTTCTCTCATGCCACTTGTAGGTCTAAGGTCTCCGAACATTGAAGCTCTTATTTTGATCTTTTCAGTTTCATTTTATGTCATAAAATGTAGAACTCAATTGCCAGGTTTTCTAGTCATCAAAGAGAAGCCAGCTCATTTTGTTTTGTTACTGAGAAAATGTCAAACATAATTCTCAGTTTTATTCCTGAAATCTATTTTTTCATGGTTAATTTCTAAATTTTTATTTTTATTTACCTTTTGTAACCTATATGCTTTTCTGAGTTGCTTAGATTTGTAAGCTGTTGTCATGTTTTGCTTTGGGATGCTTTTGGCAGCATATGGTCAAATTATCTCCATATGAAGCTCCACTTGAGGTATTTGATTTAGTCCTGCATGGATTACCATTCACTATAGCTCGTTTACTCCTTTCAGTTATGCTAATTTAGACTGACCTATAAGAGGTATCAAGTGTCCTTTTGTCTTCTGGGTCACTTCCAAGCCTTTCTAATGGGCTTTCATTTCAGTTAATTTTTTTTCAATGAAAACATGACAGTGTGTTTCTCTTTAAGTTTTCCTTTTTTGTTTTGTTTTTGTTTTATTTTTTTCTCTCAAACACTCTGTATTTGTACCCACCCCTACATTATGCCTCTAAAGCTCACTTAGCAGATGTAGAGCTTTTGTTATTGATTTGGGTACATATCAGCCTACTTACATTGATTTTCTAGGAAATGGCTTTTGATTTTGTCTTGTAGTTTTATGCCTCAGGGGTTGTTGTATCATTTTAAATATATGGCCAAATATATTTACTACAGTCATAGAATATAAACCAAATATACTGTGAAGCAAAGACTGAATTAGAGGAGAGGAATATTACTTTCTTCAGTGATGATGTGCCACGTCCTGTACCAGGCTGCTGCCTAAAGAGTCCAGCGTCCATTTCTGATCAGGAGCACATCTAAGCAGTGCTACCTGGAACTTAGTTGTTTTAGGTTAATATCTGGTTTTGAAAAAGAAAATGATGATGAGCTCCAGTTACCTCTACAGCAGGAATATGAGGTTAAAGCACTAAAGAATAAATAGAGTGAACATTAATGTTGGAAAGGTTTCATTGTAAAAACACTCACCCACCTGTATTCCATGGAAAGTTCTATGATTTTTTTGACTCATCAAAAATAAACTATAGGCTAGGGTCAGAGTGAAGGGGAGGAGGACCTCCCCTATCAGTGGACTTGAGGAAGGGGATGGGAGGAGAGGGAGGGGGCTACAGCTGGGATACAAAGTGAATAAGCTGCAATAAACTTAAAAAATGAAACTTAGGAGGGATCCAAGATGGCTGCCACGAGAGGACACTGTGTCTGAGGAGTAGGACAGCAGGAACAACTCAGCAACCAGGAGACAGAACTCTGGGACCTAAAACACCAGCATTTGTGATTGCCAGGTGAGCGGAACTCCTACAGTGAGGAAATCAAGTGGAAAAATCCTAGGGACACCAAGTTATTCCCCGAAAAAAACTCCAGGTGACCGGTGGCACACAGCCCTGATCTGAACAAGCAGCCACACTGGGCTCCAACAGCCGCCATACCAGATTGGGTCACACAGTCTCTGGGCCAGACTGAGAAGGCCCAGGGTACCGTTTCGACTGGATGGCATCCAGCTGGCATACACCTCTCGGCTCCACCAGCAACCACCTCAGTCCCTGTGTGTGTCCACCAGACAGACTGAGAGGGCCTAGGGTACCGTTTCTGACCAGCCTGCATCTAGCAGGTGCATACTGCTCAGCAATGCCTGCAACCACTCCAGACCCTGTGTATGTCCATGGGCCAGTCTGAGAAGGCCCCAGATTCCATTCCCCAGACAGGGCTGCATCTGGCAGGCACACTCCCCATGGAGACACTAGCCACCACCCTGGACTGGGACACACAGCATCAGGTCCAGACTGAGGTGCCCCCAAATAACATCTTAGACTGTAGTGCACAGCCCCTGGCCGGGAAGGAGGCTCCAAGTCTCCAGTCCAGAGGAGAGCACTTAGCAGCAAGCCCAGGTCGAAGCATGGAGCCTCCTTACCAGAGCGGCGCCCCCAGCTGACATCTCAAATCAGGACAAGCAGCCTCTGGCACAGAGTGAGGAGCCATACCTCCAGACCAGAGGGGTGACCAGCCTGCAGTGCTCACAGCTTCTAGCAGAGAGCACAAAGCCAGGCACACAGATCCCACAACAGAGTTCAACTGAGGCAACAACACACATTATCAAACCACTGGAACTCTCTGATCTTCTTAAAGAATACTCCTGACACAAGAGATTGACAGTTCCAGTCTGAAGTTCAGCCTTAAAGCACAAACAGCTCCTTGATTATTCATAAACAAATGCCCAGAAGTCAACATAAGAACTGACCCAACAAAAATCAGGACACCATGACCCCACCAGAAACACCCAAAAGCAATGGAGATTTTAATTCTGCAGAGACACAGGAAAATTATGTTAAAGCTATGATTATGCAGATATTAGAGGAACGAAAAGAGAGAAAAAAGAGAAAATGAACAAGGCCCTCAAAGAAATTCAGAAGAATTTAACTGACCACATACAGGAACAATTAAAGATATACAGAGAGGAAACAACCAAAATAGGAGACACAGTCAATCAGATGAAGGAAACAATACAAACCATGAAAACAGAATTAGAATCTATAAAGAAGACAAAACGAAGAAGAACCTGGAACTGGAGAACTTAGAGAAAAGATCAGGAACCACGAAGGTAAGCATCACCAATAGAATACAAGAGATGGAAGAGAGAATCTCGGGAGCTGAGGATACGCTGGCTGAAATGGATT
>CM053762.1:60918991-60945150 GCA_028658305.1 Pachyuromys duprasi | reverse complement strand
ACACACACACACACACACACACATATACCTATTCACACTCCACTTAGGCAAGAAATTAAGTCCTATCAATCTTGTTTTCACCATAGTTTATACTTATCATTAATGAAATACACTCTTGAATTTTATTAAAATAGTACATGAAAAAGACAGGAGACATAAGTTCACACTACCACTGTCATTATTAATTGTAACTAGTTGTGTCATTCCGAGTGAATGTTTAAGAATCCAAATTTTTAAAAAAGCAATTGCTAATGTAGTTCATACCAAAAACAAGTTTCAATTAATCACAAACTAGGGTGGAAACATGTCTGGGTTTTCTACAAGTAGGATCACAAAAATAGAACTTTTTTTGTTTGTCTCCTCACTCCCCTCAAAAAAACCCAGTGTGATTTGAAGATTTTGTTTACCTAACCCAAAGGCCAGCGAAAAGCAAAGGTGCTCCAGTCATTTTTCCAATATTTGTATATTGGCTTTTTGAGTTATTCATTTATTTAGAATGTATCCTTGATCCTTTGTGTAATTTAAAGCTCTTTCATTAGAGAAACACGTGACAATCCATTACTTAGTCCCAAATATTTTAAAGATTTTTTTAATGTATATATTTTCTAGTTTTGGTTGTATTCCTCTCCCTACATGATCCCTCCAGTAACATCAACAATAATCCAATTAAAATTGAGGCACACATTTAAACAAATAATTCTCAACAGAGGGATTTCAAATGGCTCAGAAGCACTTAAAGAAATGTTTAACAACCTTAGCCATCAAGGAAACGCAAATCAAAATGATTCTGAAGTTCTATTTTTTATCTGTCAGGTTGGCTAGGATCAAAACCACGAGTGACAGCTCATACTGGCGAGATTGTGGGGACATTTTTCCATTGTTAGTGGGAGTGTAACTTGCATAGCCTGTTTGGAACGCTTTATGTCAGTTTCTCAGAATGTTGGAAATCGATCTACCTCAAGTCCCAGTTATACCACTCTCAGGCATATATCCCAGAAAGCATTCCATCCTGTAACACAGGCACTTGCTCAACTATTTTTATAGCAGCTTTATTAGTAATAGTCAGAAAATGGAAACAACCTAGATGTCTCTCAGCTGAAGAATGAATACAGAAAATGTGGCACATTTACACAATGGAGTACGACTCAGATGTTAAAAACAATGGCATCCTGAAATTTGCAGGAACATGGAGGGAATGTGACAAAAGTCATCCTGAGTGAGGTAACCCAGACCCGGAAAGACAAATATGGTGTGTACTTACTCCCAGTGTATATTAACTGTAAATTAAAGGACAATCATTTTGCAATCCACAGACCCAGTGAGGCTACGTAACAAGGAAGTCTCAAGGGAGAATGGAACTCATTGGGAAGGGAAAATAGAATAGGTGTTGTAGGTGGACTGAGGACAGGTGAGGATGGGAACAGGAGGACTTACCTATTCTTTTTGTAATTTTTCTTCATTATTATTTATTATAATTTATTCACTTTGTATCCCACTTAGCCCCTCCCTCATCTCCTCCCAGTCCTGTCCTGTCCCCCCTGCTATGTCCCACCCCTAGTCCACTGATAGAGGAAATTGCATTGAAAGGATCTCAATAGCTTTTAAAGTGATGATTTAAGAAAAAAAAACTTAGATAATTTCCTCTAAATAGGTTAGAGATGTGAATGAATGAATCATGTATTGCAAATCACAGGAAGCAATTTCTTTCATTGAGTTCTTCTGACAGTATTTCATGTCATTACAGATGGAGCAAAGCTTTCTTTTGGAAATAAGACTTTCAGTCTAGATATGGTGCAAAGATGACACCTTGTAGCAGCTTTGATTATCTTTAGAACTCTCTACTCTGTAGAAGTTCTTTTGATTCAAATGTCTCGCTTCTGTGTATAGAAACTCGGTAAAGTTTGCAATGACCTACAGCAAATGTGCTCCAGTTTTAATCTCCCTAATGTGGTTGGCTTTTGCCCAGTGGACAGCCATCATGCAAACATCTAAGCAATATCCATTCCCTTCTCATTTTTTTTAAATATTAGAGAAGTATTTGCTCCCCCCATTTCTCCAGCCACAAAGGTTTGAGACAACTGTAAACTGTATACAATGACTTGGAATATATAAATTATTAACATAAATCAAATATTGATATAGTTGATTATAGTTGACTGTATTTTAATGTTTAAGTTAGTACAATGACATAAATGTGCTTATATTTATGAAAGAAATCCATTAAGATCAATAAAATGTACATATAGTCATGTTACTGGATAAATTTTATATGAATACAGATAATACATATATACATATATGTATGTAACAATTAACTAAGAAACAGCCTGTTGCTTTAAAAAAAGAGTAAGGGGGTTTGGGAGGGTTTGGAGAGAAGAAAGGAAAGGTGGATAAATGTGCATATAGTATAACACTTTTTCTTTTCTAACTTTGGCACAAGGGTGTTCTATGTAGTTAAACAAGCGTCCAAGCCACCAACGCCAGTTACTGGAAATTTGACAGGGAACTCCAACACATATCATTCAAGGGAACTAGCTCTACCTTCGGTTTGTTTTGAAATATTTTAAAAGATATTATATAAAGGAATTCACTCTTACACTTGAATTAAAAGACAGTAGGAAAAAAATGTCTTCCCCTCAAGTTAAAACAAAAGTTATGGATGTAATAGTATTCCCTGTTCCTCGACAAACTGCTCCTTCTGCTTGATTTAGTTAACTCTGAGAGCTGAAAAAAATAGCGTCTGTGAAGAAGTTAATTTTTACAAAGAAGAAATTATCAATGCGAAGTTACCACTTTATTTTGAGGCTTCAAGATTATGAGATGAATATTGCAATATTCCTTCTTTAAACTTAGTTCAGGTATTATTCTGTGCTGAAGCTCATCATGAGGGCTACTCTTGTCTTCCCATATAGAATATGTCTCAGAAGACAGCCACTGGAAGATGCCAAAATGTAGAAGACTTAAAATAGCAAACATTTGTTACCTCACACTTCTGAAATCACCATGTTGGTAAACCCTTCCTTCCCTATTCCCACCCTTTGGTGGAAGCCTCCATCCTACTTTTCTTGTTTTGCAAATGCATCTGTCTTTGTCCTCATTTGGTGTTCTCAATGCTCATCTATCTTTACTCTAAAAAAAAAAAAATTAGCCATATTAGATTAAGGCCTGCCCTGATAACCCCACTTCACCTTTTTTAAAGTCAAAAGTCTTTCTTCCATGAAAGCTTTTAATCTACCATAGCATCTTACTGTGAAAGACAGTACCCTTGACCTTTCTAAGTCATCTGTGTCTTATCTCATATTGTGGATCATGCTAACTCAATATTGATTTTGTTGAGTATTGATTTGTGGCAGTGAAAGTGTGTATCAGTTTAACATAGATTGTAAATTTCCTCTGAACAAATTGATAATAAGTTTAAGGGATACTCTGGTATGTAATAAAAGCCACTGATTAATGAGAAAATCAGTCTTGGATAAAGAATCAGGCAATCTGGGCTTTGGTCCCATCTTTAGCAATTAATTAATTTGCAGACTTGGTAACCTTGTTTCTTCATCAATCATAAGACATAGTATCTCTCTTTGATATCTTACTTGGCTATTGTTAATAGACGAGGTATAGTGGATTTTAAACTTGTTTAGTTCCACAGTTTCCCTGGAATTGGATTTTATCTGGTCCTCTATATCAAGGTACTACTTAGGAAACTGTAGAGGTGTAGCAGAGGGCAGTATATTATTTTTTTCCTAGCCACTTGATTGTCTTCTGTTGGCTCTCTGTAACCACATTCAAGTTTTTCTGGGTTTGTTCTCGAAGGTCTCCTTCATGATTATGTTTTGTGTTTGATGCTGATGCACCTACTTTTAAGAAGATCCAGCAATGCTTTGTGGTTCTATCCCACTTTGTCCCATAGCAGCTCACAAGGAAAAACTCTGTTGGAAGTGAACACAAGAACACAGCTTTCTTTTGTCAGTGTTCAACAGTCTGAGGTATTTAGACCCTAAAGAGTCTCCAGTTATCACACAGAAAATAAAATAACAGTTTGTTTGATTTTTTCCATTTAATTAATGTATTTTGCACCCCCAAACTGGTTTCACCCTAGAGCATTTCTATAATAAAATACTTGAGCATGGACTTAACACTGGAGGCTCCTTTGGGAACTGTGATCTAAGTGCACCTGTTGCTATGTGGATTTTTGAGTTGAACCCTTCAGTGAGAAGCTGCTAAAGAAAAACGTATTACTTGTGAGGTCTGGGGTCGTGATAGCCATTGGCTTGCTGTGACTTTGCTGGGGCTTTTATTTCTTTAAAAGCGGAGTAAAAGTAGATGGACAGTTTCTCTGGCATTATGGAACATCTACAGTTATGAAAGCATCATAGTTGAGTGGCTGAGAAAAGGAGTAATCTAAACAATTAGCAATTCAAGATAATAGAGAAAATACACTGATTTACAGGGAACCATTTAAACCTCTCTCTTCCAGCAGCCAGAGAACAGATAGTGACCACAACGACTGACTGTGCTTAATCATTTGAAGACTGTTCCAGTGTTTGATTGTGAGTCTCAGCATCTGTTTTGAGGGACTGTTGGGTTGAGGCCAACTCCAATAGACTCCTTTCTGGAAGCTTGACTGAGTACCATTCATAGTCTCAGAGACTGTCACTCTCGCATAGGGTGGGTCTTTCATTGGACCAGGCATTAGTTGGGCATTCCCTCAATCTATGTGCTATTGGCTCTATCATTATCGTTGCATGTCTTGTAGGCAGGGTACAGTTTGGATCACAGTTTTTGATCCAAAACCATAAGGTGCTTTGGTGCTTCCCTCCCACGGCTAGGAGACTTACCTAGTTAGAAGGTGTCCTCTTTGGTCTCTATGGCCTCTGCTACTAGGAGTCTCTACTTAAGTCCTCCTCATATCCTCACAGGATCCTATGCTGACTTAGGTCTCTAGCTTGTCAAAGAGATGCCCCCATCCTCCATTTCTCTTTCCTGTACAGACCTTCTGTTGTCTCACCTCCTTTTCTCCCTTAGTCTGATCTCCACCCTCTTTGCTCTCTGCACTCCCTCCCCTACATTGTTCCTTCTCTTTGAGCACTACCACTGTCTATTCTATTTATTCTTCCCAGTGAGATTTATGCATCCTCCCTTGTATGCTCCTTGTTACTTGTCCTGTGGAAAAGTGGGAGGATAAAGAAAAGGACCTGGAGATGACAAGAGTTCCACAAGACCAACAAAGCCAACTAACTGGGGCCAGAGGTGCTTGCTGAAGCATCAGCCAAGGACTATGCATGGAATGGACCTAGACCTTCCTACAAAATGTAGCCAATGGGGAGCTTAGGCTTCATGTGGGTCCTCAATAAGCAAAGTGGGGGCTACATCTGACACTGGCTTTTCTGCCAACTTTTTGATCACTTCCTCCTGGTAAGACGGCCTTTCTAGACCATAGGGGAAGAAGACATGCTCAGTCCTTCAGTCCTAAGGCAACTTGAGGAGCTGGGGTAGATGGGAAGGAGGGCTCCCCTTTCTGAGGAATAGGCAAGGGGGGAAGGAGAAGGGAACATGGGTGGAACTGAGAGGTGAGGTAGGATGGGGCTACAACCAGGATGTAAAGTGAATTAAAAAATGAATAAATTTAAAATTTCATTGAAAAGTGGAACCAGAGTGAAGGCAGAATTCACTGACTTCGTAAGTCTGCTTTTTCAAAATCCAGGCCTTGACACAGGAAGGGAATAGTTGGTTGGTTTTCCTTGTGAATATCCATTCTTTGATTCTCCAGGAGTTTTGGACTTAGAGAGCAGCCTGTTTCTGTTTGTCTATTCTTATCCCTCCTAGTAGATATAATACATATGATAACACCAGGATTCCATCCACTCTCAGTCCACCAATAATAATAACAATAGCAATAATAGTAATAATGCCTGCCTTGCCTAGAGTCCACAGCAAAGCCAGTGCTTGGAAGACAGGGTACGCTAAACAGAGACAAAACAAACTTGTGCAATGAGACAGCAAGTTCCATGGGTATGTTCATGAAGGCATATCTCTTAACTGAGAGAACTAAGAGCTGTAAGAGGATGTGTGGCTAAGAATCACTAGGTGAAACAAATTGCAGAGAGTTCAGAGATGGTTTTATATACAAATATGTGTGTGTGTGTGTGTGTGTGTGTTTTGCTAATTTTACTAGGACCATTGCCCTCATATGCTGTCCTCGGTTATTCTATAGCTTACTCTGAGGGTGCTTTTGCCTGAAGCAATATTTAAATTGTTAGCTTAGGTAAGGCAGATTGCCTCCACAGCCTGGGCAGTTATCAAGGAAGTTTAAGACTTCCAAGGAATATATTGTTTGCCTCCCCATTATAAGATGAATTCTGCCTGCGAAGGCTTTCACATGTGACCCAAGACATTGGTTCTTCCTGGGGTCTGCTAGCTAACACTACAAATTTAGTAGATGTGATATCAAATGTCTGCTCATTTCATTTCTGCAGAGAATCCTGGCAGATAAAGCTTTTTCTAATACAGAAAGGATATCTGGTTCAAATAATAGAGTCCTGACTTAGGCCTGTGCCAATCATTTCACTGTTTTATAAATGTCTGCTTGCAATGCTGTGAAGCTGAGTGCATTTGAAAGATGTTGTATCATGACAAACGCAGAGATGAGAGGAGTCACAACATTGTTTGGGACCGTGATAAGAGAAGATCACAGAAGGGCAATAGATATTGACTTGGAATCTAACTCAGTAATCACTTTTCTATTTCCCAAATATATAGTCACAATAGACACCATTAAAAATTGTCAGACCATGAGAATGATTGACATTTTATTGTTAGAGGTTTTATTACTCTCCCAATCCTGAAAACAGTACTTGTTGCTGCCATATTAAATCACAACCAGGAGAACAAAAAGGTAGAGATTTGTGCCATCTTCAAAAGCCTAAAGAGGATGGAATTTGTAATCCATGATAGTTCACCTTAATTAATATCTTTAGCTCTCAAAACCAAGCCAATCATAGCTAATGTAATAGACTACCTCAGAATTTACTAACACCTTCCATGTAGTTTAACTTTCTTCTTTTCCCCCTGAGAACTGAGCAAGCTAATCATAGATACATAAATTTAGCTATTGGATTTGCCAGGTCAAGGTATCAGAAGAGGGTCATATTCATCTGTGATTGAAAAAATAATATTAACTTTAAGAGATGTGATCTTTTTCTATTATATTACATATAGTCTAGTCTGAAAGGATCTGCATTCCCAAATGTACTTATGGTGATCAGCCTTGTCATGAATCTTAGACCTGGCAAACATCTCAAGTGCCTGTTTTCTTGGTACTCTGCTAGGACACATGTACTTCAGATGGGACTATGTCATTTCATATTAAAGTACTTTTTAGATCTCAAAGAGTTTGGGATAGGAAGAGACTTTCTAATAAAGCGTAAAATAGGGCATTGTGTGTG
Organism: Pachyuromys duprasi; assembly: GCA_028658305.1. Taxonomy (NCBI): domain Eukaryota; kingdom Metazoa; phylum Chordata; class Mammalia; order Rodentia; family Muridae; genus Pachyuromys; species Pachyuromys duprasi. The sequence goes on along the minus strand of CM053762.1, from coordinate 60,937,708 downwards.
TATTTTTTTTAATCAGTAAAAGGAAAGTAATAAACACAGGAATTTTGCTGTCTTGCTTGTGCATTAATATATTTACATTTTGCTTAAGACCAGAAAAAGGAAGTTCTCTGCTTCAGGAATAGGCTGAACTAAAATCATCTCTGATATTACTTAGTAGATATGGCAGTTTATCTACACTATTATACCGGGTAGATAAAGACAAGATATTGTATAGGAAGGCAGATACAAAGAGAAATGCCCATTCCTAGAATCTTGAAGAATAGCCATGGCTTCTGCAGAAGAAATTGTTTCCCTTTAAATATCACTCCCAGACTAGTGGACTATGATAGAGACTGAGTAACTGATTACATTATAGTGTGTGAATATATAACATGTACTGTCCATCAAGAATGGAGAGCTCCCATGATTCAAATAGTATGATCAGACAGGGCTAGGCCTATTTATTGAGAATTACCTTTCAGCAGAATAAAGTGCTATAAGGAAGCTGAATGAACAGGGGTCCTCAGCTCACAAACAATCCTCTATTGTCACATGTGGCTCCTGGGAAAACCTCTACAGAAATCTGAGAGAGAAGAAAAATGTACTCCTGTTTCGTTCACAAGTGAATTGTGTCAATTGTTGTAAGGTGACAATAGATTAATGGCACACAGCTTCTTAGCCATGGGCACAGTGAACTCATCTCATAGGTAAAGCCAAAGACAATGTGTTTGCTAGAGAAAGATGTTTACCCAGGGAATCTTAGAAGTGGTGTAGAGTCATTTTTCTGTCCTGAGGCTATTGTATCCATGAAATTCTAGCCAGTGCTGGAAAGAAAAGGAAGCAAAAGACTGTGGGGGTTTAGCCTTCATTAAAATATAGTAATTTGCACCTGATGAGTCATTTCTTGTGTAATTAGAGACCAGGGGCACTACTAAAGGCTTGTGAGATTTAGGGGTAGTGATAGCTATTAATCAACCTTTACAGTTCTGTTTCCCTTGCCAACCAGTCAGTAATATTGAACCTAGGTATAAAGTAATTCCAGTTGTAGACTCACTGGAATAAGACAGCATAGATTTTAATACTCATTTTAATAATCATTTATCTAGTCAATGCTTTTCCTTTGCGTACAGTTAGAAAAACAAACAATAAGCAGCTTGATTTTACTTTGTTCAACAGGATTAATTAATTAAAATATATATCACTTTCAAACTCCATGAAAACTTAATCAAGCGATGAACTTTTAAAAAAATATGGAGATGACACTTTCTAGTGCACTATCTAGTTCTTTTGTTTCTGGGACATTTTGGACATCTTTTCATCATTTGGTCTGATTATTGTTAACTGCAGGTTCCCAATAAAGCATTCTTTGTGGATATACAGTTGGTAAGACTGTTAGCTAATGAACTAGCTGTGACTAGAAGAGAGTAGACTGAGAATATTCTAGGATCTGCCTTGTTATTTTAGCATCTGTTCATCCATGTCTAATTGTCTTACTATCTTATTTCTGGCTTTCAAATTTCATGTAAATTTCCCAGTTGGTCATTTTAAAGAAAAATAAAGCTTAGAAGAGTTTCAGGGAATTCAGTTATTTTTCAAAGACTGGATGTCATAACACACTATAGTGCACTGATATTCTTCCTTTGATATGTCCCATTAACTCATAGGAGAGGTTTGTTAATGCTGTACCCAATAATTATGAAGTTTTCAGTTCTGTCGATCACTACTTAGATCAATCTCAAACTGTACTATTTAGTAAAGTGGAATTTATTATCTGCAGATTAAATTCATCAATATGGTGGTGCTCATTATTTTAATTAAAATACACTTTATGAAATATTCTTTGCTGGATTTTTCTTACAAGAAAGGTTTTACTATGTAGTCCAGGCTGGCCTGGAACACACAGGGACTTACCTGCCTTCGCCTCTCAAGTTCTGGGATTAAAGGTGTGCACCATCTTTCCTAGCTCCTTTGTTCGCTTAAAAGGTCACCTCAGATATTCAGCATAGTTGATAGTGGATGTACTAATGTGTAATTACTTCTTATATAATCAGATATCTCCATAAATATGGTAAGAAACTCTGTTTGTGACTCTGCATCAGTAGGTAGTAATATTTGTCTTTCAAACCTGGTCACATATGTCAGGATTTTAGTGATCCCTTTTCTGCTTTGTGAAATCTCCTTCTGAGAATTCAGCCCTTTAGCTCTCATCTCGTCCCGTTGTGCTCAGACCTTATTACTAGAAGAGAAATTTAAGTTACACAAGGGGAATGGATTCAGAAAATATAAAAGAAGACATTGTCCTCTCTATGGTCATTCATATTTCTGAGTGTGTGTGTAACAATACACAATAGTAAGCCCTGTAACACAATAATTAACTTCAAATAAGAGAGAAACTCAGAAGATAGAATATTATTAATTATAAAACTCTCAACCAAGTAATAACTAGAGAATTTCTTTATATAATAAGATCAAACAAATAAAAAATTACTATTGTTTCCTCCTATGATTGAAAACAAGAAGCAGAGATGACTAATGTCATTTCTTTTATTCAGTATGTTGTTGTTAAGAAGGCAGAGAAATCAAAGTAAAAGACTTTAAAGTATTAAATAGTTACTATGTGTATAATAATTATGTAATTAACAATTCCAAAATAAGTTACACACAAATTTATGATTAATTAATATTTTTACGTTTTTAGAGTAAAATGCCAATGAAAATTCAATTTTATATTTATTGCTTCTCAAGAAATAAAAAGAAAAATATGATATGAAAAAAACCATGTATTTGTAACACCAAAACATAATAATGGAATAAGCCTAAGGATGAAATAAATGCAATATTTTTATTCTGAGAAGATCTAATCAGGGCTGGTTGCATTGTATTCCTCTGTACAAACTGATTAATTTTATTGATTGACAAATGTTCACCAGAGCACTATAATGTTCACCAGAGCACTACTGGTAATAAACAAGTATTTATGCAAAGTGGCCCAAAATCTCATCAGCAGTTTAACACATCACAGTGAAAAACTTAAAATCAAGGAGAATGAGTGACTATTATTAAGGAAAAGAATATTGAATTCCTGGGTACACAGTATGCTGACCCAAAGAAGCCAAGAGCAAAAGGGTGCACAGTATGGAGTGTGAGTTCACACAATTCACATGTGGTCAGCACTAACTCAGTACCATGGACAGAGATGAAGGAGGTCAGATAACTCTAATACAGTGATGGATAGACTAGGCTAGGAGAGGACAGAGGTGCTAAGAACTGTCTGTTTCTTCACCTGCATGTCCCTTGTGTGGGCAAACTGAACTGCAGAAATCCACAAACTTTGTTTTGTTCTGTGCCCATATTACATGTGTAATTTATATCCCACAGAGTATGGAGACCCAAGAAAAAGTGAACCATCCTGCTAAGCTCTAAGGATAAATCAATCTTTTGTGAGATAAATTCGGTGCTTGCTGTATCCTATTACCTGGCTTTTCCTGGATGTAAAACTATATCATGACAGGGCAGCTGCAGTCAGTTACTGGAATGCTGATAGAGTGGATATGGTTTCACGTTCATGGGGTGAGCCTTCATGATGACATCAAGTCTGCTCGGAGACAAATGTTCAAGTGGCCAAGGAGCAACACACTTAGATCTTTCTTTTTCCTTCTGTCAAAAATCAAAATAATAGAATGCTGCTCTGTATTTTTGTCCACAGTATATATTATAACCAGGAGCTGAATCTGCCATCTGCTGTTCTCTTGCTCTGAGGTGGATCATCCTCATATTTCTTCTGATTGTTGCCCTCATTTATACTTTCCAAAACAGATGACACCCACAAATGAGAAAAGAACGGCTATTGTTCCCTTCAAAGGATCAGGGTAGTGTCTATATGGAAATAGTTCTTGTATAAGGATTCACGGCTAATGAATCCTCCGGGCTGTAAGCAGCCACACTTCACCTCCCACCCTAAGCAAAGCCACTGGCCTTTTCCATTATGGTTCTATTGAATAGGAATCTTAATTGTCATGAAACAACAATAAATATATAAATCAGAGTTAGTCAGACTAACTTAGATTCTAACTCTGTAAATTGGTATAGCTCCACAAACACACCCACAAACATTTTGACGTGAAAATTTAGAGACCCAGAGCCTTTTTTTTCTATTTATTTTTGTTTTAAATTACGTGGGGGTAGGTGTCTATATGTGGGTTATTGCATGATCATGCAGTACCTGCAGGGGGCAAAAACAGTTGTGAGCCCCTGGAGACAGAGATAATAGAGTGCTGTGAGCTTCCCAGCAAGGGGACAATGCTAGGAAGCAAATTCAGTTCCTCTGCAACAGTAGGTGAAGCTCTGAACCATGGAAGCATCTTTTCAGCCCCAAGTCCTGGCGTCTTAATCAAATGCTCACCAAAGTTTGACTTTGCTATTTATCCAAACTGAGTCTTGAACTTAATACCTGAAAAGGGGTGATCATAAATTAGATCCCAGGCACTCTACGCTTCCTATCTTCCTTTGAAATTTCTGATAAAAGAATTTCACCTTTAGAGCAGTGTTTTTATTTTCAAATGACATACTTGTGAGAAGATAATAAAACCAGTGATGTTGAACTATGCCCCATATGTCTAATAGGTACTTGATGCAAGAGTGAGGATATTATTGTTACAATCTTTTGCAGGTTTTCTGACTTCCACTTATTTGTGATAGATGTTCTTAAAGATACAAGAGGGCCATATATATATATGTGTTCCACACAATTTCTTAGTTTTAGGGAAAGTTCCTTTGGTTTCCGTTAGCATGACAAAGACTATAAAAGTGGCAGATGTTATTCACTTCATTATCTTGTGAGCACTACTGTCCCCTTTCTCTGCTTGCAGGGGTGGTTTATTAACTAACACAGTGACCTGAATAGCCGTCTATTTCTCCATGTTTCACATTAATAAATTTCCCTCAGGTTAGCGCTTCCCCCAAAATGTGTTCAGTTTGGTACAGCAATTCCACCAAAATCTGTGATTAAACAAATCTGAAAAATCTGTGTTCTATATTTACCATGTTTACATATGGAGAGTAACAATGAGTATTCTAAAGGCTCTGAAAAATCCAATAGTATAGAACCATGATCATTTCATGCACTTGAATTCATAACAGTTTCATTTTTTGAGGGAATCCTGTATTCTCAATTAGCAACCATTAGTAGGAAGCCTCAGATGAAATGATCTAATTGACCTTTTGGAGTAAGGCCTAAACATGACCTAAACTGAATATTATCCAAGATCATTTAAAATGTATATTTCAATGTTGATACTGAATGTCAGTCTCTAGACATATTAAAAATATGGGAAAGTGGGCTTGATGCCAATGTTTCTGATCTAAATTCAGTTTTGTAGTGGCCATTGTGTGGGCTAAAGCAAAATCATAATTTCTCTGAGTCTTCAGTTAAGCCACTTTCTTTAAGAAGATGCTGCAGAAAAATATAAGAACAAAGAAATGAATGGGCTAGGCCTGCAAATTCAAAGCTTCTCCTGCCAAAAATGAAGTTGAATGAAAAGCTGCGTTGGATGCTATGACAAGTGCAAGAAACTCACACATGATCAGTGATTTTTAAAATAATATTAGAAAGGTTCTTTTTAAATTTAAATTACAAAATTTCAGAGGAGAAAAAAAAGAAAGAAAGCCCTGGAGCTTTCAAGTATGATAGTTCTAGCTGGCTAGAGATGCCCTTTGCTGAGGAAGAGCCATCATTTCTTAAAAGAAACACAAGATTTAAAACACAGCCAGTAGTTCTGAGCGCTCAATTTAAAGCATTTCAGAACTTCTTTGGGCCACTGTATAGTCTCGCCATGTCTTTAAGTAAATCCATATACACAGTGCCTAAAGTGGGGGTTCCAAGTTCTACAACACTCCATAGAGCTGACAGCTTGAATATGCTATCCTTTAGTAGGAAAATGAATTCTCATATGATCTCCATGTATTTCTATAGAAAATTCTGCTTAGATTAAAAAAAAATCGAGCTACAAATCCTATCTAGCAAGGATATTGTCCTGGCTAACTGACACTTTCCTAATTCTGCCGCACCACCCAGAGTAGAGCTCGGATAGGTGAAAACAACACACATCTCAGAAAACTCTCCCTGATACAGGACTGCAAGAGTGTTTGAAGTAACTAAGATTCAAATGGTCATATTGCCTAGTTAATGATCCTCGTGTCCTAGAAACAATGGCTTATAAAAACAAAACAAAACCAAAGCAAAACCAACTGATACTTTTTCTTCTTTGTTCTTCAAACCATCCTTTCTTCAGTCTCTCTCAGCTGTGGCCAGGCTCTAGAAAGACTACCCATAAGTCCCTGCTACTGCAGAAGCTGTAGCTTCATCGCCTCATGTACCCCATACTCAACGTAACTTTACTAATGCCTTTAAAGAACAAGAGCTGGTCTTGGACTTAGTTTTATCTTAGTAGTTGAGAGGGAGGTTTTTCTTGAAGTCTAATTTACTTAAGAGTGTTATTATTGTTATTATTATTGTTATTACTCATTTTTGAAAGAGTTTTATGTGTAAGTCACACATTCATAGAACTCACTATGTATTCCATACCCAGGTAGCATTGAAATTGTGGTTATTTTCCTGTCGCAGCATCTCTAGTACTAAGATTACAGAATTTAGGTTCAGAGAGTTACGTTGCCTAGGTTGAGTTACAAATATCTGTATCATGTGTTTAAATTAACATCCCTCTATACATTCTATAGAATAAGTGCATGGATAAATTATAAATTAAAATATGACAAAATACCAATTTTATTACTTTCAGATAAAATAGTTAATATTGAATATCCAACTATATTAATAAATATTTTCCAGAAAAATCTATCTATATATCTAATGGTCTAACATGCTTATTTGGGATGAGAAGCGTTACAAGCAGGAAATTTTATTTTAATTCATTATGAGCTCTAGGATCTTCAATGATATGGACAAGAGAATGTGATTGTTCTCAAAGAGAGACACAGAGAGAGGGTAGAAGAAGGGAGAAGAGGAGAGAGGAAGAGAGGGAGGGAGGGAGAGGAGGCCATCTATCGATTTTTCAAAGTTCCTGATTTATCCAGGCTCTCAAGTGACTAAAGAATGTCCACTACACTGGTGAAGATAATCCTTCTCACCTATTCTTTTGAGTCAAAGGCTCATCTGTTCCAGGAACACTTTCAGGAGCACACCCAGAGAAAACTTTTAGCCAGCTGTCAGGAATTCTTTCAGCCCCAACAAGTTGACATGAAGATTAACTGTAACACCATCATTTAAACATTTGTAATAAATTCTATCAATTCACAAATGTTTGACACAGAGATTTAGATTGGAACTACCTGCATAGGGCTTCCTCATACTCAGAAGTACCATTATGCTGATCTTGCTGTTTTGATTGTCATATATATATTTTGTATCATGTTGGCTACTTGTGTACACACAAAAAGCATTTCAGGCTTTCAAATGTTGTGTATTTGCTCTTTTGTACTTTTTAATATTACGATGTGTTTTGCTTTTATTTAATTATGCCTTTTACATCTCGATCCTAGCCCCTCCCTTTTCTCCTCTTGGTTCCACTCTTTCCCTCTTGCCCCATCCCTGTCTCCTAGCACTCAAAAAGGGGGAGTCTCCTTCCTTACCCCAGACTATCAAGTCTCTTCAGAACAACCTGCATCCTCTTTCTATGTGGCTTGGCAAGGCTACCTCACCTGGGGGAGGTGATCAAAGAACAGGCAAAAAGTTAATGTCAGACATTTTCCTTTAATTAAAGGGATCATCCCTTATAATTTTTTGTAAGCAACTATGTCATGACTGCTAGATGAGGGCACAGAGGTATGGCTTCCAAGCCTAGAGTTTAAGATGACTTTGGAAAGCAATGCTCACTGAGCATCTCCATACAGGATTTGCCAGCCTCTTCCTTCTGTTTGCATCATACTAGAACATCTTTTCTACCAAGTCCTATCTAATTAATTCCTTCACAGGTATTGATTCCAACAGTAATTCCAAACAAATGTTCTGTGTGGCATGAATGACTCAGAAGCTGTTTCCCAGGGAAGCTTTGATAGAGCTTTTCTTCTTCAGCTGTTTCACTGCTAAGTTAAATTCCATTGCAAAACCAGAACAATGTGATAATATACTATTGAAAGGAATTGAGATCACCTCACATAATTTAATACTACTGCATATTCTTATAGCTATCTTTTTCGTGTGCATATTAAATCTTCCTCTATACCAATTGTTCTGGTTAGTTTTTTACAACTTGATATACAGTAGAGTCACTTGGAAAGAAAGAACCTTATTTGAGGAGCTGATTCTATCAGGTTGAACAACGGGCATGTCTTGGGAGCATTTTCATGTACTAATTGATGATAGGGGGTGGTGCACACTGCTCAGGCTGTCCTAGATTGTATAAGAAAGGTAGTTGAACCTAAGCCTGGAAACTAACCAGTAAGCAGCATTCCTTCATGGTCTCTGATTCAGTTCCTGCTTCCAGTGTTCTACTTGTCCTCCTTCCCTGACTTTCCTTGATGATGGACCCAAACTTATAAATTAAATTGCTCAAGCATATTCAGAAGGACAAACACAATAGACACCAGAAGCAAGAGAAGACAGGGAACGAGACAGGAGCCTACCACAGATGGCCTCTGAAAGACTCTATTGATTGAGGTATCAAAGCAGAGGCTGAGACTCATAGCCAAAGGGGAATCTTATGAAAGAAGTGGGAGATAGAAAGACCTGGAGAGGACAGGAGCTCCAAAAGGAGACAAACAGAGCTAAAATAACAAACAAACAAACAAATAAAAAAACCCTGAGCTCTGGGGACAATGAAGAGAATGATAGGCAAATCAAGGAAAATGCATGAAGAGAACCTGAAACCCTACCTCATGTAGCCCATAGACTCAGTATCCATGTGGGTCCCATAGTAAGGAAAGAGGGGGCCTTCTCTGGCATGGACTCAGTGGCAGGCTCTCTGATCACCTCCTGCTGGGGAGTACAGCCTTGCCAGGCCATATAGGAAGACAATGCAAGCAGTCCTGATGAGACCTGATAGGCTAAGGTCAGAGGGAAGGGGAAGAGGACCTCCCCTATCAGTGGACTAAGGGAGGGACATAGAAGGAGAAAAGGGAAAGAGGGTGGGGTTGGCAGGAGTTGAGGGAGGGGGCCACAGCTGGGATACAAATTGAATAAACTGTAATACATGTTAATAATAAAAATATTAAAAATTATTTTCAAAGGCCTTTTAAATTTTTTTATTAATTACACTTTATTCACTTTGTACCCCCTATAAACCCCTCTCTTCACCCCTCCCAATTCCTTCCTTCCTCCCCCTTCTCCAGGCAAGCCCCTCCCCAAGTCCACTGATAGGGGAGGTCTTCCTTTCCTTCCTTCTGATCCTAGTCTTTTAGGTATCATCAGAAGTGGCTGCATTGTCTTCCTCTGTATCCTGGTAAGGCTGCTCCCATCTCAGGGTGAGATGATCAAAGAGCAGGCCAATCAGTTCATGTCAGAGACATTCCCTGTTCCCATTACTATGGAACCCACTTGGACACTGAACTGCCATGGGCTATATCTATGCAGGGGTTCTAGGTTATCTCCATGCATGGTACTTGGTTGGAATAACAGTCTCCATGGGACCCCTGTGCTCAGATAGTTTTGGTTCTGTTGCTCTCCTTGTGGAGTTCCTTTCCTCTCCAGATCTTACTATTTCCCACTTCTTTCATAAGATTCTCTGCACTCTGCCCAAAGGTTGGCCATAAGTCTCAGCATCTACTTTGATAGTCTGCAGGGCAGAGCCTTTCAGAGGCCCTCTGTGGCAGGCTCCTGACTTGTTCCCTGTTTTCTTCTTCTTCTGATGTCCATCCTCTTTGCCTTTCCAGATGGGGATTGAGCATTTTAGCAAGAGTCCTGCCTCTTGATTAGTTTCTTTAGTTGTACAGATTTTAGCAGATTTATCTTATATGTCTATATGTGTGAGTATATATCATGTGTGTCTTTCTGCTTCTGGGATAGCTCACTCAGGATGATCTTTTCCGGTTCCCACCATTTACCTGCAGATTTCATGATTTCCTTGTTTTTTTATTGCTGAGCAATATTCCATTGTGTAGATGTACCACAATTTCTGTATCCCTTCCTGACTTGAAGGGCATCTGGGTTGTTTCCAGCTCCTGGCTTTTAGAAATAAAGCTGCTACAAACATGGTTGCGTAAATGTCCTTATTGTGTACTTGAGCATATTTTGGATATATGCCTAGGAGTGGTATAGCTGGATCTTGAGGAAGCACTATTCCTAGTTATCTGAGGAAGCGCCAGATTGATTTCCAGAGTGGTTGAACAAGTTTACATTCCCACCAGCAGTGGAGGAGGGTTCCTCTTTCTCCATAACCTCTCCAGCGTGTGTTGTCACTTGAGTTTTTGATCTTAGCCATTCTGATGGGTGTAAGGTGAAATCTCAGCGTTGTTTTGATTTGCATTTCCCTGATGACTAATGATGTTGAACATTTTTCAAAGGCCTTTTTTCATAATGCTGTTTTTTGTCATCATGTCTTTCACAGCAACAGAATAAGCTAGCACACCAACTTTATATAAGACTGTGAAATAACTTTCCTCCTCCTCCCCACCAGGAAATGCCCTCATTCCCACTAACCCACCTCACCACTTCAAGGCACACCAGGACTAAATAATTCTTTTCCCTAGTAGCCTGGCAAGGCAGCTCTACCAGGAAAAAGTGATCGAAAAACATGCAATGGAGTCCATGTCAGAAATACCTCCCTACCGTTTACTAGGGGACCAACAAGTAAACCAAGTTGGTCATTGGGTATATATGTGTAGGGGGCCTAGATCAAGTCCATGCATGGTCCTTTGTTTGTGCTTCAGTCTCTGCAGGTCCTCCTAAGTCCAGACTAGTCTGCCCTGTTGGTCTTATGAAGCTCCTGTGCCCTTGGGTCCTTCTATCCTTCCCCCAACTTTCCCACAAGACACCCTGCATTCTATCTAGTCTTTGGCTGTGAATCTCTGTATCTGTATTGATCATTTGCTGAGTTGGCTCTTTCTCACAGTTGGGTCTCAGGTCGGACCAGGGATTGGTTGAGTATTCCCTTCATCTCTGCTCTATCTTTATCCCTGTACATCTGGTAGGCAGGTTAAATTTTGGTTTCATTAGGAGTCCTGTCTCATTTGGTGAGAGGTCTCTTCAGTCTCCATGATTCCTTGTACTAGGGATCTTAGCTGGAGTTCCCCCATCTCCTTCCTGAAGCCTACTCTGTTGTAGGTCTCCAGCTTGTTTCAGAAATGCCCCTACCCACAGCATCTCTTCTCTCTGCAAGCCCTCTGCCCTCCTGCCCCCACTTTCCCTACATCTTCTCCCACCCTTGTTAACCCACCCTTGCTCCCTCCATACCCACTCACCTATCCTGTTCTACCTCTTTACACTCTTCTGTTTTCTATTTTATTTCTTCTTCTGAGTGAAATTCAAGCATGTTCCTTTGGGCCCTCCTTCTTTGCTTTTTTGTATTGTAGAACGGGTATCCTGTACTATATAATCTAATCTAAAAAAATGGAGTACAGAGCTGAACAAAGAATTTTCAACAGAAGAATTTAGCATGGCCGTGAGGCACTTAAAGAAATGCTCAGTATCCTTAGTCATCAAAGAACTACATGTCAAAACAACTCTGAGATTCCATCCTACACCTTTCAGAATGGCTAAGATCAAAAACTCAAGTGACAGCACATGCTGGCAAGGATATTGAGAAAGGGAACACTCCTCCACTGCTGGTGGGAGTGCAAACTCATACAATCACTTTGGAAATCAATCTGGTGCCTTCTCAGAAATTTGGGAATAGTTCTACCTTGAGACGCAGGCCTAACACCACTCGGCATATACCCAGAAGATGCGTCACCATACAATAAGTATTTTCTTCCTTATCAGGCTTCCCTGACTACAGCACCTTGGGAATCTCTAGGTGTCTATGAAAGGAACAGGAATCTGTCCATCCTTGATCTAGCGGTGTTCCTATTCCTTCATTACAGTTTAATGCCCTGAAGTCACTAGGGTTCTCAGTGGCCTAGTTCTTAACTATTAACTCTTTAGGGTGCTCTCATTCTCTTTTGAGTTCCAAACACACTTGGATTTTGCCTTTAAGACTAAATGAATGACTGTTTATCTGAATGTTATCAGTTAACAGGACTTTGAGATCCATTTCACACGTTTTTTTTTTCTTCCTGTATTCTGACGCCCTTAATATCCTGTTACATTGTACTGTGGGCTCTAGTGAGTAGACAATAACATCACAGTGATAATTCTATGTTCTGTGAAGCAGTGAGTTTTGGCTTAGTAACACTTATCGTCAATGTGTTAATATCCTTTGATATGTATTAATGTTCAGGATACAGTTTATTAAAACAATTTGAACTTTGGTGTAGTCATAGCATACTTATGAATGAAACTTATGTTAACTGATCATTTCAGGATTTATTGCTTTAACTCGCCTTTTCTAAGTCAGAAATGACATTTTTTGATAATCCTATTTTTATAACTAACAGTTAATTTTGTGTTCAGACTCTTGTATCAATCAATAATCCTCTCAAATAAGGAATGCCTTCCTTGAGCATTTGGAAAGTATTGTATCTTGTTTCCATTATACTGTGTTTATTGTGGCCTTTTTCAAAGAAAGAATTTAACTTTTTTGAAATTTAAATCACAATCATGTCAATTAAGCAAGCTACTTTTAAATAAATGACATTAGAGAGATCGAAGGGGTATTTACTTTGTCTGACTTTGTCACTCAAGGAGAGTGAAGGCATAACTGAAACCACTGACCTCTTTGATGTCCTACTCATTTCAATATTAATGTCTGGCATTCATTCTGCTGAACTCTTTTGTGACATACAGCAAGAGTTACAGTGTTTACCTTTTCATTATGTGGGTGGTCAAGACTACTCTTATTTCATTTATATCTGCCCTCTTTCTGCCTAGCATCTCTCTGCAGAGTCACAAGAGGCTTCATGACTCTGCATTACGTCTTTGTTATGTAATAGAGAAATCCTTGAGGACCAATAAAGATTTTAGTACTGTACAAAATAAAATGAAAAAAAATCCTGTTTGTAATTTTCTTTATCTTAAATTTTAGAAATATTTATATAGCATCAAGGTATACATGTATTTTATGTGGAAATAATTGGACAAATAAATTATGGAAAGACAAAAACCATTACAAGTCGTTAACCGTATGTAGCTAGGACACAGAATAAAAAGAAACTTCTCGATTTTTTCCAGTGCTAAGAAAAGATTTGCTTGGATATCAACCAAAGTTAACTCATTGGTTGAGACTGTAGTAGTGGTTACTGTGGTTGAATAAAAGCCATCCCCAGTTTTGCTTTAAATATATGGTCCTGGAGAAGTTATCCTTGGCCTTAAATTATTGGGTTTGCTTTGTACATGAAAACACAATAAAGGACAGGTTTAGGATTAGAGATAATATATGAAAACAATATAGTTTCTTGGCTCATGAAATGTACATGTAAATGAAAACAATTAAAGGGAATCATGTAGATTAAATTATTCCAATTCCTCCTATGTGTATTCTAATTGTATTCTTGAGAACAATGGAGGGCCCAGAAGCCTTCATTTTTAATGCTCAGTCATGGAAGATGGTGTTGGTGGAAAAGCCATTTCTCAGCTTCAGGAAGTGTGATCAGTTGACAGGAAAGTTAAGAGTGGAATGTGCAGACTCTTGGAATATCAAGGAGAATCCTCACAAGCAGTTGTCACTAAATCCAGTGCTTGAATTGACAGTGCAGAATACACTGTCCAATCTCCCTTTCTTCAATGGAGTTTACTCTTCTGAAATCAAGAGCAGATCTAAGACACTAAGAACTTTCTTCTTATAGTGATACAGCTTCCCAAGGGGTAATATGATATGTTTAACTTTCAGATATTTTTGCACGTGTGTGTGTGTGTGCGTGCGTGCCTGTGTGTGTATGTTTGTGTAAACATAAAAATCAGGTCACTTGCTGTCCTCAGAACCTTTGCACTTACATGGTCTTCTTTTTTGTTTTTCTCTTTTCTTTCTGACTTCACTTCCTAATAAAAATCTTCTGTGCCTTCACAGTTGCACTATGGGTTCCACCTGTGGCTTCCTGTTTTAGTGGAAAGTCAAGATACCTCAAGCCAGGCATGAATTCAGAGAAAAATCATTAGGGACAGTGATTTTTGAATGACAAGGCAGTGTTTCTCTCACACTGGGGATGAAACACTCATTTCTCACCTTGCCTGCCCCTGCTGTCATTTCTCTGAGACACAATTCTCAGCCCAGGAAGGAAGATGCTGTTTTGAGAACTCAGACTGCTCTCTTCCTCAGATTTCTAACCTTGCACTCAGTTCAGGGCAGACGGAAATCCTGAAAATTTCTATTTGCTTAGTAGGGTCTCCGCCTTTGTTGACTTTCTCTTCAACTGAGCCTCCACTCCCAGCTACTTAGAGAACAAGGCTGCCTGAGAACCCAAGTATTTTGTTTCAAACTGTGACTCCTTTAATGTTACTTTCTGATTAGTCTTTCTTTAAGGAACATTGGATTTGGATTGAGAATATGGGACTAGATTTTAGCTTTGTCTTTCACTTGCTGTATGACCTTGAGACAGGGACTCAATTTCTTTGAGTCTGAATTTTCTTATTGTTGAAACAGAGGTAGGCAGCTTTTTTATAGGCTAGCTCACCAATAATAATTACGTATATAAAGTGTCAGATATTCAAGAGATACATCCTAAAGAAACCAAAATTAATATCCTGTCACTCTTCTACTCAAAAAATATAGCTCCTTGTTAATAATAACTTTATTGTCTATCTTCTTACGCAAGTTCCTGAAATGAAGATTTGCGTATCATTTCTCTGTCTCATATTTCCTTGCATGCATGTCGCTCTTTACTGGCTAGTTATGGTTCCTTAGTTTCCAGTCATACTGTGCCACCCCGACCCTCCTTGCTTTGACTGACCTTTTCCATTAGGATTTACCTTCCAATTGAGCTATTGACATGGGATTTGACATGGTCATATCATCTAATTTTCACATGTGTATGACAGATCTCTAATTTAACCATGAAATGCATTTATTTGTTCTTCAGTAAATAATTTTTAGATTTCTGCTTTAGACGTTCATTAAGGAATCCAGGGGTGAGTAAACTGAGCACAGTTCTTGCTTTTTAGTAAGGTATAACCCGGTGTGTGTGTGGGGGGGAGGTGGAACAAAGTAAATGATTTAGAGAAAGTTGCTAATCTTGATAGAAAAATCCAGCTTGCCTATTAGTGAGAGATAGAATCTATCAGATCATTTCAGTTAAAGTCTAAATGTAGAGGAGACTGTGATTACCTAAAACTGACTTAAAGGAATGCCAAATCAGACCATGATTTTCTGTCTTCACAATTGATACCCATGTATAGTCGTACATTTTTGGTTATGTTATTGGGTTCTTGTATCTACCACCCTTTTAAGCCCAAATCCCTTCTAACCCCCCATCACTAGATAGGAGATAAAGAAGGTTAGAGGGAAAAATGGGGCATAGACCTCTTTAGACTACTTCCTGCATAAGGTTCCTAAGGATAAGTCCAATATTTACTGACAGATTATCAAGCATTCCAGCAAACCAGCAATAGCAAATGCAGTAGCTCAGCAGCAGGAGGAACCAGCAGCAGTAGGGACAGCAGCAGAGAGAGCAGCAGCAGCCATTGGCCCTCTCAGGACTGCTCCAGTTATAACCCCTCCAGAGTTCAAAATGAAGCTATCTGCAGCTGGCAACAATCACACGCCTCCTGAAGCATAAGACAATCAGAGTTAACTGTGGACAACCTGAAGCAGCCCCATATCCTACACCAGAGATCAAAACAAAAACATATTCACATAATATACCTGGGCTTAAAAGAAAACAATTCTCACTGCATCCACGGGCTAACTCACTATCTTGCATAGAAGAGAAATTTAATGAAGAGTCATAGGAAGAAACAAGACTCAAATTGGTTTTCTCATTGGCTTCTTATGAGAAAGGCCAAGTTGCATTTCTGGTCCTCATCCTGGAGAGTGACTTAAGGAAACTGTACAGAAAATTCAAATTAATCACATTCTAGATTCTCTGTATCTATGCTTAATTCAGCTATGCATTAGTAACTTATGCTTCCCCAGAACATGTGTAACATGTGTATATATATATGGTCTTACCTTTCTTTGTTTGTAGATCTAACCTTCTACTTACTAATTATTGATTGAAGATGAAAGTTATTCCTTCGAAAAAGAAAACGGCAGTGATCACTCTTCTGACTCTTTTAGAGTTAAGATGAGGAGGTAACAGAGAGTCTGCCAATCAATTGCTTTTGTGTGATATTTGAGTCCATAATCAGTGAGATACAAAAGATGAACAGAACTATATAGAAGCCACTTTGATAGGACAGTATCATATGAAGGGTTCAGAAGCAATGTCACGCTCTTGACCACATGTTTTTACTCTTCTAGTTGTGTCATGTAAGGACAAATTGTTAGAATTTTTAAAAAATATAGTGATTTACTTAATATCACTACTACATCTATTTTCTGATCAAATTAGGCAGAGTTAGAGTCTTCTAATTATATAAAAGAAATCTGACTGATTATCCTCATGAAAATCACAATGATGAGAGATTGGAATAGGCGATTACAAAGTAATACGAATTCAGAATGTATTAATTAAAACTTATTAAGAAATGCTCTGTATTTTCTGACTCAAAAGTCCCTGAGTCTACTTGTGTTAGATTCCCAACATTTTATAAGAAGTAATAGTTCTTAGGATAGTCACTCTTGACCTAAAGAATAGTTTCTACTTTTTGTAAACCTTTGCCTCATATGAGTTTTGCATTTTCTTAGGTGTGAAAATACAGGGAAATACCACGTATGATCAAATTGTTTGTGACAGAATTGCCATGCTACGTAATTAGAGAATTCACCATGATTATAGAAATTGCCCTGTCTAGGTGGTGTGGTGGTACACAGCTTTAATACTAGCACTTGGGAGGCAGAGGTCTATAGAGCTTATACACAGCCAGTATTTTACAGAGACAATTTGTCTAAAAATATAACAGTAATGAAAATCAAACAAGCAAATAGATAAATGAAGTGAAGAAATCACCTAGTCAAAGCCCAGTTCCTGATTTTTTTTTTACTGTGTAGCATAAGTTGTACATTTGACTAGCCATAATAACCAAAATATTTATCTTTTATAAAGGAAACTTTCCTTCTGTGGAACGGCCTTAGCTTTAGTGTATTCTTGCTTATGCTAACCTATATTTGTGTATTTACTACTATCACAGAATATAAACTTATGCCTTTTCCCTCAATAATCAATAAATGTTTTGTCTCTTATTTTCCTACAGCCTTTTCCAGTCTATATTAAAATAATAGCACAATGCTGAACATTGAAAACAAAAGCACATTTTTCTTCTACCTAGGATGCAGAAAATTATCACTCCTACTTTAACAATATAAATATCTGAAAAACTAAACATTTCTATAAAAAACTTGAAGAGCATCAGACACAGAAAAATTCAGAGAAATTAGTTTTCAAGGAGGAACTACTTCATTCCAAGGTGAGAAAGCACTAGTGGCTGCTTTAAGCTTTAACTCCATTGCCCATTTTGCTATGATACATGGAGGCATCCACAGTTTATTTATTTATTTAAAAAATTTTAAGTTTCATTTTTTTAAATGTAATTTATTTATTTTTATATCAGTCACAGGTTAGGTACTTTGCATCCCAGGCGTAGCCCCCTTCCTCAATCCCTCCCACTCTCCCCATGCCTCCCTCATCTCCTCCCCGCCCCCTCCAAGTCCACCAACAGGGGAGAACATACTCCCCTTCCATCGGACCCCAGATCATCTTGTCTCCTCAGGGCTGGCTGCAATGTCCTCCCCTGGGATCTAGCCAGGCTGTTATTCCCTGGCATGTATGGGGGAGGGTCAAAGAGCCAGCCATCGAGTTCATGTCTGAAACCGTCTCTGTTCCCCTAACTAGGGTCTTCAGTTGGATACCAAGCTACTATGGGCCTCTTCTGAGTGGGGGTTCTAGGACATACACATACATGGTCCTTGGTTGGAGAAACTGTTTCATATAAGACCCCTGAGCCCTGCTCAGTTTGGTCTTTGTGGAGCTCTTGTTCTCCCCAAGTCTTACTAACTTCCCCTATTTTTATTATTATTTCCCGCCCTCTGCCGAAGGCTTGGTTGTGAGTCTTAATGTCTGCTATATTGATTCTTTCAGAGGACCTCTTTGGCATGCTCCTGTCCTGTTGCTTGTTTTATCCTCCATTCAATGTGCATCCCATTTGTTCATCTAAACGAGGATTGATCATACCAACCTGGGTCTTCCTTCTTGTATATCTTCCCTAGGTGTGTAGATTTCAGCATGACCTTCCTATCTTATAGGTCTATATAAGTGAGTATATACCATATGTTTCGTTCTGCTTTTGGGATACCTCACTTAGGATGATCGTTTCCAGGTCCCACCATTGGCCTGCGAATTTCATGATTTCCTCCTTTTTAATTGCTGAGTAGTATTCCATTATGTAAATGTACCATAATTTCTGTATCCATTCCTCAACTGAGGGACATCTGGGTTGTTTCCAGGTTCTGGCTATTACAAATAAAGCAGCCACGAACATAGTTGAGCAAATGTCCTTGTTGTGTACTTGAGCATCTTTTGGATATATGCCTAAGAGTG
>CM053762.1:60885021-60918491 GCA_028658305.1 Pachyuromys duprasi | reverse complement strand
GAGGTTGTAGAGAAAGAGGAACCCTCCTGCATTGCTGGTGGGAATGTAAACTTGTACAACCACTCTGGAAATCAATTTGGCGCTTTCTTAGACAATTAGGAATAGTGATTCCTCAAGACTCAGCTATACCACTCTTAGGCATATATCCAAAAAATGCTCAAGTATACAAGGACATTTGCTCAACTATGTTCGTGGCTGCTTTATTTGTAATAGCCAGAAACTGGAAACAACCCAGATGTCCCTCTTTTGAGGAATGGATACAGAAATTGTGGTACTTTTACACAATGGAGTACTATTCAGCAATTAAAAAGGAGGAAATCATGAAATTCGCAGGCAAATGATGGGACCTGGAAACGATCATCTAAGTGAGTTTTCCCAAAAGCAGAAAGAAACATATGGTATATACTCACTTATATAGACCTATAGGATAGGAAGGTCATGCTGAAATCTACACACCTAGGGAGGTTATACAAGAAGGAGGACCCAGGTTAGTATGATCAATGCTCCTTTGGATGAACAAATGGGATGGACATTGAGTGCAGGAGAAAACAAGCAAGAGGAAAGGAGTATGCCAAGGAGGATCTCTGGGGGGATCAATGTAGTTATATATCAGAGCAGATATTAAGACTCCCGATCAAGCCTTTGGCAGAGGGTGAGAAGTGATGATTAGAAATGGGGGAGGTTGGTGAGACTTGGGGAGAACAAGAGCTCCACAAAGACCAAACTGAGCAGGGCACAGTTTGAGACGGTTTCTACAACCAAGGACCATGTGTGGATGGGCCTGGAACCCCCGCTCAGATGGGGCCTATGATAGCTCGGTGTTGGACTGAAGACCCTAGTGAGGGAAACAGGGACTGTTTCAGTCATGAACTTGGTAGCTAACTCTTTGACCCTCCCCCATACATGCCGGGGAGTGACAGACTGGCTAGATCCCAGTGGAGGACATTGCAGCCAGTCCTGAGGAGACAGGATGAGCTGGGGTTAGATGGAAGGGGAGGAGGTCCTCCCCAGTCGGTGGACTTGGAGGTGGCTGGGAGGAGATGAGGGAAGAAGGGGAGGGTGGGATGGAATGAAGGAGGAGGCTTAGCCTGGGATGCAAAGTACCTAACCTGTGATTGATATAAAAATAAATAAATTTAAAAAAAATACTTTACCTAAAAATAACATTTGTCAATTTTCAGGAAATTGAAGAATGCACAATACAACCAGGTATTTTTGCTATTGTTTCACATATATATTAGTATTAACATATCTTTCTAATAAATAAATTTAACTTTCCTTTCTGAAAAAAAAAGATGCATATATTACAGGACAGTAAAATCAGGTGAAGCAAATCTATACAAAAGCTTATCATTTATTTTTTTGTAAAGTATCTGAGTATCAAAGGATGAAATTTAAACTATGAAACAAATGGGAGCTCTGGGTAAGCATGTGTAGCTATTTATATGTGTGACAGAAAAGACAAAAGGGGGCATTAAATATTACTAAATGAAACAAACCATTAAAAGATATAAGTTGACCTGGAGAGGACAGGAGCTCCACAAGGAGAGCACAGATCCAAAATGTCTGGGCATAGGGGTGTTTTCTAAGACTGATACTCCAGCCAAGGACCACTCATGGAGATGGCCTGGAACTCCTGCACAGAGGTAGCCCATGCAGTTCAGTGTCCAAGTGGGTTCATAGTAATGGAGACAGGGACTGTCTCTGACATGAACTGATTGGCCTGTTCTTTGATCACATCCCCCTGAGGGGGAAGCAGCCTTATCGGGTCACAGAGGAAGACAATGTAGCCACTCCTGATAGACTAGAATCAGAGGGAAGGGGAGGAGGACCTCCTTTATCAGTGGACTGGGGGAGTGACATGGTGGAGAAAGGGGAGAAAGAGTGGGATTGGAATGGGAGGAGATAGGGAGCTAAAGGGGGGATACAAAGTGAATAAACTGTAATTAATAAAAATATTTAATGAAATAAAAAGCAAAAAAGAGATGTAAGTTTATAACATTTGTATATAAAATATATGAATTCCCAGTTTCATTTAAAAATAAAAAGCTTAGGAAACATAAAAGCCCAAAGCTCCTAACTAAATATTGAATATTTCAACACTCCCTCTCATATTTAAATAAGCTATCAAAATTAAAACCTATAAAGAAACTTTAGAGCCAAATTATGTATCATCAACTGGATTTAACAGATATACTTAAAATATTTTAACCAACACATAGGGAAAATATATTATTTCAGGACCACATAGTACTATCTCTAAAATTTGTCATAATTCAAAAGAAAGCCTAAACTAATACCAAAAAGTTAAGATAATTACTTGTATCCTCTTAGATCATGGCAAATCAACAATAAGGTAGACTGTAAAAACTAAAATATAAGTGGAAACTGAATGATACACTTTTGAAGGAACAGTGGATCATAAAAGAAATCAAAGTGGAAATTTCAAAATTGCTAGATTAAATGAAAATGAGAGTCCAACTACCAGAACTTTGGGACACACACACAAAAGGCATTCTTAAGAAGAAACTTCATACATATAATGCTCACATTGAAAAAAGTAAGATCTCAAATGAACAACCCGTTATACACATAAAGACTAAACAAAAACATGAAGCTAATTCCAAGACAAGAAACAGATAACAAGAAATAATGAATTTAGGGTACAATTTAACTAAATGGAGATTAAAGGACATCACACAGTACCAAAGAATTGATTGTTTGAAAGGTTGAAGGACAGGAGCTCTACAAGAAGAAAGAGAGAAAAAAATCTGGGCACAGGGATCTTTTCTGAGACTGATACTCCAACCAAGGACCCCTACAGAAATTTAGCCAAAGGCAGTTCAGTGTCCAAATGGCCTTCCTAGTAATGGGAACAGAAACTGTCTCTGACATGAACTCATGGCCTGCTCTTTGATCACCTCCCCCTGAGGAGGGAGCAGATATTACCAGGCCACAGAGGAAGGCAATGCAGCCAGTCCTGATGAGAGCTGATAAACTAGGAGTGGATGGAATGGGAGGAGGACCTCCCTATCAGTGGACTGAAGGAGGGGCATGGATAAAGAAGAAGGATAAAGGGTGGGATTGGGAGGGACAAGGAAGTGGGCTATAGTTGGGATACAAAGTGAATAAACTGTAATTAATAAATAAATAATTTTAAAAGGCAAAGGTTGAAGGACTGGCAAACCCTTATTCAAAAACCAACAAAAAGAAAAGAGCAAGAAGACTAACCAAATTTAATAAAACTAGAGTATCAGAGAAAGTTGTTACAACTGCCTCCAAAGAAAAACAGAATGTCCACCTGAAATACATTGAAAAGATGTATCTCAAAAAGCTTAAGAATCTAGAAGAAAATGACAAATTTATAAACGCATATGACCTACCAAAATGAAATCTGGAACCTAAGCAACTTAAACACAGATATAGGACACTGTATTGAGTTCAAATCTGCAATAAAAATATTCCTTAAAAAGCAAAGCCTAGAACCACCTGATTTCAATGCTGAATTCTTCCAAACTTTCAAATGAGACCTAATACCAACATTTTCCAAATAGTTCCACAGAGTAGAAATGAAAAGAAAACTCCTAAATTCATTTTACTAAGCCAAAACAGATTACCAAAACCAGAGAAAGACAACAATAAATAAATAAAATAAAGCAGTAAAAAAATAGATGCCAAGTGGGGAAGAACCTTGAGCTCATTGACACAGGAGACAACTTCCTCAACAGAACACCAACAGCACAGGCTCTAAGAGCAACAATGAATAAATTAACCTCATGAAACTGAAAAGCTTCTGTAAAGCGAAGGCCACTGTCATGAGAGCAAAAGGAGAGCCTAGGGATTGGGAAAAGATCTTCACCAATCTTATATTTGAGAGAGGGCTAATATCCAAAATATATAAAGAACGCAAGAAGTTAAACAGTAACAAATCAAGTAATCCAATTAAAAAATGGGGTACAGAGCTAAAAAGAGAACTCTCAATAGAGGAATATCGAATGGCAGAGAAACAAAGAAGACTTCAACATCCTTAGTCATCAGGGAAGTGCAAATCAAAACAACCCTGATATTTCATCTTGCACCCATCAGAATGATTAGGAACAAAAACTCAAGTGACAACACATATGAGAGAGGTTGTGTTCCCTCCTCCATTGTTGGTGGGAATGTAAACATGTACAACCACTTTGGAAATCAATCTGGCACTTTCTCAGACAATTAGGAATAGTGCTTCCTTAAGATCCAGCTATACCACTCCTAGGCACACATCCAAAATTTGCTCAAGTATGCAACAAGTATCCCCTAGCTATGCTGCCTTGTTACTCCCTGGTGGCAAGAGAAGATGTCTTAGTCTTGCTGTGACTTGAGATGCTAAGGTGGATTGGTACCAATTGGGAGCATCCCCTTCTGTGGGAGGAAGAAGAGAAGGGAATGGAAGAAGGGGAGCTTGGGGTGGGACTGGGAGGAGAGAAGGAGGAAGCTGGGATCAGGATGTAAAGTGGATAAATAAACTAACTAACTATATATGCATGTATAGATAGATAGATAGATAGATAGATAGATAGATAGATAGATAGATAGATAGATAGATAAACTAATAAATAAATGGAAAAAAAGCCTAATGCTTAGCTAAAGTAAATTAAATGACAAAAGGCCATAAAATAATTAAAGAAGAGAAGGAAGAAATCAAACTATAAGATTCTATATGCTTTATTAGAAAAGTTTTTGATGTATTTTAATGAAGTTGCAGGAGTTAAACGTAAAGAGAAGAGATCAGGGGAAATGAGTTCAAAACAAAGTGTCTAGAAAGAAACCCAAACCAACTGACATAGCTCCACAATAAATTCAAGACTTTGAAAAGGGAAACCGAAGAAAATAGCAGATAACAAACATTTCATGTTCCTGTGTTTCCAAAATTAATGTTTTGAAAATGGCTACATTACTGAAAGCAATCTGCTAACTAAATATCTTTCCCGTCAAAATCCCAATGACATTCATCACTGCACTGGTGACGCCTACCAAGAATTCACATGGAAACACAAGTGGCACGATAGACAAATGAACCCTAAGGAGAAAGTGCAGCCTGCAGGCTATTTCCAGTTTTCTATAGTCTCTTTATCCTTCACTTTGCTTCACAGAAGATACCATTAGTTTTCCATCTCAGACACTGTGGTTTTCGTTCCTAGATATCTGACTGGGATTTTGTGTCATTTTTGACTGCACTTAACATGAAATCTCTAGCTTCTTGAAATTGTGAAGTGTTCTTCAAGTATCCCAATAATTATGTAACAGTCATTGTCACTCTTACAATGGTTCTATATGACAAGCCTCATACAAGTACCCACTACTGACTGTTTTACCCATGTTTCACGTTGTTTTAGTCCATCTTTTCATAATTACTGATTTTTAGGTTATATGAAATACTCAGCAAATTTTACTTCTCATAGGTGAGATATTTATAAGAGACAAATAACACAAGCTACTGAATACTCCACTGCAGTTTATTGAGTCATTGGCATTTTATGGAATATTGTCATGCTAACAAGAATAAATTTGGTTTGCAAGCCTCTAGAAAATATTTTGTTCAATGACAAAATTAACTGCATACATATGCATATGTTTGTAGTATATATATTATATATAGCATGTATTATACAATATGTATGTGTGTGTGTAGATAACTTTGTCATTGAACAAAGTATTTTCTAGAAGCTCGCAGACCAGATTTATTGTTGTGTTCTATGGCATAGGGGCTTCTTAGCCAGAAAGGCATTGATGCGTGGGGGAAAGCATCATATTGCAAATATAAGACACGACTTTCTCAGAAGAGAGGAAATGGAGAGTTAAAATGCTTTTATTTTTAGATCTTATTTTCAACATTGAAAAATTTAAGTTTAACTATAAATACATTATTGTTTTAGGTCCAGTGTGTCCTTATATTCCAAATTCCTGGACACTTTTGCATGAGGTAGTTTCAAACATTGTTTTCTCAGTGATCTTTGAAATTGAAGGGAATTATTGAGTGTTCTTGGGAAGGTCATCTGATTGATCACAAAAGAGTCTTTAATGTACTGATTGTTGCAAAGGTATGCTGAGAGTTTTATTAGAGATCCATATACTTGGAATTAGTTGTTAAATTTTAAATTAACCTTGTATACAAGTGTTCTCTTCTCTATTTTTAAAAAGCATCCTCACAGTAATCTACATCAATAATTGAACACTGAAATTAGAAGATATTTCTCAGAATTTAGAAAATAATTTGTTGAAATTAATTTTTAAATATTTAAAACATAGTTATGAACACAAGTTGCAGCTTTTATCTCACTTAGAAAAGCCCCCAGAAGACATCCCCAGACCTCACTATTAATTTTCTTCAACTTATAACTTGATTAGATCCTGCTAAGTATAATATCTGTTAAAAATACATATGATACAACTAATTTGTGACCACCATGTCTCAGTCTGACATTGTCTCAGGACACATATAATACCCTGTATTTGGTATGAACCATATAAGCATGATATTTTATTAAAAAAATATATGCACTCCACCATAGTCTATTTGACAGTATACTTAACCCAATTCACATCTTTGTAAAATCAAAAACTCTGTTTAAACAATTCAGGTTAGGAACTATCTGTATTTTACACACAATTTCGTGGACAGGTGGCAATCTTGAGGAATAATATGTATTTTCTGAGAGCCAGAAACAATACCTCATATCTGTTAACTTAGTGACTATTTTTAACATATATTTTCCTGTATGTGAGCATAGAGTTGAACAGAGCAATGGATTTCTGTGCCTATTTCTGCACATTTATTCCAGTTGTTGAACATGTGGTTCAATGAAAATCTAGAAAAGCAGTAGGTAGTCATGGGTTTTCACTTTGAGAAAAGGGAATGAGAAATGAATTAACTAATGATTAGTAATGAATGTCAAGAATGTATTAAACTGGGAAACATGTTTTTGAAACATAAGAAAAAATTTTTGTTGTCTGAAATTAGAGACTGGAACATCCTGTGACTGAAATATGTACTACTTCAATCTAAGATTTGGCGATTAAATCTAAATTGGCTTTTTAAATGTAATTTATTTATTTTTATATTAATCATAGGTTAGGTACTTTTGGAACATAAATATCATAAACTTTCACATCAATACATGTTTTATTTATCAAAACAATATATTTAAAGCTGTACAAAGAAATAAAAGTGATAGAGGAAAAGATATCTGTGTTCATGAGAGTAAACAATGTCTAAATTGTTAAAGCTTTTAGAAATTATCTTCAAGTATGTAACCATCACAATTACCTCAAAGGCCAGGCCTATGTAAACTTATAAAAATCGAATAAACTTTGGTTCCTCATCATGAGCACCACAACAAAACAGAGGCTCCCATGATGCTGAATGAGAGGGATAGGATTCTGGCACATGCTCCACAGCACTCCTGATTCTCCTTATGAGACTGGACCATCATGTCATTCGGAAAGAAATGAATCTCAATGTTGTCCGTAGTCCATTAGTCTTATGTGGATAAATGCAAAGCAGTGCTTCTAAATTTGGCCTAAAATTTATAAGGCTTTTTTAAAGTAAATGTATAAAGTCACTAAAATATTACATGTGAATCTCTTATTCCAAGAATATTTGAATCGTAATATCAATTGCTTGGGAAGGAATATCTGAAAAGAGGTGATTAAGAAAGAAAATTGCTGTTACTATTCTTGATATTCTGACAAAAACAAAAATCTTAAAGGTGGAAGGGCTTGCTTGGCTTATGGTTTTAGAAATGGTATGGCCTCTCATGTTGGAGAAAGCATGGGTAGGCAGCAGGAGGAAAAGGGCAGCTGGTCACATTGCATCAACCATCAGGAAGCAGGAAAGTTGTAGTCAGTCGTTCTGGGACCCTAGAAGGGTGCCACCAATGCATTCAGATAGGTTCTTTTCTCCTTATTTGAACATTACTGAAAACAGCCTCATACGTATACTCAGAAGCTGATTGCTGTAAATAATACTAAAGTTGAAAACCAAAATTACTCATTTCTCCATCCTATTTATTTTTCACTTTTTATATTATAGTAAAACACACGTAATATAAAATCTGTATAGTAACCATTTGGATGTGTGGTTCAGTGCCATTGACAACATTAAAAAAAAAAAAACATATCCACTTTCCATCTCCGCACTCATTCTATTCTTATAAAACTTAGTGTGTCCACTTTCCCCTTGCCTCAATACCTTGAGATCATCACCATCATTCTATTTCATGCCTCTGGTTTTGATGAAGTGTCTCAATGGTATTATTCAGTACTTACCTTTTTTTAAATCTGGCTTTACCTCTTAGTATAGTGTTCTCAACATTCACACATTTCACAGAATGTGCTACAATTTTCTCCTTTAAAGACAGAATGATATTCCACTGAATAGATGCACCATGTCTTTTCTATCCATTCATCTGTTGGTGACATGGGATTTGTTCTACATTTTAGTTGTTGAGAATGCTGTTTCTCGGTGTAAATTTAGAAATATTTTCATATATTTTCATCACTATCTCTAAAATCCTTGCAAATTATGACTACAATAGAAAAAACTGAAACAGACAAAATATGTTGGGAATATTGTAGATTAAAAAAGTGGTTTCCTTCCCTTCCTAAAATAGATGCAATTACACACACACACACACACAGAGAGAGAGAGAGAGAGAGAGAGAGAGAGAGAGAGAGAGAGAGAGAGAGAGAGAGAGAGAGAGAGAGAGAGAAAGACAGAGACAGAGACAGAAACAAAACCAGAGAGAGAGGCAGATAGACACAGAGAGAAAATGGAGAGAGAGAGACAGCCTCTGGACTCTTTCCCTCTCTTTAGATCATCATTCCTATTCCATGAAACATGATGATGTGTAAAAATCATTACTTTTGTTCTTTTCCATACAAGAATCACACTTCCAATTTCCTCCTAACCAACATCAGTTCATTTTACCTGAAAGCAGAAAGAAATGTATGTGTATCAAATTGTCATCTATCTCATTAGACACAACTCAGGTTGTCAAGTAATCCTTATTTGAGTATGATTTTTGTTTTCATAGCATTTTAATTTGCTTTTGGGAGTAGTTTGGCTCCTTACAAACATACCATTTTATCTCATTTAATGCCAGTCTTACCCTATCATTCCACTCATCCTCTGAGCTCCAGAAAGTTAGCTTTACTGTTTTCTGTTTCTTCCCCCATTTACATATACATATATACATATACATCAATACACACAACCTACACCTCATATCGGTCATATTGGTGTATCCATTTGGTTTATTTTATCAATTGCATTTACCTTTAAGACACATATGGTATATAATCACTCATAAGTAGATATTAGCCATATAACATATGATAAACATACTAAAATCTGTAGTCATAAAGAGCTAAACAACAAGAAGGACCCTAGGGAAGATGGTCAATACTCATTCAGAAGGGCAAACAGTATAGACATCAGAAGTGAGAGAAGACAGAGAACAGGACAGAAGCCTTCCATAGGGGACATCTGAAAGACTCACCCAAAGCATCGAAGCAGATGCTGAACACATAGCCAAACTTTGGGCAGAACACAGGGAATCTTATGGAAGAAGGGGGAGATAAAAAGACCTACTGGGGACAGAAGCTCCATAAGAACAGCAACAGAGCCCAAAATTCTAGGATCACCTGGGTCTAGAGAAACCTATGCACCAACTAAGGACCATGCATCAAGAGGACCTAATCACCCTGCTCAGATGTAGACCATAGGCATCTCAGTCTCCCAACAGGGGCTGTCTCTGATATGGACTCAGTGGCTGGCTCTTTCATCACCTCCTGCTGATGATCAAACTAGGCCAGAGAGAAAGAGGATCCAGACAGTCCTGATGAGACCTGATAGGCTAGGGTCAGATAGTAGGAGAGGAGGACCTCCCCTATCAGTGGACTAGAGGAGAGCATAGGGAGAAAGAAGAGAGGGTGTGATTGGGAGGAGTTGAGGGAGGAGTTGAATGAATTGTAAAAATAAATTAATAAATAAAATAACACACACAAAAGAAATTTACATACTAAAAATCCTAATATTTCACTCATAGTTTTTATTATTCTTCATTAAAGTTTTAAATTACACCTTAGATTATTCAGCTTCTCTTGTCTCCTTCTGCATACATAAGAATCCAATATTTGGCAATTATAAGTGATGTTGAAATGTTTGCACATGAATTTCTTATTGTTGGGAGTCGAACTTCAGTGTGAATTCCTCGAAGAGTCATTTTTGTTAGAAAATGAAAATTCATCTATAGTTTTCTAAGATATTGCCAAATGTCTTTCCCAAGGCTGCCGTAACTTTTAAATTTTTGCCAATGTAGTGGGCGAGAAATGATATCTCAATTTAGTTTTAATTTGCATTTGAAAAATCTTATAAATTTCAAATCTATTTTAATATATGCTTATTAAACTATTCACATCTAATCCCTTCTTTTTATATTATTGTCTAACTCCCTATAGGATTTCTGGCATATTTTTAATTTTCAAAGTTATTTTTATATTAAGGACATCAAACTTTCTCATTGACACATTACAAAGATTGTTTCTCTACTTTTATATTTATCTTTAATCTTTATTAATAAAACCTTTGAAATGAAACCTGGCTTTATTTTAATTTGATGTGGTGAAATATATTAAACTTTAGTTTTATTGAGTCAATAGCCTGCATCATGCAGAGAGCTTGTCCCTAAATACAAGCTACAGAGAATAGTTTCATTTTATTCCAGAACTGTGTGGTTTCATGTCTTTGGTTCAGAAAGAGGACTGGGTGCAGTGCTGTGTAATTTGAAACAACTACAAAATTATTCATATTAAAGATATTAGATTCAGGAACTGGAATGTATGTGTTAATTTTATGGTGTAGCTTATAAATAGGCCTGCCTATTTCCACACATTTTGCCTTGCCCATTCTAACTCATTGTTTTCCCTATCCACTACTGAGAAATAGGGTTTTTTCATACTGAAGCTTTCAGATCTCTTTTTCTCCCTGTAAGAGCAAGTTCTTCACCGATCTTCATTTTCTGCATTTTCTTACCAATTCTTGGTATTTATTTTTCTGTATGGATTTTAGATCAACCCTAAAATTTGAGAAAAGGTTGATATGCTCTTTGGAACCACGTAAAAGTTATGAATTGTTTTGAGATCATTTTCACTTGTAATGACTGGATGTGCTCAGCAAAACAAAGTACTTTCTTGCATCTTTGTCTTTATACCTGCAGGGGTAGAAAGAGATGGGGGGTGGAAGCTACTTATCTTTGTGATAGTTTTCGATATTTACAATTGTCATAAAAAGTGATGTTTGACATACTTGCAGGACATTTTTAAGAAAACGGCAGGATAATTGTGGGTATAGTTGAAGAGAAACTGCCGTATAGATGGAGCTGATCTCGAATTCTTTGGAATAATCCAGAACAAAAATCAACGGAAAGAAATTGACAGGCAGAGGACAGAGGAGCCAGAGAGGTAGTAAAAAGTTATACACGGTGTATTGTAATCCCTTTTTGGTCCAGCTGGAAATCTAAAATTCTTTGAGAGGCCAAGCAGAGTTGTGAGCTGTTAGGGACAAACCACACAAGAAAGAGAAGAATCAATCAGGGGTTTTAATTCATAATCAGTCACCATAAATATACATAAACACACATAAACATGTATACTGATTATTTACTGCAAATCTAAAAATTATAGACTGTTTAATATTTGAGATGATAAATATGGTTAGACTGGCTTAAACATCACACAGTATATACATATATTAAAATACCATATTATGGCACTCCATTAATAAATACACACATTTATATGCATATATATGTGTATGCTTTGGGATACTGTTTAAAAATAAAAACCTTTAATACTTCAAAGTGATTGCAATAATATTACTGACTCAACAATGAAGCAAATGTTTTAAAGTAAAATTTATAAAAGCGCTGTAGACCTAGTGAAAGGGTCTAAGGGGCACACGGCTCTCCCTGGGCAAGTGAAATAGGGTGTAATTAAGGGGTGGACTGGGGGGCAGAGACCCACAGCCACACAATAGGTGGAGGGGCGATGGGGAACCCTTCGAAAAAAAGGAGGGAGTATTGTAAGGAGTCAGGGGGGTTGCAGACACCACATGAAACACTGACCACAGAATCATGTAAGCAAGGCTCATCAGGGCTCACAGAGGCTGAACTGACAATCAGGGAGCCTGCATGAATCTGAACCCATATATGTCATGAGCCCATTATGCAATGGGTCTGTGGCTTTGTGTTCTCATGGAACCCTCTAACCATGGGAGTGGGAGTTATCTATGTCTCTTTTGCCTCTTCTTGGGACCCTTGTTCTTCTACTGGGTTACCTTGTCCAGCCTTGATATGAGGGGGTGTGTGCCTCGTCTTATTGTAACATGTTATGCAGAGTGCAGCTGATGTCCTTGGGAGGCCTACTCTTTTCTAACGGGAAATGGAGGAGAGATCTGAGAGAGGAATAGGGAAGCATGGAGGGAGGAGAAACTGCAGTTGAGATACAATATATGCAAGAAGAATAAATTAATAATGATAAAATAATAATAAAATTTATAAAATGACAGAAGCAGAAATTCAGTGAAACATAATACAGATCCAAATGTAACACCAATCCAGAATTCACTAGGCATTTTAGTGACATCTTGGAGATTAAAAAAGACTGATGAAAGATGAATTCTGTCTCTCCCTCATTCATTCTTTTTAGAACTAGTATGTCTTTTTCTCCGGTCCTGAACAACCAGAACTGTATGTTTTTAAAAGTGCTGACTCTGGACTTCACAGCAGCAGCTCCACAATTTCTTAGAATTTAACTGTCTTACTGAGTTTTCTCTTCTATAGCTTTTGCATAGACTGATGTGGTACTTCATACTCTTGAGTCACAAAAGAATGTTTACCTAATAAGGTCCATGTAATATGTGCTTACCTCACCTATTGTTTCCATAGCAATGGATCTCTCTGACTTGTAAAGTCAGCCTTCCTCAAAAATAACAACCATCACTAAGCACATTTGGACAACTAAGGCCATGGAAATGAACATATATGTGAGTGATCAATTCTTTCTAAATTGAGGAAGGCTAAATTTATACTGTCAGTAAGGTTACTAATCATTAACAGCTAGGTGCAGTGGCTCACACCTGTAATCCTAACACTCAGGAGTCAGAGGCAGGTGGATCTCTATGAGTTTAAGACCGGTTTGCTCTACAAATTGAGGCCAGAATAGCCAAGGCTTCACAAAGAAACCTTATCTTGATAATTAATTAATTTTCATTAATTATGTATGGTATATACATTAAAATGTATGTAACTCAATTTGGATTGCTGTGAGCTCACCTATCCACCTTAATAGTAATGATAGGAAAGTTCTGAGAAACAAAGTAACTTGCCTGAGACAGCACAGGAAGTAAGGTCATCTTTGGCTAGGTAACAAGTTCCATGCCAGCATGGGATCCATGTCCCAAATCAAGTACTCAGTTAAGGAACTTAATCCAATTTGATTCCAGAGGCCAGGTACCTAACCACTGTGACTACATTCCTCATTCTGTTGTTGCATCTAGATAAAGAGAAGTCCACAATTTTCAAAAGAAAATGTAAGACAAATGAAAACTCCTGAGAAATGACAACGCAGAGGTAGTGTGAAAAAGATGCTCAGTATTTCTCCTTCCTGACAAAGGATGAAAGAGTATTTGCCAAACAATATATTGCATGTTTCAGTGACAGTTGATGTAGGAGCCTTTGAGAAGCTTCTCTGTTCTAGAAAAACATGACCTGTCTGTCATCATAAGGTCACCAGTTCTTGTCTTCCTTCTGCTCCATGACAAGCCTTCATGCCATCAAGAAGAACTAAGGAAAATGCCTGGAAAAGAAGAGGGTGTGTGGAATTTTTATAACAAATTTTTAACTTGTTTTATTTTGGCGACAGTTGATTATTTTTTCCCCACAACATTGCCTAACTTTATCATTCTTTTCTCCAAAGGCACTGCTAACAAGATCTCTTAATATTGAAGTAATTAATCTATGCTGTATACTGTCCTTTTTTTTTCAATGAATGTTTGTTGTACATTGCCAAAATGCAATAATAGAAAATTAAAATTACCAAGGAGGCATAATTTATGGTACTTTCCCCTCCTGAAGAAAGCTTTTAAATAACTTGTAATCAGAACAGCATCATCTAAAGCATTTGGGAATTACACATTGATTTTTAATAAACGGTGTGGATAAAATGGGCTATGTTAGGACTGAGATATTGCATAGTGAGAAGACACGGTCTCCTGGGGAGGTAATGAAGCATCCTTCATCCTTCATCTATCATCACAGAAATCTTGCTGGGCTGAGAGAAAAGGCCTTTGGGAAGGCTTCTGGTTTGTGAAGATGGAGAACTGGAACCATGCCCACTTTGAAATGCAAATGCAAATGGGCTTTAACTTAATAGAGAAGGATGGTTGTACCAACTGTTGGTAGCATTCACAGCCAAGTACTGCATTGTGGCCTTCCCTCTTGATTCTTGGAATACCATGCTCCTATCTATATTTTATTCTAGACATCATACATTCACTTGAAAACAAATCCAGATATTTGTTGTATGCAAATTCTTATTCACCCGAATAGATCTGAGTTACTCTAATATCCCTCTCTCTTTTCATTCTCTTTCTCTCTCGCATATACACAGACATATTATGCATAGATTAGACACAGAATGCCAATAACTAAAGAGAATGCATTTTTTAAGGGCTGCAGAACTTTTTAAAAAATGGCCAAGATACATGATTTACTGGAAAGAAATCCAGAGGCACAGGGTAGGAGTCACCAGCATTTCAGAAGACAAATAGTAGTTCTGCAATGGGAGACAGGTGATGGGCTTAATGTGGCAGGAACTAAGGATAAGCAAGTAACTGTAAAATCAGTTCAACCAGAAGTGAAAACTTTGTGTGTGTATCTCAAAGTTTTGACATATAATTTTATTGCAGAGCACTGCACAATTCATAAACATAAAGTGTATTGAATTTTTACAAACTAAACCCAATCTATCAAGATAAAGAAAATTGACAGCACCCAGAAGCTGTGTGCAGGCTATCTTCCAGTCACTGTCCCCCAAGAATAAGCTTCTGTGGCTGCATCTTTTCACTCAACATTATGTTTGCAAAATACAATTTGTCTTGATTATAACATAATTTGCAGATACTTAATTCTCATTAGGGTAGTATGTATTATTTTTTAACATAAAACTCACATCTTGTAGCAATATTTTAGAAGAAGAAAAGGATTACAAGTTCATGTCTCCTCCAAGGCTTTTTCCTTAGAATGCTTTTCTTGTCCTCAGAGCAAGGTTGAAGGATTCTCTCCAATGGTGCTAAACTATTTATCAATTAAAACTGTTCAGCACCAGTTAAACATTCCCCTATTCCAAAACTTTATCAAACAAATAAACTATCACCTTCAAACTTAATCCTACCCAGTCTCTCAGGATATCCAAGACAGAAGCAGAATGTAGTTAAATTTCTAGTGAAAATGTTTCATGAACAGGTGTATAGTTCTTGATTTCCTCTAAAACATCAGGAACTGGGCCATGTCCACATATGTCTTGCCTTCCAAGTTTCCACAAACAGGGACCATTAAGCTCTGCTCATAATAATCAATAGCTTTTCAAGCCTAAAGTTCTAAACTCTTCCTTAGTCCTCCCACAAAAGAATTCCATTGGCCTATAATCATGTCGTCCGGTTTACCACATCAATCACCCTGCTCCTATTTACCATTTTCTATCTTAGTGTAATTCCTAATGTTATCAGGAAATGTTCTTATGAAAACAACTTAAGGGAGAAGGACTCACAGTTCCAGGCTGCTCTCCACGCAGAAGTCGGGGGTAGGACCTTGAGTCAGCTAGTCACATGACAACCACAGACAAAAGCAGAAATGAATGCAAGTGTTACTTCCATTTGCTCCACGCCTATAGCTGACAATCCCCTTCCTATTGAATGTTTGAACCCAGAGTAGCTGAGTCTTCTCACATGAACTAAGTAGTTAAGACAAGCCTAAGACCAAACTAATGTAAACAGTTGACATTCCCTTTACATGTTATTTTAAATTGAGTCCATATTGATAATTAAAATGAACCAACACACCAAGCAAAACCTTCAAAAGCCCTGACAATCACACAATTCTTTCATCTAGGCACCTCCAAAACTTTTCACCAATATCTAAAAAACAACAAGGAAATCATGAAATTTGCAGGCAAATGGTGGGAACTAGAAAATATCCTGAGTGAGGTATCCCAGAAGCAGAAAGACACAGTATATACTCATAAATGGATATTAGATACATAATATAGGATTAACATACTAAAATCTGGACATCTAAAGAAGCTGAGCAAGAAAGAGGACCCTAGGTAAGATGATCAATCCTCACTCAGAAAAACAAATGTGATGTACATTGGAGGAAGGAGAAAACAGGAAACAGAACAGGGGCCTACCACAGAAAGCCTCTGAAAGACTCTACCCAGCAGTGTATCAAAGCAGATGCTGAGACTCATAACCAAACTTTGGGCAGGGTACAGATAATCTTTTGAAAGAAGGGGGAGATAGTAAGACCTGGAGTGGACAGGAGCTCCACAAGGAGAGCAACAGAAACAAAACATCTTGGCCCAGGGGTCTTTTCTGAGGCTGACACTCCAACCAAGAACCATTCATGGATAACCTAGAACCCCTGCTCAGATGTAGCCAATGGCACCTCAGTATCCAAGAGGGTTCCCTAGTAATGAGAACAGGGACTGTCTCTGACATGAACTCAATGGCTCTCTGATGGGGTAGCATCCTTGTCAGGCCACAGAGAACAATGCAACCAGTCCTGATGAGACTTGATAAGCTAGGGTCAAATGGAAGGGAAGGAGGGCCTCCGCTATTAGTAGACTTGGAGAGGGGCATGAAAAGAGATGACAGGAGGAGGATGGGATGGGGAGGGAATGAGGGAGGAGGCTACAGCTGGGATAAAAAAATGAATAAACTGTAATTAATATAAAAAATAAAAATTTAATTTAAAAAAGGAAAGTACCATCAGCTGCATTGCAAGTGTTCAACACAGAAGCCTGTAGGGGGACATTCTTAGACAAATCATGACACCTAGCATTTCTGGGTCAATTTCCAGAAACTAAATCACTACCCTTGTTTATACTCTTATTTGTTCTAAAATCATGCTGTATTAGTTATTTTCTTTTAAAGCCTTCATATTTACAATGAAATATACCAATGTCATTCTTGAAGGTTATCTTGGTTATACTTGGCCCTTTGCATTTCAGTCAAAGTTTTTATAATAACTCATCGATTTCTGGCAAAAACTACTGGGAATTTTATTTGAATTATATTGAACTGTAGGATTAATTTTGAAAGAGTTAGCATCTTTGCAGCTTTCAGTTCTTCAATCCGTATAAAGGACTTAGCCTCGCTTTGTTTAGCTTTTCTGTAAATTCTCCAAGTTTTATGTTATAATTTCTAGAATAGAAATCTTGTACATATATGTCTAGGTTTTTCCTAGGTGATTGGCTTTCAGTACTAAAATGAAGTTAAGACTAAACACATTTCAAGTGTCA
This sequence comes from Pachyuromys duprasi, assembly GCA_028658305.1. NCBI lineage: Eukaryota > Metazoa > Chordata > Mammalia > Rodentia > Muridae > Pachyuromys > Pachyuromys duprasi. The sequence continues at coordinate 60,900,872 of CM053762.1, read as the reverse complement.
TTCAGTAGGAAAAAAAACTATGTACACCTGTTAAATGAAATTCTATAAGTAATTAAATAAAGTTCTAATTTCTTACATGACACATAAAATGAGGTTACTCAGGTCCACACAAAGTTATGATATGTGTATTGCTAGATTTTTAAAAAGGTTTATTAAAACTTGGCAATGCATGGAGATTACCTAGAATCCCTGCACAGATGTAGCCTGTGACAGCTCAGTTTCCAAATGGGGACTCTAGTAAGGGGAACAGGAACTGTCTCTGACATGAATTCATGGCTGGCTCTTTGATCACCTCCTCCTAATGGGGAAGCAGCATTACCAGGCTACAGAGAAAGACAATGCAGCCAGTCCTGATGAGAGCTGATAGACTAGGCTTAGATGGAAGGGGAGGAGGACCGCCCCTATCAGTGGACTGGGGGAAGGGCATGGAAAGAGGCAAGAGAGAAAGGGTGGGATTGGGAGGGCATGAGAGAGGGGCTACAGCTGGGGTATAAAGTGAATAAACTGTAATTAATTAAAAATAAATAAATTTTAAAAAGCAAACCAAATCTACATAGTATAGGACAACACATAACATACAAAAATAAAATTATAGTTATGATAAAAATGTCAATTAGTATTAGGTTGAAAAATTTGTTAACAGTGGATTTACAGAGATAGTGATAACAATGCTTAAAATTTTATAATTTTTAAATATGTGATACTATTTACTTGTCAAAATACTTATTTTTATCACACAAAAAGCAAATTTGATATATCTATAATGGTAAAAGATATGTAGCTGAAGGATGCTAAGAAGGAATAAAGTAAGCATAATCTAGCTGTTTTACACATCTGTAAAACAACTGCATAGAGGAAGATGATAACAGCATTTTGTGCTAAGTGTTATCTACACACAAACACTGAGTCATTGATAGAGTTGTCACTTACAAGCCTGACTATGTATTCTGATAAACAATATTCAGGTTTTCAAAAAGTATACCACTTAAGAGTAAATCGCACATAAGAGGAAGGAGATTTCTTAATGTTGAACTTACGTATTTTAGTAAGAATGGGAGGGATTCCATGATTTCCATTGTAGTGGATTAGGAGAACTGATACATGCTAATGCTTGCACAGAACAGATCTTGAAAAACCAGAGGAAGAAAAGAAAAGAACTTTACCATATGGACACTTGGCAATCAGTCCCTGAGGTCTGTTGTAATGAGTCTTGTGAAATAGCCATAGTTTGTGAAACATCCCAGAACTTGGGAGTTACTATAGGAGAATTACAAATTATAAAACAGAATAAAGAAAAAAAAAGAAGAAAAAGAGGGAAGGTGGAAAGAAGGGAGAGAGACATTATCATATTCTTGTTGCATATAATGTAATAAAGGTAGCATTTCAAATGTGTTGTAAGAATTCTTTACTTTGGGTGACAGAAAAAAAAAAAAAGGACACTGCTTACCTCCATAAAAGTCCAACAACAGACAAAACTGCATTCCGCAGAAGTTAATCTTGGGGAACTCTACTTTCAGTTCCGCTACTGTGACGCATACCTTGAAAAATAACTCAGGCATAAAGGAATGTATTTGGCTTGCCATTGAAAATTAGTCTATTGTTGAAAGGATGTTGTGGTAAGAACTAAAAACAGCACCTCCACATTAAGTGGAAAGAAAGAAAGAATGCCTGGTTGCCCTCAGCTAAATTTCTTCTCTCTTGTACTATGAAGAACACCCTGCTTAGGGGAATGTTCCCACCAAAAATGAGATGGGTCCTTCTACATCCATTAACACTGAAGATAATCTATTAGGACAAGGCAACACCCAACTTACCTAGGCAATTCCTCATTAAGACGTTCTTCCCAGATAACTCTATGTTCTATCAAGTAGATAGCTAAAACTAACCATCATAGGAACCAATGCCTTTATTGGTTTATACATTTATGTGCTTATTTAGATAGCATGTGTGTAAACCTTTGTGTCAACAGGCCATTTAGTGATGGCTCCTTGCAAGCAGACACAAGTGATGTGGTAAAAGAACAGCTGTTTTGCACAAAGGACGGTGTTCTATGAAGGTCTATATGCTCATTGTCTTCTTCAAGATTCATCACATATCCCAGTCTCAGTACAAACACTTTGGAAATCAATCTGGCGCTTTCTCAGACAATTAGGAATAGTGCTACCTCAAGGTCCAGCTATACCACTCCTAGGTATATATCCAAAATATGCTCAAGTACATAACAAAGACATTTGCACAACCATGTTCATAGCAGCTTTATTCGTAATAGCCAGAATCTGGAAACAACCCAGATGTCCCTCAACTGAGAAATAGATACAGACATTGTGGCACATTTAAACAATGGAATACTACTCAGCAACTAAAACCAAGGAAATCATGAAATTGACAGGCAAATGGTGAGAACTAGAACAGTTCATCCTGAGTGAGGTATCCCAGAAGCAGAAAGACACACATGGTATATAACTACTTATAAGTGGATATTAGACATACAATATAGGATAACTATACTAAAATCTGTACACCTGAAGAACCTAAGCAAGTAGGGGATCCCTGGGTAAGATGATCAATCCTCATTCAGAAAGGCAAATGGGATGGACATCAGAAGAAGGAGAAAACAGGACAGGAGTTAACCACAGAGGGCCTCTGAAAGACTCTAACCAGCAGTGTATCAAAGCAGATGCTGAGGCTCATAGCCAAACTTTGGGCAGAGTGCAGGGAATCTTATGAAGAAGGGGGAGATAGAAAGACCTGGAGAGGACAGGAGCTCCACAAGGAGAGCAACAGAACCAAAAATCTGGGCTCAGGGGAGTTTTCTGAGACTGATGGCCCAAACCAAGGACCATTCATGGAGATAACCTAGAACTCCTGCAGAGATGTAGCCCGTGGCAGGTCACTATCCAAATGGGTTCCCTATTAAGGCGAACAGGTGCTATCTCTAACATGAATCAGTTGCTGGCTCTTTGATCTCCTTCCCCTGAGGGAGAAGCAGCCTTACCAGGCCACAGAGGAAGACAATGAAGCCAGTCCTGATGAGAACTGTTAAACTAGGGTCAGATGGAAGGGGAGCCTATCAGTGGACTTGGGGAGGGACAGGGGAGAAGAAGAGAGAGGGAGGGTGAGATGGGGAGAGGAAGAGGGAGCTGCAGCTGGGATAAAAGTGAATAAACTGTAAATATTTTTAAAAAGAAAACTATGAAAGAACTTTCAATTGATCTTATATGACTACTCAACCAGGTTCCTCAGGTATCAAAGAATGTCTAAAAATTGTTTCCTATAAAAGAAGTTTAAGGAAAAATAACAAATGGACATAATTCAATGTGGTATGCTGGATAGCATTCTAAAACAAAAAAGGTAAAGAAGATTCTAAAAGCAAGGAAATTGAAATGGGACATGTAATTGTTCCCATGTCAGTTCTTTAATTTTAGCATATAGACCACAACAAGATAACATGACATTAACAGGAAAAGGAACATGAGCGCTCTCTGACAGCTTCACAACTCTATAAATCTAATCCTCTTTTTAAAAAAAAAAGGAAGGAAGGAAGGAAGGAAGGAGGAAAGAATGTTGTTTAAAACGAACTTTTTTCTCATTATGTGGGCTTAGGCTATTTATAGGTGCTTGTTTCTATAATAAAATTGAATTCATCAATATTGCTAGTACATGACTTCTTAAAGTTTGGGTAACATCACAACCCCATATGGGATCTCTAATCAATATTGGGGTTTCACAAAATTTGTAAACATTCCAAGATATCTGAATGTACAGTGATAAAACTTAAGTCAGAATCAAACACATAATGAATCCAAGGTTGCAGTTTACTCAGTCTGCATTGGGTGACGGCACAACATTGTTCTTTCTGTGCACACAGCGGGTGCTCCTCTCATTGAGCATGCTGACCTGCCACGTGCATCAGCTAACACTGCCTGGAACACCTTGGTTCTGATTGGATACTAGTGTATGTTACAAGTTGCCTATGCTTTTACTGAGCACACTGTTTTCTTATGAAAACATAATTGTTTAATTATAGAAAGTAAAGTCCTTTACTATTTCCTTACCATCATTCCTCAGCATGCATATTAAATTAGTAAATATTTGAGCTGTAATGTGTTGGAATATTTGATTTTAAAACTTGCTGTTTAAGTTGCCAATTGGAGTTTTATACCACGAATTTTTTTTTCTTTAGAACAAGAGAGAGTTTCCAGAAATTTGTGCAGTGGCTCTCACCATTATTCTGCCATTCTATAATATGCATTTATGGACGGCATCATTCTCAGCATTGACAATCATGCCAGCAGACATTTGATCGGCCCAGAAATATTGAAGATATCCACTTCTCACAGTATAACATTCCCACAAGATTTCATTTTTCAATAAAAATAAAAATATATCTCTTCATGAGCTTTATTCTGTTCCCCTAATGTATTGTAAAATTGTATAGTTTTATATATATAATTCACTATAATTAAATGTTTGATTTACAAACCTATTATATATACCTTTATGCCTGGCATTGTTTTAAATTTGTCTTCTGTACAGAAGAATGACACATGAGGGAAAAAAACTAGAAAACTAATTGAATTCATTATTATATGTAATTATTACTAAAATCTGTGTTTGGATTTTCTTGGAATCAGGTCATGAGAGATTGGCTCCTGTCTCCCCTCTCTGGCCTGATGGGCCCTGCCAGGCAACTGTGAGTGTTGAGACAGTAGAAAGTGCAAACAGGCCAATCTGCATGTTCTATTAGGGGCCTTTCCGAGTTTGTGGTCATGACTGTTCTTGTCTCAGAAAACACAATGCACTTGGAAATTTCACCATTTCAATATTCTATTAAAGTTTTTGTTCAAGACTGATGACATCATAGAACAGAAAACTCACCGGTGGATTTTGGGGTTTTTGTTAGTGTACTTCACTAAAATTATACTCACTTTCATTTGCAGATATAAAGATTTTCAATGTTCCATTTATTTTCTGTAAAGTTTATCTCTGCTTTTCTGAATATTTTGGTAGCATCAATCATTTTCTTTAAAATATTGCAATATTTTCACAGCATACAGGTTTTTATTTTCTACTTATGCCTGTGGGTTTTATAATTAGGTTCTTTTCTTTTCAACTCTGAGGAAATAACAGGGCAAAAAGAAATAACAGGGCAATTAAGAAATAAAAAGATAAATGTACCAATATGTGCTATTGAATATTTACATAAAGGAAAACAGCAAAGCCTTGAGGATAAGTAGTTATAGAACATGAGTAACTATAAATATAAACCATGAGTAAAATATAATACAGTGATAGGATAAAGAAACTGGCCAGCAGGATGGCATAGTGTTTAAGGGCTCTTCGTTCTTAGCCTAATGATCTGCTGGTAGAATGAGAAAATAAATGCCCACTTTATGCTCGGGGCCAAACACATAGCAACAGTGTGTGGTGTGTTTGTGGGGAGGGGTTTTAAAGCAAAAAAGAACCTGAAGGAAGTTAGATATATTTTTAACATTTTATGATTCTCAAAATAGTTGAGCATGGTAAAAGACTGATGAAAGTTAGAATATATTTTTAAAAACTTAAAGATAAAATCAACATAAAAGAATGATAATACCAATATCTAAATAAATTTTAAGTACTAACCAGGCCTGAACTTGCTTAGCTTCTGAGATCCGACAAGACTGGGCATATTGTATACTATTTCATTTTTTTTGTCCGGTGGTAGACAATTGAAAAGAAATGTAGATTAGCTGAATAAAAATTGAATATTTTAATATAATATTCAAAAGAAAGAAAGTATTCTTGAAGACAAGGATTAATGGATAAAAATATCCATGTAAATTAGCTTGCTTTTTCTTTTGTCTAGTGTACTAAGTCTTCAATGAAATTATTAGAGGTTAACTCTATTAGCAATTTCATGTATGGTCTAATCACACATAAGACCCTGGTTATTATGCATCTGATTCCATTGCTTTACTTGATATTGTATGCCAAGGCAAACTCCTTTTGTAATCTAACTACTTTGTGCTAATGTGTGAAATATTGTGTCTTTATGTAACTACTTACAATTAAATGTACACAATAGACTGTAAGAGACAATGATGAAAAGGCTATTTTAAAAATTACTGTGAAAATGAAAAAATGATCAACTCTCCTTTCCTTCTGCCTGCATCCAGAATTAATATTAATGAAAGCAGACAAGAGGATATGCTGGTTATCTTTTTACTAATGTAAAAATAATTTAACTAAAGAGGATTAAAATAGCTTATTTTTTAGCCATTAAATAAATATAAAAATATATTTCAAGGTATTTATCGAAGTGAAATAAAAATAGCTAAATGTGTAGTCAATGAAAATGACATGCAGAAATGAATAACAAAATGATTTCTAAATAGTAAGGTGATGACATGTATTTTAAAGCAGACTGACTACAATTAATGGTGCTATGTTGTACTAGTAAAAAACACAAAAGAAGGAAAAATAAACCCAAGAAAACTACTTTCAAGAAAACACAGGAAATAATTAACCTCACTACAGCAAAACAAAAAGTAACCAAGCACACAAACTTACTATCACATCCAACATCAAAATCAAAGGATCTAACAGCCACTGGTCATTAATCTCTCTCAACATCAATGGACTCAATTCTCCAATAAAAAGACAGAGACAAAGAGAATGGATGCGTAAACAAGACCCAAAAATCCGTTGCATACAAAAACATACCTAAGTCACAAAGATAGACATTACCTGAGGGTAAAAGGCTGGAAGACTGTTTTTCTAGCAAATGCACCCAAGAAGCAAGCAGGAGTAGCCATTCTAATTTCTGATAAAATAGACTTTCAACCAAAATTAATAAAAAGAGATGGAGAAGGACACTTCATACTCATCAAGGGAAAATTCCAACAGGAAGATATCACAATCCTGAACATCTATGCCCCAAATGCAACAGCACACATATTTGTAAAAGAAACATTAATAAAACTTGAACCACACATAGATCCCCACACATTTAATAGTGGGGACTTCAACACCCCACTCTCAATAAAGGACAGGTCAACAAAACAGAAATTAAACAAAGAAACAAGGACTCTAACAGAGGTCATGAATCAAATGGACCTAAAGACATCTACAGAACCTTACACCCAAAAACGAAAGAATTTACCTTCTCAGAACCTCATGGAATCGTCTCCAAACTAGACCATATGATTGGTCACAAAGTGAGCCTCAACAGATATAAGAAGGATGAAATAATCCCTTGTATCCTGTCTGATCACCATGGACAAAAGCTGGCCCTCAAAAACAACAGAAATAGCAAAAAGCATATACACACATGGAAACTGACCTACTCTCCACTCAATAACAGCTGGGTCAGTGAAAAAATAAAGAAAGAAATTAAAGGCTTCCTAGAATTGAATGAAAATGAAAACACAACATACCCAAACTTATGGGACACAATGAAAGCAGTGCTAAGAGGAAATTCATAGCACTAAGTGCCTTCAAAAAGAAATTCAAGACACGTCATTCAAGCAACTAATTGTCTCACCTAAAAGCCCTAGGAAAAAAAAAGAAGCAGACACCAAAAAAAGGAGTAGATGGATGGAAATAATCAAACTCAGAGTTGAAACCAAAAATTAGAAAAAAATTAAACAATTCAAAGAATCAATGAAACCAAGAGCTGGTTCTTTGAGAAAATCAACAAGATAGACAAACCCTTAGCCAAACTACCTAAAGGCAGATAGACACTATCCAAATTAATAAAATCAGAAATGAAAAGGGGGATGAAACTACAGACTCTGAGGAAATACAAACAATCATTAGGACTTACTTCAAAAATTTATATGCCACAAAACTTGAAAATCTAAATAAAATGAACAATTTTCTTTCTTGATTTTACTTACCAAAGCTGAATCAAGACCAGGTAAGTCAATTAAATAGTCCCATAACATCCAAGGAAATAGAAGTGGTCATCAAAAGTCTCCCATCCAAAAAAAAAAAAAAAAAGATGGTTTCAGGGCAGAATTCTACCAGACCTTCAAAGAATAGCTAACTCCAATTCTCTTCAAACTATTCCACAAAAAAGAAACAGAAGGAACACTACCGAACTCATTCTAAGAAGCCACAGTCACCTTGGTACCTAAACCTCACAAAGACCCAACAAAGAAAGAGAATTTCAGGCCAATCTCCTTTATGAACATTGGGGCAAAAATACTCAACAAAATACTTGCAAACCGAATATAAGAACACGTCAAAGATATCATCTACTATGACCAAGTAGGTTTCATCCCAGGTCTTCGGGGGTGGTTCAATATACTGAAATCCTTCAATGGGATCCACCATATTAACACACTGAAAGAAAAAAAAAGGCACATGATAATCTCATTAGATGCTGAAAAAGCATTTGATAAAATCCAACATCGATTCATGTTTAAAGTCTTGGAGAGATCAGGGATACAAGGTACATACCTAAACATAGGAAAGACAATCTACAGCAAGCCTATAGCCAACATCAAACTCAATGCAGAGAAACTTAAATCAATCCCACTGAAACCAGGGACAAAGCAAGGCTGCCCACTCTCGCCATATCTCTTCAACATAGTTCTGGAAGTCCTTCCATGAGCAATAAGAAAATTGAAGGAAATCAAGGGGATACAAATCAGAAAAGAAGAAATCAAAGTATCACCATTTGCAGATGATATGATAGTATACTTGAATGACCCCAAAAATTCTACCAGGGAATACCTACAGCTGAAAAACCCCTTCCGTAAAGTGGTTGGATACAAAATTAACTCCAAAAAAAAAATCAGTAGACCTCCTGTATAACAAAGACAACAGGGCTGCAAAAGAAATTAGGGAAACAACACCCTTCACAATAGCCACAAAAGACATAAAGTACCTTGGCTTGACCCTAACCAAGCAAGTCAAAGACTTGTATGAAAAAAAATTTCAAGTCTCTGAAGAAAGAATTAGAAGGAGATATCAGAAGATTGAAAGATCTCCCATGATCATGGCTTGGCAGGATTAATATATTAAATGTGGCCATCTTACCAAAAGCAATCTACAAATTCAATGCAATTCCCATGAAATTACCAACACAATTCTTTACAGACCTCGAGAGAAAAATTCTCAACTTCATATGGAATAACAAGAAACCCAGAATTGCTAAAACAATCATCTACAATAAAAGATCTTCTAGAGGTATCTCCATTCTTGATTCCAAGCTGTACTATAGAGCAATAAAAACTGCATGGTACTGGCATAGAAACAGAATGGTGGATCAATGGAACCAAACAAAAGACCCAGAAATAAACCCACACACTTAGAGACACCTGATTTTTGACAAAAATGCCAAAACCATACAAGGGAAAAAAGATAGCATCTTCAACAAATAGTGCTGGTCTAACTGGATGTCTACATGTAGAAAAATGCCAATAGATCCATACTTATCACCCTGCACAAAACTAAAGTCCAAGTGGATCAAAGACCTCAACATAAAACCAGACACACTAAACCGGTTAGAAGAAAAGGTAGGGAAGAGTCTTGCACTCTTTGGCACAGAAGGCAACTTTATGAACAGAACACCAACAGCACAGGCTGTAAGAGCAACATCAATACATGAACCTCATGACACTGAAAACCACCTGTAAAGCAAAGGACAGTGTTGTCAGAACAAAACAACAGCCTACAGACTGGGAAAGGATCTTCACCAACTCTATATCTGACAGGGGGCTAATATCCAGTATACATAAAGAACTAAAGAAGTTGAAAAGCAACAAATCAAGTAATCCAATTAAAAAATGGGGAACAAAGCTAAACAGAGAATTCCTGATACAGGAATATTGAATGGGAGAGAAACACTTAAAGAAATGCTCAATGTGATTAGCCATCAGGGAAATGCAAATCAAAACTACCCCGAGATTTCACCTTATGCCGGTCAGAATGGCTAAGATCAAAAACCCAAGTGACAACACATGCTGGAGAGGATGTGGAAAAAGGGGAACTCTTCTCCACTGCTATCGGGAATGTAAACTTGTACAACAACTCTGGAAATCAATCTGGCGTTTTCTCAAATAATTAGTAATAGTGCTTCCTCAAGATCCAGCTATACCACTCCTAGGCATATATCCAAAAGATGCTCAAGTACACAATAAGGATATTTGCTCAACCATGTTTGTAGCAGCTTTATTTGTAATAGCCAGAAGCTGGAATCAACCCAGATGCCCCTCAACTGAGGAATGGGTACAGAAATTGTGGTACATCTACACAATGGAATATTACTGAGCAATAAAAAAAAAACCTAGGAAATCATGAAATTTGCAGGTAAATGGTGGGAAAAGATTATCCTGAGTGAGGTATTCCCAGAAGCAGAAAAACACACATGGTATACATTCACTTATAAGTGAATTAGACATATAATATAGGATAATTATACTAAAATCTGTACACCCTAAGACCCTAAGCCAGTAGAAGGATCCTGGGTAATATTATCAATCCTCACTCAAAAAGGCAAATGGGATGGACATCAGAAGAGAGAGAAAACAGGGAGCAGGACAGGAGTTTACCACAGAGGGCCTCTGAAAGACTCTACCCAGCAGGGTATCAAAGCAGATGCTGAGGTTCATGGCCAAACTTTGAGCAGAGTGCAGGAAATCTTATGAAAGAAGTGGGAAATAGTAAGATCTGGAGAGGACAGGAGCTCTACAAGGAGAGCAACAGAATCAAAAAATCTGAGCACAGTGCTCTTTCCTGAATCTGATACTCTAACCAAGTACCATGCATGGAGATAACCTAGAACCCTTGCACAGATGTAGCCCATGGCAGTTCAGTGTTCAAGTGGGTTCCATAGTAATGGGGACAGGGACGGCCTCTGACATGAACTGATTGGCCTGCTCTTTGATCACCTCCCCCTGAGGGGGGAGCAGCCTTACCAGGCCACAGAGGAAGACAGTGCAGCCACTCCTGATGAGACCAAATAGAATAAGATCAGAAGGAAGGAAAAGAAGACCTCCCCTATCAGTGGACTTTGGGAGGGGCATGCGTGGAAAAGAGGGAAGAAGGGAGGTTTTGGGAGGGGAGGAGGGAGGGCACTACAGGAGGGATTCAAAGTGAATAAAATATAATTAATAAAAAATTAAAAAGAAACAAAACACAAAAGAGTTGATGTTAAGTGTACTCAACACAAACATGTGTGAGGTATTACATCTCTAAATATTCTGTACAAAACTATTCTGCTAGGTATTTAGAAACACCTTAAGATCTCTTCCATGTAACAGTTACACATAATTGTATATCTATGTTCAATGATGATATACAACTAGATAATTGTACTGAAGATACATTTGTAGAGGAAATATAACAGAGCATACACACTTTGGAAGGGTTTGGGGATTATTAAAAATTAAAGATATATGTGTCATACTACAACACGTATATGAACCTATGCAGACTAACACAAGAGAAACTAAGAAAACAATAATACAAAGAGAATCATATTGATGTAGTATCCACCTCACTTCTGTCTACAAAACTGAACATAACCCAAAATATTAACAAGCAATAAACAGAGTTATAATATTTTAAAATTTTCAAAAATCCAGTGTATCAGCCATACATACTGAGACATACAATGAACAGTGCATGGCAGGTGTTACATATATATCATACATCTATAGCATATATGTGTGCATACACACACACACAAACACACATATGTCAGCCTATTCTATAAAGAGAGTTCCAACACAGCCAGGGCTACACAGAGAACCCTATTCCCCCAAAATAAAAAATAAATAAAAATAATTCCCTACGGATTGTATGTACTGAGATTACATATACATAAATACATTTTTCTATACAAACAATTAATGGTGACATATGATATTATTTAAAAACACAAAAGATGATCCCCAATGTAATAACAATCAGTAATTGAAAGAAACTCAAAAATATATGCTCTACAATTAAAGTCTCATAAATATTATCTAAATGTCAACCCAATAAAATTCTAAAGCTTGTTTTATCTTTATAATAAAGGATTGAATATAAATATAAAACGTGATTGCTTAAAGAACACTAATGATTATATAAAATTATTTACCAAATCATAAAATATATGTCTGAGTATAAAATCAATTTGTTTGGATTACGTTAAGTATCGGATAGTAGAAACAGAAAAAGAAAATTATTTCTGTTAATACGTTAAGAAAAGTGCTCAAGAACAAATTTCACACAAACTTGCCAAGATGTTTATACCTAAAACTGTAACATATTGCTGATTTAAATATATAAATGTCTTCATAAATAAAGTGATAGATCATGTTTATGGATTAAATCAGTGTTTTTAGGCTTTATTCCTAAACCAATGAAAAATAAAATTTCAATTAAAATATGAGCAATGTATCTTGAAGAATTTGGAAGGTTCATTGTGCCCAGAATATGTCAACTAATGTGGACAGAGCAAAAAACATAAGCAAGATGTGCTGACCCAAAAGGAAAGATTAAAACCATGTCAATAAGTCAGCATATTGGCCAGGTATAAATATGCAAGTAACAACACTTTTTGATATTTTGAGAAGTCACTGAAGGGAAATGGAACAGAAGTTATTTCAGAAATTTCAAGATAAGTTTCCAGGCAAAATATGAAACAAATTCAACTTTGCATTTTGTTTCAAAGAAATCACTAGACTTAAATGCAAAAATAAGACCACAAAGCATGAAAAAAAAAGTCCATGTGGCTTAGAATTCATCCAAGTTACTCTGAAAACATAGTGGAAATAACAATGAAAGTAAAATTATTAGTCATTTACAGTTAAAAATATTTATTTCCATAAAAACACAAGTTTAAGACAATGGAGGCAACATAGCAAAGACAACAACTGACTAGTTTCCACCACACAAACATAAACACGCATGTGCACACACCACACACAGAAACACAAACATGTACACAAGCAAACACCTCACATAGTCATAAAATAACCCTCTAAAATTACATTAAAAATTTTCCATCACACTGGCTAAAGAATTGAACAAATGCTTTAAAAAAGATAAATAATAAGCTTTAATAAGCACATTGAAATATGGCCAACATCATACTAATTTAGAAACAATAAAGTCAAAATTATAAGCCATTATACCATAATATTTTTACAGATATTCAATAGACAGAGAAATAAAAACAAGTGCTTTAGAAATGGTAAGGAGGGGGAAAAGAGGGGAAAAAAGAGGATACAAAGAAAAAGAGGCGGAAACAAAATATATTTCTAAATATTTACAAGCCAGGCTTTTGTTTTCACTTTCTTTAGGATGCTCTTTGCTAAGCAAGTACTCCACAGACTCAGACACTGACATAAACTGCTCCTCTGCACCCACAGTCTCTTAACTGATGGCTTCATAGGCTCAGACATTCATCTGCTTTATGCAAGACCACAGGACTTTAGTATAATCTGCCTGCTAAAAAATGAACTCTTAAGAAAGTTAAAAAGGCATACCATTATTTAGAAAATAAATTTGACAGTATAATATATCTAGACAACACCTAGCTATATTAGGTAAATAATATTGTAAATACATTGCATTTACAGTTCAGTAAATCAAATAAATCTCCAAATAAACGTGAATTTTTCCAACATGTTTGCTCAGTTTAAAAATGTAGATATCAGCACGCTACATGGCAGATATTAAAGTTCAGCATACCTCTGTCTCACACATTGGTGTTTCCATTCAGAACCCATCTAAAGCAGAGGTCTAACAAGATGTGAATATAAAGTTTATGCACACTGACTAAACACTGGAAGTGTAAGTGGCAATTCACATTGGAGGGGGAATTACGTGTTTATAAAAAGAGTAAGTCACTAACATACAGAGAAACATGGACAATGGTTCTAAATTTTAGGCTTTGTGAAGGACACTAGAAGCATAAAGCCTATCACATCAGTTCTTTTGCAGGATTCTAGGGAACCAGTTAAACTAACCTGTTATTGGAAGGTTTACTGGAGGTTGTGTGTCAGCCCACATTTGTAGAGCAGAAATTGAGAGGGTGAGGCAGAAGCAGCAGGAGTCCAAGGTCAACCTAGGGTACAGAACAAGCACTCAAACAAAGGAACAAACAAAAAACAAAAACAAAGCAAAGCAAAGCAAACAAACCAACCAAACCCCTGAGCACTGGAGAAATGGCTCAGAGTTTAAGCACACTGGGTGCCCTTATTGCAGACCTGAGTTTGACTCGTAAGACCCACATAGTGATTCACAACAGTGTATACCTCATATCTCAAGGGATCTGGACTCAGCAGGCACCAGGAACACATGTGGTACTCCGGCACACATGCAAGCAAAACACCCACACATATAAATAAAAACAAACAAATAAGCAAGCAATTAAAAGCCAAACATAAAAAATGCAAAACATGAGGATTTACTCACAATTGTGTCTGTGGAGCTATGAACGGTGAGTGTCAGCATCAGGGAAAGGACCTTATTTCTAGAAACAGTTAATAGCTGGATGTTTTGTGTTTACCCAGATGGTCAGATATAAAGGATCCTCCTAGCTGTGCACTTCGACCAGTCTGCTATGAAAGTTTGATCACTGTGCTCCCTGGTTTGGCTGTATTTTAAGCATTTTATGAGAACATGTCTAGTGTATACATGACTAGCACTGCCTGTTATGCTAAGTATCATGATACTCACAACCTGGGAAGGAAAGATGACAAAAATACATCTGACTATGAAGTCCACACTTAATACTACACACCACGTCTCTCATGCATTATCAGTTAAGGCAATGCTGAAAGGCATGTCACAGACACCAGATGACAATGACCTGAGAGAAGTTTATGTGGTGCTTTACAAAACTTGTCCTATACTTACTTAATAAGTAATTTCCCTACCAGGGAGAGCATGTAGGTGAGAAAGCAAAAGTAACACAAGTAGTCACGCCAAATAACACATTTACAACTTTGTTCTCTGCTACACTAAGCCTGATTCACAAGGTGAGACTATGTCTGCTAAAGGACAAAAAAAGTTCATTAATCAGAAGGCGACGGTCCTGCCAGGCATGTGCTCTCTCCTGTACTTATACGAGCAGCAGAGAAGAACTGCTAATTTGTAATTCTCTTCTCAGCATTCTCTTCATAAATATTAGAAGATTGTGTTGCTGTTACAAGCCATAAGAAACAGCTATAATTTCAAGAGAGAGAGCATGTGTGTGTGAGTGTGTGTGCTTGATCAGTAACAAAGATGAAAACAGCCAGAGCCAGACAGAGATTTATTTTTTTAAATAATTTATTTATTTTTATCTCAATCACAGGTTAGGTACTTTGAATCCCAGGAATAGCCCCCTCCCTCATTCCCTCCTACCCTCCCACTCCCTCCCTCATCTCCCTCCTCCCCGCCCCCTCCAAGTCCACCAACAGGGGAGGACCTCCTTCCCTTCCATCCAACACCAGCTTATCCTGTCTCCTCAGGGATAGCTGCAATGTCCTCCCCTGGGATCTAGCCAGTCTGTCACTTCCTGGCTTGTATGGGGGAGGGTCAAAGAGTCAGCCATCAAGTTCATGACTGAAACAGTCCCTGTTTCCCTCCCTAGGGTCTTCAGTCCTTCATCGAGCTATCATGGGTCCCATCTGAGCGGGGGTTCCAGGCCACATCCACACATGGTCCTTGATTATAGAAACCGACTCATACATGACCCCTGTGCCCTGCTCAGTTTGGTCTTTGTGGAGCTCTTGTTCTCCCCAAGTCTCAACAACCTCCCCCAGATCTATCATTACTTCTCGCCCTCTGTCAGAGGCTTGATCTTGAGTCTTAATATCTGCTCTGATACATCGCTACATTGACCCCCTCTCCCCCCGAGGTCGTCTTTGGCATGCTCCTGT